>OU342741.1:318852096-319406659 GCA_910589775.1 Avena eriantha
CGCTGAAATCTGCATAGGTCCGATTCGAGAGTGTTACAGTTTTGCTGGTAGTGCATCACCCGTGCTTTGCTATTTTGTACCGCATTGCACTGTTTTTGGCCGCAATGCACATTTATTTTAACGGTCTACTTTTTTTACTGTGTTGCACTGCCTTCGGACCTGATCCAGACTGCAGTATCTCGGTGATGCACTGTTTTTTATACTAGGTTGCACTGCCCTTTTCCAATGTGTATTTTATTTATGAATGTCTCTCTTATTATTCCTTTTTTGCCCCCAACACCGTGTAATTCGTCCGAAAAAGGTAGCTCTGTTTCAGTGCAAGTCGTTGATATTTGGATCGGTAGGAGTTCCATGCAACATGCTACACGCGCAGGGCCGCGATTTCCAATTTTCCCACCCGCGGAGGTGCTGTCGTCTGCTGTTGCAATGTGGTGATCAAGGAGTGAACCCGCATAGTGTGCGCGCTGGTTCCCTCGCGAGAGCACGCACTTTTGCTAGTGTCCCCCATTATAATTTTATATTACGATAATATGCCATTCTCCTAGTAGGAGAAAATTGCAGCTCACACCAACCTTTGTGGTATGTGTTGCGCAATGCACAAAAGCAACATTTTTTTTGCTGCAAGCACAGTTTGTTAATTAATCTTTCTTATATAGCCCAAATGACCAACTTAATATTATTAAGGTGCTACCTGAAAGGCCGAGTCTGCTATTTTCGGTTCATCAAAGATCTCAAGTGTTTATCCGTATAATTTAACTTTCGGAATTTCTACAGTTCAACTCTAGCAACAATTAATATATTTTAACTCCAGCAATATAAGTACCCCCTCCATCTCAAAAAAGATGTCACTGATTTGTCATAACTCGGATGAATATCTCTAGATTCATCCAAATTTTGATAAATCTGCTACATTTATTTTGAGACACATGGAGTATGATTTAACTCTAACAAAATTGGTACAGTAGCAAATATAGTGGTCCTGACCTATCAAATACCTCGTTTCCATATTAGAAGGCGTATAAATTTCAAGGCAAGAAAAAGGCTGCAATGCAAGAAACAGGCGTATAAATTTTCAAAAAGTAAAATAAAATGATGTAACTTTGACCAATCTAATATAAAAAATTAATATCTACAATGTCAAATCAATGTCATTAGATACATCATGTCATGTATATTATTAGTATTACTAGTAAACATGTCCGTGCGCTGCACCGGAGAATGAAAGTCTACGTCGCATGAACATACAGTGCAAATTCTCAATGGACCGTTACAATTGCGGTCCCTCTGTGCAAACAACACACTGAGACGAGTTAGCTTCAGCGTGTCTACAACCTACTTTATCCACCTCTTCAACCCGACCATGTAATACACGTGCGTCGGCGCTACCAGAGTCATGCTCCTCCATTTCCAACTGACCACACTGCACGAAGGCGACCCCAACGCCAACGCCTTCGTCAAAGAATTTCAGCCTACGAGTTCTTGGTCTTTTTCCTTTCTTTCCTCTTGATCATGTTTTCAAGCATTCTGTCCACAACCGAACTATGGGTACATGACTTGAAGACCAAACCGGGTTTTTTTTTGGATTAAGCTATTCACCGTTGATTTAGCTCTAGAAATTTTAGAGGCCATTAAGAAATAAAATACACAACCGTCGTGAGTACAATGAACCAACTACACTTCTCTCTGAAAAATCAGCTATGCTTACTAAGTACAAAATCCCGATATTTGCCATAGTTGGCTTCTATGATCTGAATATTTGGACCTACGACCATGCCTACCATTAACAAATACCATTGGCGTGCATGTCAGTTTAATGTGTATCTCTCACGTATAAGCGGCGCTATCAACCTGAATCGCTCAATCCCACGCACGACTGACCATAGTAGGCAACCCGACTATACACTTCATCCTTTAATTCTGTAATATGCAAGCAAGCCAAGCCCTCTATCCAGCCCCATCAGCAGACGGGAATTCAATTTTCTTATTGTCGATCAATCGGTTGTGCATCTTATTTGACTCCCGAGGCGCCTTGTTGATTCTAGGCAGCTTGTGCATATATATATAAACAATTAGGATTGGATCTAAGGAAGCCAGGTGGGACTATTGAATACAAATTGTGTAGCACTTCGGTCTCTCGGCATACTCGACTACATCTGCAATCCGCCCCGCTTGCCAGCAGTCGTCATTCGAACAACACCATCGCACCCATGTGTCCTCCCTTGATTCATGGATGTAAACCTTGAATACTTCTTCCAGAGGACATCGGTTTCCTATTCTGTTACTCACCCTCTCGGTCTCTCTTGCCTGCTGCATCAGGGTGATGGCGGCCATGGGCATAGCCCTCAGCACTGCCCACTAACGCCAGGTTCACTGGTACGTTGAAGAACAAACCGACAGTAGGTTGGACGATGTGCTGATGTCGGGTTCGTCGGTGCATTGAAGAACGGATCGACGGTAGGCCATACTCTGTTCCTCCCAGCCCCGATCCTTGCAACTTATATATAATGGCATGTCATCACTCTGAAAACTGTTTGAAACACACTAATTATTAAGACTTAAGACTGGATAGAGAACAATAAAAAGACTTGGTTGTCCAGACAATGTGAGAAGAATTAAGGCTAAAAAAATAAGATGAGTATTGTCACCTAGCAAACTCGCCTGAGAACAGTCAGGAGAGGACGGCAACCTGAGCTTTTAGCAGCTGCAATATCCAAATAAATAGAACCTTCAGACTTTAGCTCTCTCAAATGTGGAGCTTGATTCTTTCCTCAATTGGGTCTTTCTCTTTGTGTCATTGTACAAAAAAGCAGGTGAACGCACCTGCAAAATAGTATCAGTGGATGGCCGAAATTGATGACTGTATTTTTTTTAGGTAAAAAACAGGACGATATACATCAGTACATAGATTGGGAGACGGTGGCTGTTGTACCAGCATCCGGCGAGGTCGCCATCTTCCCTAAATCTAGCACCGGCAAGAACCTAATTCCCTGTCTATGCCACATATCCGGGTTTGAGCAGATTCACATCGTTGTGCATGATGTCTCACCAAAAAAGTTACGTCGAGGTACTGAAATAAGTTGAGTATTTTTCACCTCACAAACTTGCCTGAGAACAAGCAGGAGAGGTAGCTAACGTGTTTTTCAGTGATGGTGTTGTAGAGAAAGAGGGGAGTCTTCCCTATTTGAAGACTATAAAGTCACTGTACCGATGATGCAAGATTGACAGTTGGGAAAGGAGAAGAACTGGTCAGGCTAGATAAGTTTCTGTTTCTCATATCCAGGGAGTTGAATGCTATTCTCAGAGCACATCAAAACAAAGCATAAATAGCAATTACCTAATGTAAAAAAATAGCAATTATCTGAAATCACATGTAGGATATATCTTCCTTCTTCTGGATCAGCCCAATTCATCACCATCTTGCTCGTCATGTCACTGATCAGAAAGCCATAACCAGATGTCCAGATCGGCATATGGAAGCAAATATGTCCAGCAACATCAACACATCTGGCTGCCATCCCCGCGTCCTGGTCCATGCACCACATCTGACGAACCTTCCATGTCTTATTTCCTGCACAACTCGCCGCGACCCGGCCCATGAGACATCGACCCGCAAGCTCTCGGCTTCCTCTCCGCATTCCAGCCTGCAAGATCCCTCATTAGCCTGATGTTCCCCTCCACCGGATCCCTCATTAGCCTCGCCCAAAGCAGCCTCCTCATTGACACAGGCCAAGCGGGAATAACCGGAGGAGGCTGCATGCGCAAGTGGTGGACGGGTTGCCTGGCCCTTCCGCGGCGCCGTAGATTCGGGCCCCGGTGGATTCTGAGTCAGCAGCGGTAAACACCGGTGCGGGCTTCGCCGGCGTGCATGTAGGTGCGAAGGGAAAACAGTCGGGATGGGGGCATAGAAGGTGAGGGAGTACGGAGGGGTAGAGGGACCATCGGGGATCTGAACGGAAAGATCGATTTCGAGTTTCGATGGCAAGCAGACTCCGGCGAGATTATGCAATGGATTTGGTGGATTTTTCGTGCACAAAGAGAGGGAGTATATATGGATGGATTCTTGTGAGGAGGGGGCAAAACATCTAGATCTATTCGGTATGAATCGAGTTTGTTACAAACTCGGGCTAAATCGTCTTTTCCAGACGGACGAAGAACAGAACGATATGATATATAGAGTATTTTAGTTTTCAATATATTCTTTCATAGGTTTGGTAAAATCTTACATCGTTTGACTTTAGAAAAATTTATACACATTTTTTATGGGCCGGCGATATCATGTTAACGAGGTAAAGTTGTTCATTTGTGATAGGTGCAAAAAATTAAGACACGACAGGTGCTAGCTGCAAAAAATGTTTTGTTTCTGTGTTTGGTCCAACAAATGTCACAAAGCTTCATATTAGCTGTAATTTTCTCTACTAGTAGTATTATCTGAGTTCTAAGGCACGTATAACTTAATACAGTATAGACTAGTTAATTAAAGTTTCCTCGATGCTACTAGACAACATTAGCATGTTGGGCTAGCTAGCTAATTAAACTCTTCTCGATGCGGTTGCGCCTGGCAGCAGAAGACAGATAAAGGAACACAAAAAACTCCTCGTTCAAAGAGTCATACCATCTTCCCCAACTCCGGCATCATTTGGTATCGTCTCCAGCGCGCGCTTCACTCATTTTCCTTGTCATCTCGCCCGCACCATTGATCCTTTCAGGCCACCACCCCTCTCCTCCATAACCTCATAACAGTCATAGATTGATCCGCCCTCGCCCCCAATCTATCGGGACGCGATGGTGGTTTCAGGGCCCAACCGGCGGTACGGAGGATGGAGCAAGGTTTGTGTCGACATATTCGACAAGATCTCTATGTGTATGGACACTACCAGCGCCGTCCGGCTGGCCACATTCTCCAAGGAGTTGACTCTGAGTCACCAGCCGAAAAGGTAGCAGATGCCCGAACGATGGTTGCAAGACATTGGTCGTCTACCGTCAGGTCCACAACCATAAGATCGTGTGCACACACATCCCTTGCAACTGCATGGAGGATGGCTACATGTTCGCCGCCTCACCGATAGCGCTCCTCACCCACCTCAGTGAAGCTCACTCGATGAGGGTACGTAGTATTCGCTATGGAAAAATATGCAGGTACACCTCTAAGCCTTTGTCGATAATAGGCATGTGGATAATAGATATCATCGGATCCGGTGACAATGGTACTGTGTTCGCGGTGTGATCTGACACGTGCCAAACTGTACACGTCCTATCTGTCGTATGCGGCAGGTCAGAGGCGTGCTTGTCGTCATGGTACATGGTGAAGTTTTAGTCGTCGACTGTAATTGAGGGGAGAAGGATACAAAATTCTGGGTTATGCATTCCAGAGAGTACCGCGACGTAGGAAGGGGTCCTGTTTGATGAGCTAAAGTGGCTCCTTCCGGTACCAATGTCACACCTAGTCACTTGTCGACCGTCGGTGATCACCCTGAAATACTGTCTGCGCATTAATAGGATTCATGAGTGAGATAAACACATCTTAATGTTCGTTGGAGTATTTGAACTACTAGAAAAACTTACTAACTCTTTTTAGTAGTTGTTCTTTAACTACTGCTAATGTATTTTGTAGTAACACCTATTGTATGTACAGGTACTTATCATTTTGGGAGATGTGGTTCCTAGCTTAAGGTAGTTCTAAGTATTTGTAACATCCCAAAATTTCATCTGAAATCATCATCATTGCACTCATATCATCATGGCATGTTTTTGCATTGCATTTAGAATGTCCTCCAAAAATCTGGTGCAATTTTGGGCCATGGTTAGGAATTTATGAAAGTGGAACCAAAGAAAATGCTATATTACCTATTAAGTCCAAGTGAGTACTTTGGATTAAAATAGTAGGTAAATATGTTTTATAATACCCTAAAAACCTAGTTTGAGTTTTTACAAATTTTCACAAATTGGTTTGAATCAATTTGAACCATTAAATCAAAAGTTTTGAAGAAAACTGAATTAGAAAAAGAAAAGGAGGGAAATTCAAACAGCAGCAGCTGCAGCATTCTGGCCTAACCTGGCCCATTAAGCCCACCCGGCGTTTCCCCTCTCTTCCCCTTTCTTACCGCGCCCCTGACTACTCCCTCTCGCTGACAAGCTGGCCCCACGCCACGTCACCCCCCACCCCGTCGTCTTCAACCGCGCCGTCGAGCAAACCCCCCCTTCTCAGCCATTTTCAAAACGATTGATTTCCGGCCGTTTCTCGCAGTGATTCTCCCCGATGAATGCTCCTACTTAATCCTCACCCCCTCCTCGTCATTTTCCCCCAGTCGCCACCCCCAGAGAGCCCCCAGGCTCCCATAATTTCGAGCTCGAACCGCCGTAGTCCGACGAACTCCGGCGACGATTCCGGTGAGCCCAGGCCGCCCGGCGCCCTCCCCTTGGTCCCATCTATTTTTCCCATCTCCTGACGCACCTACTGACCGAGCCACGCGATTTCTTTTGCCCCAGGTCGACGACACGGACAATTCCGGTGAACTCCCTCTGCCGCCACCGTCAGTCGCTTTCTCCGGCAAAGGTAGGGTTCCCGCCGCCCCTTTTTGGTCTTTACTAGGTCGTGCAGACGATTGCGCACCTCACTGACCTCTTTGCCGGTTGGTTTGAGCCCCAGGTCTTCATCTCCGTCGTTGAGCTGTGAGTTCTGCCAGCAACCGCAACTCCGGCGAAGGATCCAGGCCAAACCCGAGCACCCCCCGCACCGCAGTAACCTCCATCGAGACCGCCGCGACCTCCCTGACCTCTGGTACGTGTCCACGGTCTCCCAGCCCTCGTAGAGTCGTCAGAACCCCATCGGCCGACGCTCCGCTGCTGCGCGCCGTCGTTAGCACCGCCAGACTCCGGCGAGATGCTTAGCAGCCGTTCGATCAGATCCTAGCGGTTAAGATTAGATCACTTAAACGAAAGGGTACGGCTGATCTGATCCGTCCAACGTCACTTAAATCTGACGGCTCGCAGCAGTCGATCCGGCCGAACCGGTATCAGCCAATAGGAAAACGCCACGTCACCAGACTATTTCTGTTTAATTAGAAAATAGACTGATTTAGTATTTAACTTGGAAATTCAATAACTTTTGTTCCACAAATCAGAAAAATACAAATTTGGTGTCTATGGATTCAGAAAAATGAGACCTTTATTATGGAGGCCTTGTTTCACACTTTTGCCTCTAGAAAAATGGAATTATAGACAGAACCTTTTTAGGAGTATTTTATTCACAAAAATTGTTCTATAGATTATTTTTTAGTATTTCTTATGCATTTAGATGAGGTATTCTATCCTCAGTACTGTAGACTTTGTAAATTATGGAGTTGTGATCATATCTTTGCATGTTGCATGCATTCATGTTTTTGTAATGTTTTATTGATTGAATTATTATTGTTGTATTGATCTTGTGTAGATTGTGTGGATTGTGAGGTTTGTTGCTGTGAGGATTGTACCTATTCCCCTAGCTACCAAGGCAAGTGATATTTCATCCCATGTCCTATTATTTTCACTATTGCACTAGTGATATTTTGGTAGATCTTGATATGATAGAATTATTCCTATATTGCTATACTATGCTATGCTATATAGATTATATCTTGATAGTATCCACTAGTCAAAGGACTTTGTATGCTAGAATGCTTAGCTATGCTAGTAGAATTTGTGGGTGGAAAATACATATCAAGATAGTATGGAATGATATTATTTTTGTTTAACTAAGAAAACAACTATTATTAATGAAACACCTGGGTGGATTGGGACTTGCTTGGATTATGTTGAGTGGTTACTCAGGGGCCATTTCTATGGTCAGCTGGTGTATCACACTTGTGGATGGCCACCCAGGAATAAAGAGATTGGAGACATTCTTGTCATGAAGCTTCTAGTGCAACCACATGGCATATGGGCTCTGCCTTGACCAACTAAGTTGCAAGAACTCAGCCAGGCGGACAGAGGGTGGTAGTGATGATAGGATGGAACGCGTCCGTGGTGGTCTGAGGGATTGCTTCTGAAAGGTCTTGTCTCTATGCATGTCGAGTCTTGTGGGGAAAGTGCACCACCTCTCGAGAGGGTAAAACTAAGTACTTAGCCGTGTCCCCGGTTATGGACAACTTCTGAGCCTCAAGACAGTGAAGTAGTTCAATAATCTCCTCATCCAAATTTCTCTAAGTTAAAACTTGTGGGTGAACAGGGATAAATGTTCAGTGATGTCTATCATTGGTACCTTATAGCTTGAATGAAAAACTTCTACAAAAACTATAAGTTAAACTATTTTAGCAAAGCCAGCCATAACCCCACTTAGTCATATATTCATGTAGTTGTTGGATTATACTAAGTAACTTTAGTATCACTTGCCAATACAATTCCAAATGTATTGACCCTCGTGGCTGTAACTTATTATGTTGTAGGTTACTCTGATGATGAGTAGGGTTGCGAGTCTACACTCGACATGAAGACTAATGACTCTATTATTATATGTTATGTGAACTTGTGTCTTAGCCTTGGGCTAAGTGAGTTGTAAGAACTATTATACTCCTGGATGTGCGATGTAATAATGACCTTTGTTTCTGTGTACTTCATCTTAAACTATGGGTGCTAGCATTTCGATCCAGGGACTAGCACTGCAATCACAGGGGTCTTACCTTATCATGGTGAGATCTTACAGTATTTTCTATAGAGTTTTTCCTCTACTAATCTATTTTGCAATAATAACTATGTACTGATACTTGTTCAGATGGACCGATGAAGTGCAAAATATGGTCTCGCTTTCCTTTTCAAGCAGGCCTTGCTATATCTATTGAATTTCAATGTTGCTGAATCTGTCAATTATTATCTGTGTACTGCTATTCGGTCAGTTTGAAATGCTCCTCAATCTGTCAAGTGCTGCTAAATATGAATTGGGAATCTATCAAGTGCTGCTGAATATGGACTGGAAATTTGTCGACATTTTTCTGGTCTTATTCTATACTGCTGAATCTTTTAAATGCTACTGAATTTCTCAAATATTCTGTTGGTACAATTAGTACTCCCTCCGTTTCAAAATATAAGATGTCTTAGCTTTGTGAAAGGAGTGTATCTAAACCCCTTTTAGTGTGTAGGTTCACTCCAAACCTAAATGAACCTACACACTAAAAGCGGTCTAGATACACTCCTTACACAAAGCTAAAACATCTTATATTTTAAAACGGAGGGAGTACGATACAATATTTTGTTGAACAAACTATGATGTACTTGTACTTGTTTAGATCTAGTGCAGCAGATTGTCTTGCTTTTCTTTTAAAACTTTACATTTTATAGAACTAATACGGATGTACTACTACTTGTTTAGATCGAGTGTAGTAGATAGTCTTGCTTTTATTTAGTAACTTGGCCTTGTCATAAACTCATAATCTAGACGAGGCTTTGGGCATTTGGAGTTGCCTATGGAGGTCACACACAAGCATTAATGTGAAAAAGAGGCATGCACACAAAAGTTGACTTGATCATTAGTTTTGCTTGCTTCAATGATCGAGTGTTCGGAGATAAAGAAAAACTAAATCAGTCACTTTGAAATCCTGCTGAATACGTCCAAGTGCCGCAGAATGTGAACTGGGATTTTTTCGATATTTTTCTTTCTTATTACGTACTGCTAAATCTTTCAAATGCTACTAAACATGTCAAAAGTTTTGTTTGGTACTTGTTCAGATGGACCGATAAAGTGTAGAATATGGTCTCGCTTTCCATTTGAATCAGGCCTTGCTACATCTATTAAATTTTAATGTCCGCATTGCTGAATCTATCAATTCTTTTGGTCACTGTCTGTGTACTGCCAACCGGTCACTTTGAAATGATGTGCTGACTCTATCAAGTGTTGCTAAATATGAACAAGGAATTTTTCTAATATGTTTATAGTCTTATTCTGTACTTTTGAATCTGTCAAATGCTACTGAATCTATCAAATGTTATGTCGTTACTATTAGTACATCATATTGTAGAATGAACTTTGATGTACTGGTACTTGTTTAGATAAAGTGCATCAGATTTTCTTGCTTTTTTTTTGAAACTTAGTATTGTCACAATTATCTAGATGAGTCTTGGATATTTTGGGTTGCACATGGGAGATCACATAGGCATTGCGGTAAGGATGAGGTATTCTCACAAAAGCAGACTTGATCGTCAGTTTTGCTTGCTCCAATGATCAAGTCTCTTTAGAGAACAGGCCAAAGTGATCGTGCGCCAAGGTTTTTGAGCTAGAACAAGAACTGATTCTCTATGTACTGCTATTGAGTTTCAAGCAAAAAAGCTACTGAATCTCTCAAATATTCTCTCGTAGCTATTACTAAAGAATTTTGTGGAACTAATACTGATGTATTGGTACTTGTTTAAATCAAGGGCAGTGGATAGTAAGAAACATGGTCTTGTCACAATCTAGATCATACTTGTGCATTTTGGGTTACATACGGGGGTCACACAAGCATTGATGTGAGAAGAAGATACTCAAAGGAGACTTGATCATCATTTTTGCTTGCTCCAATGTTCGAGTGTGTTTGGTTAAAAGGGCAAACTGGTCGTTCAACAAGGTTTTTAGAGATGAAACAAGAACTGGTTCTCTCTGTACTGTTATTGTAACTGTATTACTGAATTGGTCACTTTGAAATGCTGCTGAATTCGTCAAGTGCTGCTGATATGAACTGCAAATCTATTGATATTTTTCTATCTTATTCTGTACTGCTAAATTTTGACATGAATATCTGCCAAAAAGAATTTCACTTTTCCCCTCCCTCTCTGAGGTCTTTGTTTCGAATCCATCCGAGCTAGATCACAATGCATTTTTTATTAACCAGGAGAACAAATCTAGCTTATTCGACCCCTCTTTAGCTTAGAACATTTTAATTCGGTCTTTTCAGGATCAGGAGACTTCTGACCACAACCCAGTGAAATTTGAGAAAGGAGCAAATGGATTATAACCGAGAACATATTAATTCGGCCTTTTAAGGGTCAGGGAACTGCTGAGCACAAGCCAGTGAATTTTGAAAAAGAATCCCATGGAGCATAGCCTATAGAGTATAACCCACGTAGAGCGGCCTATGTAGAATAGCCAAAATCTTTTTAATTCGGCCTTTGGCAATTGTCCCCACTGCTCAAAATAAAAAATACTCTACCTACCCATGTTTTTAAGAAAATACTCCATTATGTGGTATTTTATAAATTGAGATGCCAGGATGCTGCCATTTTATATTTTAGAAGAGATAAACATAAACACATAAAATATTTTTAAGAAGACTAATACATAAGTTGTAGTACTAATAAAATTTTAATGATATTTTTTCCTATAAATATCTTTATTATAGTGGCAAAGTTTACATTTAGTTAATTTGAAGGTCTTTTGTTCGAATCACTCACACACACACACACACATATATATATATATATATATATATATATATATATATATATATATATATATATATATAAAATGTCTATTCTAAAACCGGTTGTAGATTAAACCGGCCCGCTCTATATAGACGCGATGGGCTATGGAAATTCCTCATATCCCGCCCACCTTCTTATACCTCACGCACGCCCGGAGTACGTACCACCACAAGCTCCTCCAAGTTAGGGCCTGCGCCACCGGCCACACCCGCCTCTTCCACCCCCACCCACCGGACCTTCGCCGCCGGACAGACCCACCATATCGCGGGACCTGCGAGGTCACCCGCTCGTGCACGCCGCCCTTGTTCCCCTGTGGATGCAGAACCCGGTAGTCTCGACCCAACGCCCCGACCTGGAATGTCCGGGCGCCACCTGGGATCTCTGAGCACCGCCGACAGCTACCTCTCAGTGCTTCCTTAGACCTTCGCCGGCCGCACTGGTTCGCCGCCGATCGGGATGCCCTGTCGGTCGATTTGGGATTCATCCTTGTAGCCTCAAACCATCCCACCGCCACCCGGAGTGGGCTTCTAGGTAGCTGCCGCCTGGAGAAAACTCCGCCGTTGCCAGCAATAGGGCCTTGCCGCCGCCGTCCTGGACCTCGTCAGCGCCGCCCATGGAACCTGCCTCGAAGCAGCCAGGCCCTCTCGCCTCCAAGCGAACCTCCTGCCGTCGCCTTGGACCTCTAGCATCACCGGTCGATGGCCCTCCTCCGACTCCCCGGCGCTCCAGCGTGGGGATGCTGCCCGTGAGTCCTATCACAGGAACGACCGTTGATGGCCGACGAGCCTGGTCCCATTTTTTTCTTGACATTGCATATATGTATGAGCAGTTCTACTTTTCTCAATCTGTACGGTTGTTAATTACTAGGCAGTACAATCATGGGGCCAAAGGCAGGTCAGCCAAAAAAGTTTATTTTTAAATTTCCTAAAATTCAATCGCGAAGGAATTTGATCAACCGTGGCCTCGATATAGAGCAACATTGTAGCTGCACGTGTAAACGGCAATTGACACACAACAACAACATTCGGTGTACATACGGCAAGAACAACACATTTTTTTAAGTTCACAGCTATTTTGCCTTCCCATTTTCCATTGTTGATCAAATCGTTGCGTTCTCCGATCGGTACACTCTATTGTAATTTTACAAACGATATTTTTTTATCACGTGTAGTTCGACTGCGTTTTGCTGGACGGTTCAACTACGTTTTGCTGGACAGTTTAGGTATGTTACAAACGATATTTTTTATCACCAGCAGTTCGACTGCGTTTTGCTGGACAGTTCAACTGCGTTTTGCTGGACAGTTTAGGTATGAAATCGAAGCAGTTTAATAAGCTCGTGATAAGTTCAGCAAAACTAAACTGCCTGTATATTTGCCTGTGATAACACGGACGGTACCGCAAATATATAGGCATTTTAGTTGTGCTTGTTCAAAAATTCCAGACGTAATATCACAGGCAGTTTAGGTAGTACATGCAGTTTAGGTAGTACATGATAAGTTCAAGCAAGCTTTCACAAAAAGCTCATGATAATGCGAGCACATTTCTGCCGTGTTTACGAAAAAAATTCAGGCGCGATACGATGGGCAGTTTAGGTAGTCCATGATAAAAAGTTCAGATGCGCTTCGCGGGCAATTCAAACAATTACGTGCCTTTCAACTATACTCGCCGGGAAAGTTCAGGTGCGATATCGTGGGCAGCTCAGGAAGTCCGTGATAAAAAAGTTTAGGTGCGATATTGCAGAAAGTTCAGTAAAATCATGGACATTTCAGGTGCGCTCGTGGTGCTATCACGGACAGTTCAGGTGCGCTTCGCGGGCAATTCAAACAATTACATGCCTTTCAACTATGCTCGCAGGTAAAGTTTAGGTGCGATATCGCGGGCAGTTCAGGAAGTCCGTGATAAAAAAGTTCAGGTGCGATATCATAGAAAGTTCAGTCAAACATGGATATTTCTGGTGAGCTCGCAGAAAAAGTTCAGATGCGCTATTGTGGACAGTTCAGGTGCGCTTCACGGATATTTCAGGAAATCATAGTGATTTTAACAACATTTGTGAAGAGCGGACAGTAATTTAAAAACTACGCTTAAACTATAAAGAATTCTCAAAAACGATCTAAATGAATAACATGGGATTACTCCATATATTTCCAATGACATATCATTTGCGTCATTCCGATCTAAGATTGCAAAATTTTAATATCTATCTAACACCATATTATTTGCATGATTCCCACAAAGGGTTTAAAAATAGCATCATAAATTCTTTTACAACGCTTTTGAACATGTTTCATTATTTTAAAAATTATATTTAAACTGTAATAGATTTGAAAAAAGTTATAATACAAAAAAGTTGTGAAATTTCTATAACTTTCCAATGGTATATGATTTGTGCAATTCAGATAACGGTTAATAAACTGTAAGTAAATTACTGTAAATCGGACAGGCTACAACGAGGATAGTTCAGGCGCGACACATAGATAAGTTTAGGACCAGTTGTAGATTATTAATTAACCGGTTGTAAAATAGCCTAGCTATATATATATATATCTTGGGTTTACATTTTTAATTCTAGCAATATCGCATTACGGAGAGGCTGACATCAAGGACGTACCAGCCTACAGCATCCCTCGAGTTTTTTTAGAGCGGGTTTGAAAAAAGATTAAATACTTGTACAGAGAGATTGACATCAGAGACCCACTAGACAGAACATACAAGGGTGCAATAGACACCCACAAGCCAGAACATACAAGAGAGGCTGACATAAAGGCTCCAGCAATAAGACCATACATGGCTGTCATGGTCAAAACAGCGGACGCGGCCGAAACAAAAGTCCATCATACACACGTTGCACTTACCGAAAAGCTTAAGCCTAAGCATACCCCATGAAGTTAGCCTATCAATCCCAAGCATAGCCCAAAACCTTCTAATTCAGCCTTTCCATGGTCTTGTGGCCACCGACCATAGCCATTCAATTTAGGAGTGAGCCCATGAAATATAAGCCATGAAAAATAGAGCATCCACTTCGAGTTAGCCCAGAATATCTTTAATTCAGCCTTTATGACATTTTCTGTACTTTGAGGCTGACATCTGGGACCCAAAAAATAGTCCAACATACACATGTTTCTTTCATATAGAGGCTATCATTTGGAACCCAGCATAGACACATTTCCTGCACTAAGGAGGTTGATATCTGGGACCCAGCAAGTTTCCAAGGTCAAAACAGCGGACACGGTCAAAAAAAGTCCATCATATGCATGTTCCATTTACAGAGAGGCTGATATGGTCAAAACAGCGGACGAGGCCTAAAAAAGTCCATCATACGTACGTTTTATTTACAGAGAGGCTGATATGTGGGACCCAGCAGTGTGATCTTATACAGATTTGCATCGAGTAATATTGTTTGTTCGAAACAGGGAGGCGCGATCGAGAAAAAAGTTCAGCATGCACATGTTTCTTGTAATGAGAGGCTGAAATAGGGGACCCAACAGTGCGACCAAACGACAGATTCGTTGAGCAACGCTATCTAGTTCGGAACAAGGTAACGCTAGAGAAGAAAAAATCCATCATACCCACAATTATTCTAATGTGAGGCTGATATAAGAGGCCCACTAGTTTAAATAAACGGCCCATGCAGCGAGAAACGCTATCCTGTTCGGAACACGAAGGCGTGACCGAGGGAAAAATCCATCATACATATGTTTCTTCTAATGAGAGGATGACATGTGGGGCCTAGTAGCGTGATTAAACGGTAGATGCATCGAGCAACGCTATCAAGTTTGGAACAGGGTAGTGTGAACGAAGAAAAAATTTCCACCATGCACACGTTTCTTCTAATGAGAGGATGACATGTTGGTCCCAGTAGCCTGATTAAACGGTAGATGCATCGATCAACACGATCAAGTTCGGAACAGGATAGCGCGAGCGAACGAAAAAAATTCCATCATACACACGATTCTTCTAATGGGAGGCTGACATATGGGACCAAGTAGCCTGACTAAACGGTAGATGCATCGAGCAACGTTATCGAGTTCAAATCAGCGAGGCACGATTGAAAAATATGGTCCACTAGATACACTGACGTCCGAACCCACACGCCTCAAAAGATTTCGGCAAGTCAACATCGTGCGAGGAACCAAAAGTCTTGCTTCTGCCACGCGTCTACTGAGCTTCCTCCATGTTTTAGTGGTTTCATCATAATAGAGGGCCGCAAAACTAGAAAAAAATATTTTTCATCGGCCATGGTCGAGCCAAGAAATTCGCCGCGGAAGACGCACCTTTTATGACAACCGACGGGACAAGTTGTTATGAATGGACTCTTTTCTAGTAGTGATTGTTTCCTGTTAAAGGACTATAGAAACGGCTAAAAATACTATCCTTGAATTAAAATACTATTTAAATTCACATTCCTCATTCTTAATATCAGAGTAAGGCATTGATACAATTTCACGAAAAGAAAAAGTTCAAAAAAGGTATCGGTAGGATGTTCGCACCGTAAATTAGTAACCTTCCTAGAAGATAACCTACTTATGAAACAAGTTCCATTTGAGGACACACATATCGAGTTTTCCTATTTATCTGAAAGATATATACTCAAAATATGAGGCCCTAAAGAAACTCTACAATTATTGACAAGCCTAAGTTTTTTTATATTTTTGTACGGAAAGTCAATATCCAGAATTTCGGCTATTTCTGGACTACCCATCTATGCACAAAGAGCCCTTCCGTCATACTACCATCTAGCTTATCGGTATCGACTTGTTGTTTTTATCCAAAATTTATGTGAACAACATACTACCCCATGCAAAATTGCCTGATGTTTCGAGAAGTATTAGTATTTTTTTAATATTATTTCCTATTAAACAACTATAGAAATGACTAAAAAAATATATACAAGAATATTTTATTTTTTATTCACATTAATACTTAGTATTATTATAGGAAGCTTATAATAAATACCGAAAGTAAAATTAGTACTAAATAGCACAAAGTGGCATTTAATACTCGTAAATCCGGACACACGATACGTAAAACTAGACCTGCCGGGTCGTGGCCCACTTGGTAGTTAGTCAACCAAAAGTACAGCCACGTGGTATTTCTGTATATCTTAATCTCTCCGCCCGTGGAAAACAAAGAGGCATGTCCTTCATGCACACCAAGAGAAGAACAGTAACTGGAACACACCAGTTGCATTCGATGGTTCTAGTGAACAAAAGCTCGAATCTACAAAGGACGGCAGAGATTCAAGGCAGAGAAGCACACTGTGGTCGCCGATGGTTGAGTGCGGAGAAGCTGCGCCCTCGCCAGCTGTCCATTTTGCATTGTGGATATAGGTACGGGCTCCGGTCCTTTCTATTTTTTCTATTGTTCTTGGTCATCAGCATTACATTTCTTCATCGGTTACCCGGTTGTTTGATATTACTAAGCCGACCGTTGATAGCATTGGTTGGCACATCCTTGGGCACAACATGGATAATAGATAAATTTGATATTGTGGCAGGGTGGCAGCATATGATTTTATATAGAATTTGATGGAAGTTGTTGTGCAAGTTGATAAGTATTATATTCTAGTCTAATTGATCTTTGTTCAGTTTCAGGTAAAAATGTTGTGCTATTAGATGATTTATTCAAAATTTAATGGAGATGTTGTGCAACCTAATAAGTATTATATTCTACTCTGATTGATCTCTGTCCAGTTTCAGATAAATTGTTGTGTTATTAGATGATTTTATTCAGAATTTAGTGAAGATGTTATGCAATTTGACAAGTATTATATTTTGTTGATTCATCTCTGTTAAGTTTCATATTAACATGTTATGCTATTAGATGATTTTATTCAGAATTTTATTAAAATATTGTGATACATCAGGAATGGAGGACTCATGTCATTTGTGCGGTCACAACTTTCCCATTTGCGATCCCACTAACCAGGGTGGACTGAATTTTGCAGTGTCCTTTCTGAAGGATTCTGTTGGTGTCACGGCATATGCTATGGATAGGCTAAAGGTGGGGACAATATGCACTAGAGGAATCCAGGGAGGAATAGTGTGGTGATTCCACACACATATGCTTTGTATTCTTCAAGCTTGATGAGTTTACGAGTGCTCCTTAAGCTGTATTGGGGAGAGTAGGAAGAAGAAACTCTCTTACTCTCACCACTACCTATTTCTCAGGAACCAACTACTCAAATGCCAACCAACCAGGGATCAACCCCTTCTACAGATGCCCTAGCCCCCCTTATAAAGGGGTGGCTAGGTCTCCAATTAGGGCATACGTGGAGGTATATTTCAAGGAATATGCCTCTTCCTAAAATAGAAAACCGACCGGGTCACTTTTCGCCATCGTAAGCCATGTAGAGGCCACGTGAGCCTTTGTGGCGCCAGTGTCATCTGACACAGGCGCTTCACCCTTGTCGGCCACGCCTTGGTGGTCCTTCTCTCTGTCCGCTTCTCTCATGCTCCAGCATACAGTGACCACCTTTTAACCAGCGAGATACCTTCCTTCTCTTGCAAGCCTGATATAACCCGGATCGTGCCTGGTTATTCCGGCCACACTGGTACCTGCATACAAGTTACACAAATCCTGCCAGCATACAACATACGTCGGCCGGGACTCGGTTAGGTGGACATCCTCCGGTCCGGGTTACTCCGTGATTCGGCCTGCCTTGAGGTGACTCGGTCAGCACTTGCTTTGACCTTGCCGTACCTCGGCTAACTCGGCCTTTATACCCCGGCGTGACTCTACCCAGGGGTATCCCCCCAACATTAGTCCCCGAAGCTGGTGCGGTCTTAGCAGCTTCAGCCGCTAAGGCCACGGCAGGTTCAATTTACCGAGCCGTTTGCTCCCTTTTCCGAGTTACCTCATAGCCCGAATTTTATTGGCTAGCTTTTCCCTTGGCATATTCCGAGTTTCCACTCGCTGGCCGGGTCACCCTTTAGCTATCCGAGTTATCCTTCCTTCTCTCGTACGCTTCCCCACATCCCACATGGACGATAATCATTATGTTGCCTCATTTTAAGGGCTTGCGCCAGTTACTGCTGCAGTTAATGTCAGGTGTTACTGTTGCACACATCACGTCGCGCCTGTCTCCCCGTTAACTCTATCACCACGTCGCGTTGTGGGATCCCCTGCGCCCTGTGGCCCTTCCTGTGGGTCGCCTCTGATTGGCTGACCCGGCAGATACACGTCCACACCGTGTGGCCTAGACGCACCGCACGATCCTACTACCCTCGCTGGGGCGTGGTTAAATAGGGGAGGGGCGCGCCCCTTGGTCTTTTTCCCCTTCTCGTGCCCCTCTGCCTCTTCTTCTTCTTCTTCCCAGCGACAGCGCCGCCGCCACCGCATCTGCTCAGCAGTGCCGCCGCCGCACCGTGTCTTTCCGCACCTCCATCGTTGCCCCTCCCGCGCAACTCCACCGCCACGGGTCCGCGCCAATCTAAGCCCCTGACCCCCACCTCCGATAGGGCCGGTGAGGACAGCGACCTAGACATGACTGAGGAAGAGCTCGCTATCGCCGAGGAAGAAAAGGAGGAGGGGGCAGAAAACGCGGAGCGCGGTGCCTGGGCCGGTTCCTGGGTGTGCCAGCACGACCTGGACTGGCTCTACCGCACGCGCCGCATCCCTGAGGGCGTGGTTGCCAGCCTCGCCTCCGAGGAGCTCGCTCCCTCACCCAATCCGGGTGAGTTCATCGTGTTCCCGTCCCATTTTCAGCGTGGCTTCGGCCTTCCCGTCAGCGATTTCTTCCATGACTTCCTCGATATCTATGAACTTCAACCACACTATCTCCCGGCGAATGCCATCACATCCCTTTCTTCCTTCGCCTCCACCATAGAGGGGTATGTCGGATTGTGGCCCACTAAAGAGCTCTGGATCCGGTTCTTCGGTCTACGAAGGAACGTGATTCCGAATAAAGCGCTTGACCTGGAGGACAAACATCTGACTTAGTTCGGTGCTGCCTCCATTTGTCCCCGGAAGCAATCTGTCTTTCCCCGGGTCACGGGGGTTGACTCGTGCAAAGGCTAGGCCCGAACTTTCTTATATGCCAGAAATGGCACGAATGAAGATCTGATCCGTCTGCGCCCCCTACGCTCCAGGTCCTCATAATCCGGATCTGTGGGACCGGGTTTCCAAGAAACCCACTGTCTTGGCGAACCAAGTCAACAAGCGGTTCAAGGAGTTGAAGGACGCGGTGCTGCACAACAAGGACGCGATGATCACATTCGTCCGTAGCCGGATCTCCCCTCTCCAGAAGCGCACACACAAGCTTTGCCACATGAGCTGGCGACTTGACTGTAGCCAGACTTCCTCATTTGAGTTGAGTAACACCGAGATATTCTGCCGGGTCAAGGCCCTCTTCATGACCGTCAAAGATTCTCCGCTGATTGGGAGTGGGGGATGGAGCATTTCTGCCGGGACAAGCTTCCTCCATGGTAAATCTCGTGATTCAATCTTTTTCCGAGTTATACCATATGTCGGAATTTGTTGTTTGTTTGATCCCTTTGCATTTCCTTCTTAGCTGTTGATACATTGCAAATGTATCTATAATTTTTGATGTTCCATGCTTGGTTTTATCCACTTTCTTGTGTTTCGTTCCAACTTTGGAGTACTTTTCATATGATTTTTTGGACTAACCTATTAACAAGAGCCACAGTGCCAGCTGCCTGTTTTCTGCTGTTTTTGGTTCCAGGGAAGTCAGAAAATGAATATTCTCGGAATTGGATAGGACAAAAGCCAAAGTGCCTATTTTTCCGGAAGTTATCAAGTGCCAGAATACGAGACGGAGAAGGGCTAGGGAGCCACCACACCACCTGGCCACGCGGCCAGGCCTGGTTCGCGCCAGGGGGTGGTGTGGCCGCTCCCGGCACCCCCTCGGCCTCTCCTTCCGCCTATATATTGCCCTCGGGACGAAAACCCTAAGTACCCGATGAAAAATCCACGAAAGAGTCTGTAGCCGCCGTCATCTCCATCCCTAGATCGGGAGGGATTTGAAGCTCTTCCCGGCACCCTGCCGGAGAGGGAAATTCACCCTGGAGGACTTCTTCATCACCATGCAAGCCTCCGGTGTGATGCGTGAGTAATTCATCCTTGGACTACGGATCCATGTAGTAGCTAGATGGCTGGTTTCTCCTCCTTTGTGCTTTCATGTTTAGATCTTGTGAGCTCCGTTCATGATCAAGATCATCTATTTGTAATTCATACATGTTGTGTTTGCGGGGATCCGATGGATATTGAGATGCTATTTCAGATTAATTATTGATTCTATCATGTCTTTGTTATTTGAGATCTTGCATGCTTTCCGTTGTTAGTAGCTATCTTGGCCAAGTAGATGCTAGCAACTCCAAGAGTTAGTATTTATGCTCGATAGTGGGTTCATGCCTCTGGTAATCTGGGGAAGTGATAGAAATCTCTAAGGTACTAGATGTGATGTTGCTACTAGGAAGAAAACAACAATCCTTTGTTCATAGAACAATCGTATTGTTTACTTTACACACAGTTCGTAAAACAATAATCTGTTGCTTGCAACTTAATACTAGAGGGGGTTCGGATGATAACCTGAAGGTGGATTATTAGTCATAGATGTAGTTGGATGGCGGTCTATGTATTATGTTGTAATGCCCAATCAAGTCTCAGAGGAGTCAAGATGAGTAGTATATGCATGTATTGCTTTCTTGGTGTTTGTCAATTGCCCCGCTGTAATTTGTTCACCCAGCATGTTATCTATCTAAGGAGAGCCACCTCTAGTGAACTATGGATCCCGGTCCTTTTTCTTTACATACAATCTACAACTGTTTACTGCTTTGTGTTTACTTTCTGCAAACTTTTACTTCCTTCCATTCGATACGTTTAATCCTTTGTTTTCCGCAAAACACGGTGAGATTGACAACCTCATCGCAAGTTGGGGACAAAGTTCTATGGTTGTGTTGTGTAGGTCTCCACGTTGCTACTAGCACCGGTAGTGCGCCCTGCCAAAGCTCAGCTAGTAACACCTTTGGGGTGTTTCCTTGCTCCTACTGGTTCGATTAAACCTTGGTTTCATAACTGAGGGAAAACTTACTGGTGTACTCATCATATCTTTCTCTTGGGGTTCCCAACGAGCTCTACGTTGAAAGTCGAGCGCATCAAGATCTTTTCTGGCGCCGTTGCCGGGGAGTCAAGGACATCTTCACAAGGGGAGTCCCTCATAACCAATCTCTTCACTTTGTTGTTTTTTTTTGCTTAGTTTCTTTTTGCTTTGTTTGCTCGTTTTGTTCTTCAAAAACACAAAAAAATAGTTTTGCAAGTTTGCTTTCTTATTTCAAAAACACAAAAAAATTAAGTCTCCTTTAATTGTCACTATGTCTAGCCTTCCTCCAGTCACTATGTCACCCGAGAATATGGATTTCACTTTTAAAAAAGGAATTGAGGAAAGTTTTAAGGAAGCTTGGTCTAGAATCTCCGATCTACATGAGAAAACTGAGCCTAAAATGACTCAAAGCTTGTTCCTTAGCAGTTTTTACCTTGGAATTGCTCTTTTCTATAGATATGCTTTGGATGCTGTTGGGGGAGGATATTTCCTCCATTGTAATGAGGATGATGCTATTAATGCTATAAAGAAATTGATCCTCACTTACAACTTGCCTAGCCAAACTGATACTTCTTTCGCAAAAATATTTGCTAGGGTGGACACTCTTGAGGCTAGCATTACTAGATTAGAGAGTTGCTATAATATGCTTAGGGAGCATCATGATTATGTTCCAAAAAACTCTGAACCATCAAAGTGGTTCCCTACAGTAAAGATTGAGATGAACAATGAAACTTTTCAAGCTCGCTGTGATATCATGTCTGAATTTTGCCTTATGCCCAAAGATATTTATAAATCTCTGAATACTTGGGGGCTCATTGAAGGAGGAAAATAAATATCTCTTACTAATAATAATACCATATTACCTCTTGGAATAGCTGAAGGAGTGTTTACAAAGATCCTTGGGAAAACGATTTCTATTGATTATCTTGTTATTGAATGTGCAGGAAAAGGACAAATTACACTTGGAAGGTCCCTATTAGAACTCCTTGGAGCAATAATAGATGTGGGAAAGGGGACCATGCACCTTTCTTCTCCACCAAAAAATCATATTTTCTCCAAGGTTAAGAATAAAATTAAGAGAGGTAAGGGCAAGAAAGTTGGTTTTAATGCTTCTTCATTTGAGAACACTTGATTCTTTCTTTGCTTCTTATGCCTAACTTAAAGGCGTTAAAAAAAAGTACCATTTGGGAGATAACCCAAGAGTTTTAGATGAGTCTTAGAAGTTATTACCTCTGTAATAACCTCTTCTTATCCTTTTTATTTGCTTTTTGTGCCAAGAGTAACCTCTAATGAGAGAGAAGTAATGATTGGGAAAGTTGCTGTCCCGAAACAGATTTCTGTTCTTCACCGTAAAAAATCGTGAGAGAGCTATGTATGTAGGATTGAGCTGTAATTGTTTGTGCTTCTGACCCAGGTTGTTATCTAACTTTCGTTAGTTCAACACATTTTGATTTGAGCAACAGAAGGTCTTTGAAAAAATTCTTCTTTACCTGCTGGTCTGTTTTGACAGATTTCTGCTATTTTCTGCATTTGCTTCTTGTTGGTTCCTTCTTGAGTTCTTTTGGGGAATTGAGATTTTTGAGGGAAGTGCTACAGTATCTAGTGTTCTACTTGAAGTTTATTTGGTGTTATAACTGAACCTTAAGACTTATTTATCTTAAGTGCACTAATGTTGCTAATAAAGATTGCGTGAAGTTTTGTATGAAGGAAAAAATTTAGGTGTATGGAAGGAATGAGTAATGAGATGAAGGATGGACTAAAGCTCAAGCTTGGGGATGCCACGCATGTCACCCCAAGAAATATCCAAGAAGTACAAGCGTCAAAGCTTGGGGATGCCCAAGGCATCCCCTTCTTTATCAATAAAAATCCCAGGTTTCTTCCAAACGCTTCATTTTTATTGTTTCATGCACAGTTGTGTTGTTCTTAGAGCGTCTTCTTTTTTGTTTTTGTTTTGGTTTTTAGTTTTCTTGGTTTTCTGAATAAATTGGTTGGACCCCCTCTTTCATACGTTGGTTTGCAAATAGTTTGGTTTGGTTTGGAAAAGAGTAGGAAAGTTCATACTTATGTGGTAAAGAGAGCTCGTTTTTGACTGTGGCCTATGCTTTGTCATGCCATGCTTGATATTGTTTTGACTTTATGCTTAGTATTCTTTGCTGTAGCATGACTTGTTATAAACAATTGAGATTGCTTAATGTGCCTTGGATGAATCATGCGTTGTTTTAGCGTATTAAAGCATAGTATAGTGGTATTCTCCTTTGATGCTTTATTTGGGCTGATTTGGCACATGCTCACACCATGTTATGACTATCTCAAGTCACCATAGCCTATATGATCCTTTAGTTTTCAACTTGTAGTATCACTTTATGCTTTGATCAATGATGTTTTGTCGCTCTGCATGATTATGTTATTATTGCTCTCTTAGTTTGTCGCTCCTAGTCTTTTGCTAGCCTCCACAATAAAGTATGAGTTCCACTCATGCATCCAATTCCCTAAACCAAGTTATTCCAAAGAGTCCACCATACCTACCTACTAGCTTATGCTATTCCAAGTATATTCATGCTTTTGTTTACCTTCCACTTGTTATGAGAAAACTAGTGATTAAAGCTCTCACGAACTTGATGGCACACTTTACTTTTTTTTGCCTCTAATAAACTTGAACCATTGGATCCTTCTTTCTTGCATATATGCTTGCGCTTTATAAGTTGAAATTAGCAGAACCATGTACCATGGGGAACGTTTTCAACATTGCACTTGTACTTTGTACCCCGTTGATATCATGTTCTTTTGCTTACGGATCCTGACGGTGTGAAATAAAAGTGGAACTTGTAAGATCATGGAGGTTGTATGTGTGTTAGAGAAACGCCTGGGCTGCTAGCCTAAGCCATGCCTAATCATGGTGGAAACTTGCAGCATCACCATAATGAGCACTCTATGAAGCATCCTCAATAAAAACCTATGCAAATAGCAAATAAAAAGATCGATGATATGCTCATTGTCTTCTTGCCTTGTCATTTTGATTATGGGAAAGCTCCCGTATCATGTGCAAGGGGTACCCCGTTGGCGGTTCTTAATGATACACATATACTTACAATGACAAGAGCTTACTCATGACTGAAGTTGAGTAGCATGAGGATCGGTCTTCGTAAGTAAGGGGCATGATATTTCGATTTATAACTTGTCAAGCATATCCTCTTAGTTGTGTCACTTTAACCTTAATCACCTTCAAGATGCTTATGATAGGGGCAATAAGAGCTGAAAACTACAAGTACCATAATTTTTGGAAGCTCTTTATGAGACTTGAATCCCTACTTCCTTTTACAAAAGGATTTTCTTCCACCATTATATTGAGTCTCCACCTTCTATATTTATGCACCTACTTTGAGAGCATAGTGGCCATTCTTAGTTCTATGTGCATTGTCCCAAGACTAGTTGATTGATACATAACTTGATATTGCTTGTTTTAAATTATTGTATCTAGTCACTCTTATGAACTTTGAAGGTGTCCTATGCATTTATATTTGCTACTCTATTGAGGGACAAGCTGAATACTATTATGCTATGTTTTCTTTATGTGAAACAAACAAACGTCTTGCAAAGCATTGTTATTCATGAATCTTTTGTTTCTGCCTTTTCATGTTGCATCATAGTTTCTTTGCTTATTGCTAGAACTTTGTCTTTCATGTTATGATTGAAGTACTATGATCCCAGCTTTGAATGTTTTGCAAATACTTTGATCAAGTCTTTGATGGTGCATGTCACCTCAAAAATTATTCTTTCTTTTTATCACTTACCTACTTGAGGACGAGCAGGAGTTAAGCTTGGGGATGTTGATACATTGCAAATGTATCTATAATTTTTGATGTTCCATGCTTGGTTTTATCCACTTTCTTGTGTTTTGTTCCAAATTTGGAGTACTTTTCATATGATTTCTTGGACTAACCTATTAATAAGAGCCATAGTGCCAGCTGCCTGTTTTCTGCTGTTTTTGGTTCCAAGAAAGTCAGAAAATGAATATTCTCGGAATTGGACGGGACAAAAGCCAAAGTGCCTATTTTCCGGAAGTGATCAAGTGCCAGAATACGAGACGGAGAAGGGCCAGGGAGCCACACCACCCCAAAGTGCCTATTTTTCTAGAAGTGATCAAGTGCCAGAATACGAGACGGAGAAGGGCTAGGGAGCCACCACACCACCTGGCCGCGTGGCCAGGCCTAGCCCATGCCAGGGGTGGTGTGGCCGCTCCTGACACCCCCTCGGCCTCTCCTCCCGCCTATATATTTCCCTCGGGACGAAAACCCTAAGTACCCGATCAAAAATCCACGAAAGAGTCTGTAGCCGCCGTCATTTCCATCCCTAGATCGGGAAGGATCTGAAGCTCTTCCCGGAACCCTGCCGGAGAGGGGAATTCACCATGGAGGCCTTCTTCATCACCATGCAAGCCTCCGGTGTGATGCGTGAGTAGTTCATCCTTGGACTACGGATCCATGTAGTAGCTAGATGGCTGGTTTCTCCTCCTTTGTCCTTTCATGTTTAGATCTTGTGAGCTCCATTCATGATCAAGATCATCTATTTGTAATTCATACATGTTGTGTTTGCGGAGATCCTATGGATATTGAGATGCTATTTCAGATTGATTATTGATTTTATCATGTATTTGTTATTTGAGATCTTGCATGCTTTCCGTTGTTAGTAGCTATCTTGGCCAAGTAGATGCTAGCAACTCCAAGAGTTAGTATTTATGCTCGATAGTGGGTTCATGCCTCTGGTAATCTGGGGAAGTGATAGAAATCTCTAAGGTACTAGATGTGTTGTTGCTACTAGGGAGAAAACAACAATCCTTTGTTCATAGAACAATCGTATTGTTTACTTTACACGCAGTTCGTAAAGCAATAATCTGTTGCTTGCAACTTAATACTGGAGGGGGTTCAGATGATAACCTGAAGGTGGATTATTAGTCATAGATGCAGTTGGATGGAGGTCTATGTATTATGTTGTAATGCCCAATCAAGTCTCAGAGGAGTCAAGATGATTAGTATATGCATGTATTGCTTTCTCGGTGTTTGTCAATTGCCCCGCTGTAATTTGTTCACCCAACATGTTATCTATCTATGGAGAGCCACCTCTAGTGAACTATGGATCCCGGTCCTTTTTCTTTACACACAATCTACAACTATTTACTGCTTTGTGTTTACTTTCTGCAAACTTTTACTTCCTTCCATTCGATACGTTTAATCCTTTGTTTTCCGCAAAACTCGGTGAGATTGACAACCTCATCACAAGTTCAGGACAAAGTTCTGTGGTTGTGTTGTGCAGGTCTCCACGTTGCTACTAGCACCAGTAGTGCGCCCTGCCAAAGCTCAGCTAGTAACACCTTTGGGGTGTTTCCTTGCTCCTACTGGTTCGATTAAACCTTGGTTTCATAACTGAGGGAAAACTTACTCCTGTGCTCATCATACCTTCCTCTTGGGGTTCCCAACGAGCTCTACGTTGAAAGTCGAGCGCATCAGCAGTTTCTTCAGCAAACCCTCGAAGATGGCACCGAGCCTTCGCTCAAATGGGTGAAGGATCGACTTATCTCAGACGAGGAGGAGCCAGATCAGGAGACGTTCCTGCCGTTCCCCGATGCAACCAAGCGACCCACTGGTAACTTATCTTCCTTAAGAGATTGGCCTCATGATGAAGATGATTCCGACGTTTACGTGATGGAAGCATTTGACATTGTACCCCTTTCTTACACCTTTTCGGCTTCATCTAACCCGGCTGGGCAGATCCACGAAGATCCTCCTCTTGCCATGGGTGAGCCGGTCCTAGCTACGTCAAAGAAAAGGGCGGCCGCTTCTGCTGCTTCTTCCGGACCTTCTAAACCAACCAAAAGGCGAAAGAAGTCCGCAGACAAAGCCGCCACCAAGCCTACGACTAAGGCCATAACTCGGAGGGCTCGGAAGCCCAAGGATCCATTGACTTCTGATGAGTAAGTCACTTTTCTCTTTGTCCAATCCTTTGCTTCGTTCTTTTCTTCTGTTGTAACTTATTATTCGTCGTTTGATTCGGCATGGCTGCGGTGGAGGTTCCTCAGAGCGGCTCGAGCATCGCCTCCTCCTTCCAGCATAGCCCTTCTCCCCCTCGTGGCAACGATACATGCCCGCTGAGCCCCATTCAGGAGGGTTCAGCGGCTGGTCCGGGTTCTAGCCCACCTCGTCCAGAGGAGGGCAACCTTGGAGCATGGGGAAGTGGCTCTGCCAAGGCATCAGATGCTCCTAGTTCCTCTTCGGCTCAGCCGCAACCAGCCACCTCCGAGATACCAACGGCACCCCCGCCAAGACCAGCACCAGCACAAGCACTAGCGCCAGCACCAACAACAGCAACACAAGTACCAGCAGCACCACCAACTCCCTCCGCCTCGTCCGAGTCTTCCAAGACTCGGCGAGAAGGCCCAGTTAGCACCAAATCCGCAGCTTAAACTTCAACCTCTCAACAGCAGCCTAAGGCCAAGAAAACTCCTGATGCCGCTAGGGCAGCATCCATCGAGGCTGGACAGCGCACGCTCGCGTCCATGCTTCCGAAGAAGACCCCACCGAAGAAAGATGCCTCCGCCGGGTCAGCTAGCACGCAACTTGCATTGCACACTAGCCCTGCTGCTGCCCAAGTTGAAAGGAGGGAAGCCCATGCCAAGGGTTTGATTGCGCCCCATATGCTTAGCGGAGAGAGCTATCCTCAGGCCTTGATTGAGTTCGTCAATAACTGGAACAAGGCGGAGTTCGTCCATAACGACGATCTCCCGGAGAAATTTGGGCCTGCTGAGTTTGCCGCACAAATGAACACAGCCGCCAAGGCTATCAACCTTGCCGTCCGGATGATGGAGGTATGCTACTTTGTCTTTTCTTTAACATGTACTAAACATTAGTGATATAACCATTAGTCCCCGAGCCTCCGGGGGAGTAACTTGTTACTCGGCCGGATGCTCCTTAGAGAACTAGCATAGCTCCTTAGTAACTTCGAATATGCACACACCTAGAGCCGGGTTAAGTTCCACTTGGCCCGGATTTTGTACACTTCGAATATGCACACACCTAGAGCCGGGTTAAGTTCCACTTGGCCCGGATCTGGTACACTTCGAATATGCACACACCTAGAGCCGGATTAAGTTCCACTTGGCCCGGATCTTGTACACTTCGAACATGCACACACCTAGAGCCGGATTAAGTTCCACTTGGCCCGGATCTTGTACACTTCGAATATGCACACACCTAGAGCCGGGTTAAGTTCCACTTGGCCCGGATTTTGTACACTTCGAATATGTACACACCTAGAGCCGGGTTAAGTTCCACTTGGCCCAGATTTTGTACACTTTGAATATGCACACACCTAGAGCCAGGTTAAGTTCCACTTGACCCGGATCTTGTACACTTCGAATATGCACATGACTAAGCCATCCTTGCTCTTTTCAGGTGACTACCAATCGTCGGAGCGCTGAGTTTCAGCGCCTCTTGGACACACATAAGGCGCTGCGCTCGAAACATTCTACACTTCTCGCTGAGTTTGAGAAAAGGGGTAAGTTTTCTCCTTGGCTTTTTTCCCATCTTTCTTTGTCTTTTCCCACCGAACTAATTTGTTATTCGGATTGGGCAGCCGAAGTGGAAGACGAAAACACCATCATGAGGAAGAACTTGGATCAAATAAAATGTAAGTCACTTTGGTTACTTAATTTCTGTGCTCTCTTTCCTTCCTCCTGAGCTCGGCAAATATTCATACCTCAGCTTTGCCGGGTCAACAAACTGTTTTCAGCATCCCTTGAAGATAGTGTGCCCGTGCCTGATATGATGCTACATTTTCTCGAACAAGCAGGGAAACACAAGGCCGAACTTAAGAAGAAGGATGATGAGCTCGCCCAACTCCGAGCCAAAGATGATGAAATTTCCAAGCTCAAGGATGAAATCAAAAGGCTCAAGGTGCTCCATAAGGCTGAGATGGATAAGGCTGACCAAGATTTCACTAAGGAGCAAGAACGCCTCAACCTTCAACTCGCAAAGGATCAAGAGCTACTAAAGGAGGCCGACGTTAAACTTGAATTGGCGAATGCTGAACTTGAGAAACTCCGGAAGAGGTGTGCTGATTGCACCAAACAGCTGACCCGGATCCATAGTCATATTTCAAGTAAGTTCCTTTTTCCTCACGCGGCATGTATTTATCCGGGTTAAAATTCTTTTACTCATTTCACTTGTCTTATTTTCAGGCAAATTCCTAGAGGGCGATGCCATTGCTGTTGCCGCGTTTACCAAGTTTCGCCAGCAGAGAGGTACCCCAACTGGTCCTGATGCTGAAAACGTTCCTTATGTTATGGAGGACTTGTTGGTCAGCTTATCCTCTCGCATTGAGATTGTGAGGAACTATGGTTCGGGGCTCCTGGATGCCGCTGTCCGGATTTTTCGTGCACTGTGGCCTGGTGAGGATGCTCCGGAGGGATCCACTTCTCGGATTACCAGGTTAATGGACTGCGGGACCCAGCTTGACCTCTAGAGGGAATCCGCCGCACGCGCCGGAGCTGAAACTGTTCTCCACTTTCTGCTCACATGGTATGAGAAAATAAATCTGAATCTTCTAGAGCGCTTGCGCAACGGATCAAGGTGGTCCAATGATCTGGATTGGATAGCACGGCGCAAGGCTTGCGCCCATAGCCTCATTCAGTTTTCCCCATCCATCAATGGAATAAGGGACCTAGCTTTCTCGGAGCCGTTGACGACGAGTATGTCGAAAATGGTTCGGATGAGGGGGAAGAGGACGAAGCCTCAGACGTCGAAGAAAATGAAGATGACGATGAAGCTGATGCCGGAGTTCCACCTGCTGGCGCCGAGTTACCTCCTCCCGCTGCTCCTTGATCACCAACAAACACTTTGAAGTTTATCAGATCCCCGGTATGCCGGGTGCAAATGTATTAAGCACACTGATTATGGTTTGCTACCAAGTTATGTATGCCGGATTATCTTGGGCGTAGTCCCCAAGTTTCATTTTCTTGTTCCTTCAATTTCATGGCTTGGCTCGCGTCTACCTTGATTCGGTTTTGTGACTTATGAGTCCGAGTTTCAAAAATTGACTTAACAAATACTTCGAAACTTTAGGCTTAGCTCAAAGTAATCCAGCGCAGTAAACGTAAAGTAACATAAGGTTAGTCCGAACAATAAATGTTGGCTCGATTAAGTACTTCTCCTTAGTCGTTTTTCGTGTGCTACACAATTCCAAACTTGTTCTCTTGCTTGCCATGAAGCCAATTCTTGTTGGACAATAGCAAGTCGAAGAGTTGAGTTTTTGGTGCTCACACACTACTAATCCGGCATAGGCAGAAGCACTTACGCCAGCCGACATACAAATAACAAATACAAAAGATAACAAATATCACTAAAGCAGTCCCCGAGTTACTGATCGAGGTGCCAAGATTTCATTGATAAACTCATTGCCGGCATACATACCAACGTATGAGAGACTCGGATACACACACTTATTTGTTAAGTGTAGAACGGACGAAGTAGAGCTACATTCCATGGATGCTTAGATTCCTCGCCAGACCTGTCTGCCTTGTTCTTCTCCTGTGATTTTGCATCGATGAGATAATAAGAGTCATTGTGCAATGCTTTGCTCACAATGAATGGCCCTTCCAATGGGGGGATAACTTATGCATGCCGACAGTATGTTGTACCAACCGGAGTACCAGATCACCTTCCCGGAAGACTCGGGGGTTTACTTTTCGGCTATGATAGCATCGGAGATTTTGCTAATATATGGCGGATCTGGACAATGCCAATTCTCTCGCTTCTTCTAGCAGATCAACATAATTTTGCCGGGCTTCTTGCACTTCGGCTTCTGTGTATTGGGTGACCCTAGGCAAATCATGCTCTATGTCGGCTGGTAATACAGCTTCTGCCCCATATACTAGAAAGAATGGCGTATAACCTGTTGATCGATTCAGAGTTGTTCTTAAACTCCATAACTTCGCTGGTAGTTCTTCTATGTAGCACCCCGCTGATCTTTGCAGCGGCTCAATGAGCCAGGGTTTTATCCCAGATAACACTAATCCGTTGGATCTGATGGGTTCGTAGCATGGAAAACAAAAATTTTCTACCGCAAGAACGAACAAAACCCAGATCTAATCTAGATAAAAGCCAAGATCTAATCTATTAGACATGAGTAACGAGATAGATAGGAACTAACCCTCGTAGATTCGAAAGCGTTAACGAGATTAGATCTCGTGGTTGATGTAGTCGATCACTTGCTGATCTCAAGATCGTGTGGACGATCCTTCTGGCGTCGCGTTCTGGCAGCGCTCCCGCAGTCGGTCAAGTTGACGATCCTTCCGGCGCTGCGTTTTGGCAGCGCTTCCACAGTCGGTCACACGTGCGTAGTCGAAGCAGACCTTCCTCTCCCCGTTCCAGCGAGCATCGGAGGTAGTAGATCTTCTCCACAGAATCCCAGCAGCACGACGGTGTGGTGGTGGAGTAGAGAATTCTGTAGGGCTTCGCCTAATCCAGAGCAGAGGGAAGGAGGAGGAGAGAGGCGGCGGCTAGAGCTTGTTATGAGAGAGAGCTAGGAGGGGGCGCCCCCTCCCCTGTATTTAAAGGAGGGAGGCGCCTTGGGAGGGGGAGTCCTAGTAGGACTCCCCTCCCTCCTTGGGCCCGCGGGTTGGGAAGGGGGGAGGAGTCCTCCTCCCCCACGAATCCGTGTCTAGCCCCCACAAGGTTTCCTTGACCCTTTCTTGGTTTTCAAGCAAACACCAAGAACTCTTCTAGAACCTTCCAGAACATTCCGAAACCTTCTAGAATCCCCATACAAACACTCCGGAACATTTCCTAACTTAGCAAATGATGCCCAATATATGAATCTTATTCTCCGGACCATTCCGGATCTCCTCGTGATGTCCCGGATCCAATCCGAGACTCCGAACAACATTCGGTCTCCAACGCACATTCCATATCTACTTAAAACAACTTCGAACCTTAAGTGTGTCACCCTACGGTTCGTGAATATGCAGACATGATGAAGACACCTCTCCGATCAATAACCATCAGCGGGATCTGGAGATCCATAACGGCTCCCACATACTCAACGATGACTTCGTGATCGATAGAACCATTAACATACGAAACCATTCCCTTTGTCACGCGATATTCTACTTATCCGAGGTTTGATCGTCGGTATCTCCATACCTAGTTCTACCTCGTTACTGATAAGTACTCTTTACTCGTTCCGTGATATGTCATCCCTTGTGACCTAGTCACATGCTTGCAAGCTAACTAGATGACATTCCACCGAGAGGGCCCAGAGCATATCTATCCGTCATATGGATGGACAAATCCCAATCTTGGTCCATGCGCTTCAACACATACTTTTAGAATACCCAATGACACCTTTATAACCACCTAGTTACGAAGCGGTGTTTGATGTCATCAAAGTACCCATCCGGTGATGGTGATTAACATAACCTCATGGTCGAAGGATTAGGTTACTATGCATTTGAAAGCTTATAGCAATACAAACTTAATGACTTGATCTTATGCTACGCTTACTATGGGTGTGTGTCCATCACATCATTCTCCTAATGATATGATCTTGTTATTAACGACATCCAATGTCCATGATCAGGAAACCATGATCATCTATTAATCAACAAGCTAGTTCAACAAGAGGCTTACTAGGGACTCTTTTATGTTTACAAAACACACATGTATTAATGTTTCCAGTTAATACAATTATAGCATGGGATGTAAACATTTATCATAAACATAAAGATATAATAATAACCACTTTATTATTGCCTCTTGGGCATATCTCCAACAGGATCTCTCCACTTGTCCGTTCGATGCGGGGTGGACTACTGAGGCGACATCCAGCCGGATCTTTTTATCTCGGCAGAATCATGCAAATGCTCCTTCAGCGAAATTGGTGCCGTTATCTGTTATGATACTATGAGGATAGCCGTATCTCAACATGATATTTTTGAGGAATGTCACGGCCGTAGCTCCATCACATTTTCTTATTGGCTTCACTTCAATCCACTTTGTAAAGTTGTCAACCATGACCAAGATATGGGTCATGTACCCTCTCACTGGCTTAAATGGACCAACCATATCCAAACACCATACAACAAATGGCCAGGTAATTGCTATGGTCTTGAGCTCCGACATTGGCATGTGTGTCTTGGTAGCATACCTTTGACAACCATTGCATTTTCTTACAAGATCTTTTGCTTGTTCCAATGCACTTCGCCAGTAGAACCCATGCCGGAAAGCTTTTGCCACTAAGGATCTAGACGAGGCGTGATGCCCACATTCCCCTTGATGTATGTCTCGGAGGATATCAAGCCCTTCTTCCGGGTCAACACATCGTTGGAGGACATTTGTGACACTCCTCTTGTATAGTTCGGCATTGATAATCGTGTATGCCTTTGCGCGCCTCTGAATTTGCCTGGAAAGAACTTCTTCATCGGGAAAAGTTCCATCCTTCAGGAATTGAAATATGGGCAGTGCCCAAGATGGTATAGCTCGCACCGGAAACACATCCGCATCAATTTCCATTTGATCCACCAACATAACCTCGGCCGGATCATGCTGCGCAGTCCCCGTGTTCTGTGAAGCAGTCCCCGGGTTCTGTGAAGTAGTTCCCGGGTTCTGTGAAGCGGTCCCCGGGTTTCCTGAACCACTTCCCACATCAATGTCCATGGGTACAGCTCTGGACTCTAGATCTGCCGGGATGAAAATTGAGTCGGATTCCGGGGATGGCCTGATAGATGGTTTTCTGAGATGCTCTAGTGCTACACCAGGTGGAATTGCTTGTCGGGTTGATCCTAGCTTCGACAATACGTCGGCAGCCTCATTTTCCACCAGTGGTATATGATGAAATTCGCATCCCTCGAAGTATCCTGATATTTTCTACACATGAAACCTGTATGATGCCATGTTTGCATCCAAAGCATCCCATTGCCCTGAGACTTGTTGAACCACAAGATCCGAGTCACCGAAGCACTGGATCTGACTTATTCCAATTTCTTTTGCCACTTTGAGCCCATGCACAAGTGCTTCATATTCTGCAACATTGTTCGATGCTGCGAAATGGATCTGTAGCACATACTTCGGCTGATCTCTCTTGGGAGAAGTAAGCACAACTCCGGCGCCTAACCTGATTTTCATTTTTGATCCGTCAAAGTGCATTCTCCAGTAGTTCGGATCTGGCAATGGTGTCTCGTACTGCATCTCGGCCCAATCCACGAAAAAATCAGCTATTGCTTGAGACTTGATCGCATCTCTCCTATCGAATTGTGGAGCATAAGGGGCTAGTTCAATTGCCCATTTTGCAATCCGGCCACTTGCATCCTTATTTCTCATTATCTCAGATATGGGGGCTTCACATATCACTTTAAAGGGGTGTTATTCAAAATAGTTCTTCAGCTTCTTTGCTGCCATATATACACCATATGCCATTTTCTGATAGTGAGGATAGTTCTGCTTTGATGCTAATAATACTTCGCTCAGGTAATAGACTAGCCTTTGCACCGACTTACCCTCTTCGTCGTGCTCTACCACTATTACTGCACTTACAACTCGGTTGGTTGTGGCTACGTAGAGCAACATTGGCTCTTTTTATAGTGGAGAGGCTAATACTGGTGCAGTAGCTAACATTTTCTTCAGCTGGATGAAGGCTTCATTGGCCTGCGGCGTCCATACGAATTTGTCTGATTTTTTCATTAGTTGATAGAGAGGCAATGCCTTTTCTCCCATCCGACATATGAACCGACTTAAGGATGCCAGACAGCCAGTGAACTTCTGGACATCGTTAAGACACTTCGGCAGTTCCATTCGCTCTATGGCTCGGATTTTAGTTGGGTTAGCTTCGATACCTCGTCTAGAGACAAGAAATCCGAGTAATTTTCCAGCCGGGACACCAAAGGTACATTTCTCCGGGTTAAGCTTCATTTGGAATCTCCTTAGATTCGCGAATGTTTGCCTGATATCATCAAGGAGCGTTTTGCTTTCCTTGGTTTTTATGACCACATCATCCACATATACTTGCACATTTCGGCCGATTTGGTCGTGTAGACATTTTTGCATACATCTTTGGTACGTTGCCCCTGCATTACGTAAGCCAAAAGGCATGGTGCGATAGCAATAAGCCCCATACGGGGTGATAAACATAGTCTTTATTTGATCATTCGGGTTCAGAGGTATCTGATGGAAACCAGAATATGCATCTATGAATGACAACAGTTCACACCCAGCAGTAGAATCTATGACTTGATCTATCCTAGGCAGTGGGAATGGATCTTTTGGACACGCCTTATTCAGGTTCGTGTAATCGATGCACATGCGCCAAACCACTGCCACACTTCTTCTCCACCAGCACCAGATTAGATAGCCAATTCAGGTAAAGTATTTCCATGATGAACCCAGCTCCTAGGAGCCGAGCTATCTCATCTCCAATGACTTTTCTCCTATCTTCGGCGAAGCGGCGGAGAGGTTGCTTCACCGGCTTTGCTCCAGGTCTCACATTCAAAAAGTGCTTGGCCAACTCCCTCGGAACGCCTTACAAGTCCTGTGTGGACCAAGCAAAGATATCCTGATTCTCACGGAGGAAGATGACGAGCTCGCTTTCCTATTTATCATTTAACCCGGCACCAATTGTTACGGTGCGCTCTAGGAGCAGATCATCAACCGGCACTTTCTTTGTATCTTTCGTTGCTTGAAATGAAACACTTCCATGTGGGTTACTCAATGTCAACATATATTGATGTGCGGACTGAGCCAATGCCGCCACTTCCTGGATATTTCTCTTTTCTTGTGCGATCACGAGTGACTCGGCCAGGTTAGACCCGACTGAGGCACACTCAATGGAACGTCGAAAATCTCCTGCTATGGTAATTACACCATTTGGCCCAGGCAACTTCATCTTCAGGTAACTGATGTGACAACTTGCCATGAACTTGTTTAGGGCTGGCCTACCGAGTAACGCTTGATATGCGCTTTCTAAGTTCACAAGCTCAAACTCCAAATTCTCAGTTTGGCAGTTATCTCGTGTGCCGAATAATACGTCAACCCGGACCTTGCCAATGGGTTCACAGGAAATGCCTGGCACAATACCAAGGAAAGTTGTCCTCGTAGCTTGGAGCATGTTCTCCGAGATACCCAACTTGTGCATTGTATCCATGTACATGATATTGATGCTGCTGCCATTGTCAATCAGCACCTTGGTAAATCTCACATTGATATTTGGCCCGATGAACGTTGGGTCCAGCACCAACGCGTACGAACCAGGGCTTGGCATAAGCTTGGGATGATCCTTGATACTCCATGTAATTTCCTGATCTGACCAAGGAATATACCTCATCACTGCCGGCATAACCACATTCACTTCCATATGTCGGTGCTGCAAGCTCTTTCTATCCGTTTCCTCTGTGGTAAACACACAGTAACTCTGCTGATGCTCTCTGTATTCATTTCTCGCCTCATTTCTGGGGTATCTTTGATCTGGCTGATGTTGGTTTTCCACCTGATGCACTGCATCCCTTCTCTCATGGTTTTCATACCTCGGCGGAGATGGTGGAAACATTAACTGTTGTGTGTTCGCTCCGGACAGCAATTGCTGCCGGGGTAACTCCTGCCGAGGTTGATCGTTCCGAGGTGCTTGAGAATTCCCCAAACCACTTTGCTCTATTTTTCTCATCCACTCACATTGCCGAGTCGTGTGACCCGCTGGGTTACTCGGATTTGGTGTGTGAAACTTGCACGGCTGATCCAGCATTGCCTCATACGTATACCTCGGCCGGTCCTTCTTTTCTTGCCACTGTCTCTTTTGCTCAGGCGTCCAAGTTTTCTTGCCATCATTTCTTGGGGTCCACTGTTGCCCTCCAGTCTCTGACGTTGAGTAGTCCCTGCTCCGGGTTGATCTTGATTTATACCAGCAACTTGTTGCGAACTGTACCTGTAATCCGGTCTATCATCTCTTCTCTTACCCCGGTAATCATTCCGCCGGGATGACCCAGCTCCATCTCGCTGGTAGTACTCCTCATTTGACTCGTTTGACATAAGCCGGGGTTGAGTCTGATCCCCCAAGGCATACGAATCAGCAATCCGGATCGTTTCTGCCAGAGTAGTTGGCATATCCCTTTACAGCCTTTGCCACAGCATGCTTGCATATCTACATCCTTGCGCAAACCAAGCTATGGCCTGTGACTCAATCACACCCTCGCACGAGTTTCACACTGTGCACCAACAGGTTAAGAACTCCCGGTCTGTCTCATTTGGTCTCTATTTGCACATTGCTAGGGTCTGTGGCCTATTGGGTCTATGATACGTGCTTGAGAAGTTACTAACGAACATTTCCTCAAAATCGATCCAACAGTTGATACTACCAGGTGGTAAATTGTTTAGCCATACCCTCGCTGGCCCTTCCAGCATCTGAGGTACATATCGCACAGCCCATCTCAAGTTGCCTGTTGCAATTTTCACTGTCGTCGCATAGTTGATCAACGAATCCTCTGGCTTGGTGCTACCGTCATATTTTTTCGTGCCTCTGGGTAACTGGAAGTTAGGTACTGGAGGTTCTTTCATGATCCGGGGCCCAAAGCATGCTGGACCCGGAGGACAAAAGCAGATCAAAGCTAGTGATATCGCTTGCTTATCCCCTTTTAAAAGATTCTATTAGTCGAGCTTTCCTCCCCTTTTACAAAGAAAGTTAGCTTTATGCAAAGTAACTCCACCAGCCATAAGTCGTGCGGAGCACACCCTGTACCCAGCCTTGCTTTGTTGATACTTGTGTAGGAGATAAGTGTTACCATAAAAGAAGAGTTCGTTACAGCATCGACATCGACGAGTAGCTTGGGGTTCCCGGTCGGCAGCCTAGAATCTATGGATTGGGACGTCATTGTTATGCTTCAGGCCTCTTAGGCCATTTGTTAAGTTTGCTATACTTAATAGCATAATTTTCCTTCCATTGTTTGATGTTTGTGGTTTGTGACCTCTTCTTGTAATATTTTGGTTCTCTGCTCAGTTATGAGCTTGCTGTAATAATTTTTGGGTCGTAGGTTCATTGTAATGTTACCAATTCTCTCTCTGTATGCTTCCGAGATTTAGGTTAGGCTTATATCAGACAGAGGTCTGGGATTTGTCTAGCCTTAATCCCGGGGGTGTCAAAATGCCGGCGCTGGAAGTGGCTTGTTTCACATATATTGAAGACATAACTGAAAGTGAAATGTTTGAAATCTGTAGACAGATTAATATGGATGAGCAATGTAGATTTCTATGTGATGGTACTGAGGTACCTCGGCACTATATCCATGGGCTAGATAGAACTGATGTTCCTATTTTGGTTAGTTTCTTTTTTTTCATATCTCTATATGAAAAAAATTCAATTATTTAATTTTTTATGTGATGTTTAATTTTGTTTTTTCTCTATAGGAGGTGCTTCTGAATTTTAGGGCAAGGAGTGGGATGCAATCCCCAAAGAAAGGGATAGCCATCTTCTCTACATCCGAGGACTAGAGAGGGGATCATGTTATTAAATGAATATACAAGAAAACCAAGGAATATGACATTTGTTTCATTGATGGGTGGTCTGAAATTTGTTGTCTAGCCAGATTATCTGAAAATTCCTTACTATTGACCAAGATAGGACTCACTCCTGACTATCTCACCATGGATGCCACCAGCATCACTACAAGTGTGAAACCAGGAAACTATATTAACTCAGGAGTTTGAAATCCATGATCATGTCATTTGTTTATATCGGCTAGAAACTATGGTGATCAAGAACTTGTATTTTGTGTATATATGCTAGAAACTATCCTGAACTTGTCTTTTGTTTGTATATGCTAGAAATTATCCTGAACTTAATCTCAAGTTGTTGTGTACCGTGTTTTCTATAGTAAATATATGTGTGTTTATATAGTGTAATGTGCTTGTGTTGTTTGAAGGATCTCTCAATAAAACTCATACCCGGGTACCCCGTTAAAATATCCGGACCACCCGAATACATGAACTCTGTAAATAATCGGATGATCTGGGAATGAACATGTGGAAGCAACGCAACGAAAAAAACGTCAAAAATATTCAACCAACAAAATAGGGAAATTTATTTCAAAAGTAGCCGTTTGAGCTGTGACTGATGATATAAAAATGTATTTCCGGCATCTCCATACTTCAAACAGTCAAAAATCTCTCCTTACTCCAATAGTAAAAACCGTTGCCGCCACCTCTGGCTGCGCCGCCCCACCCTCTCGCCTATCCAAATGGGAGCCAAGTCGATAGCTCGCCCGCCATGCTGTTCCCCCATTTCATGCCCCATGGCCGGAACCCACCTGGGACGCGTTGCGGTGCATTGCCCACACCGAAGGCAGCTCAGCCTCGTCCGGATTTGGCCGACCAACTGCTCACGACGGCGAGGGTGGGAGCTCCTGTGCTACCGCTCTTGTGGCCGACGCTTCTCTGCTCATATTGTTTGGCATGCCTATTTACTACATGCCATAGTGGGAGCCTACATGGGACAAGCATGATCGCCTTGGCCATGCTGATAGGATGTTGGCCCCGTCCTGGATTGGGTAACCAATGGCGCATGACGGAGAGGCTGGAAGCTCCTGTGCCGCCCCACTGCTCCCGTGCTCGCTGTTGTGCCTATTGTGGGCCCCCGGATTAGTCCTCCGAGAATCCCTGTTATGCATACATCACGATCCCATGATCCGTTGGTCGTGGAACATAACCGACAAGTATCAAAGTAAACATCCTTTACTTAAGTGGATACAAGTCACACATCATTTGCCATTATGGAAACATTAGTCATCATCAGCAAAACTTTATCAAGCGTAGAGCCCGAGCCATACCTTATCCTACCTGGAGCTAACTGGGAAACATCCTAGCTCACATAGTCATCATCGTCACCTTCTTCTCGATATCTGACCAAGTTAATAGCCAGGGATAGTTCTAGTGATTACTTTGAATGTACTCGCAAACCACCTTAAGATAAATACAATAAAGGATATGCAATATGGTTGTGGTAGTAGGAGGCTCCATAAGAGGTTGTTTTCTAAAATAGTTTCTCTTGTAGATGTATCATCTACATATATTTGTTGAAAACTTTTGTAAAACATTTTGGATTTTTTAGAAAAGTTTTGGAAAACACTAGGATTGGGTCACCCTATTTCATCTCATGGTCCTCAATCGATCGGACTTTCCATCTTCTATGATCCTTCAAGATCACCTCACCTTCCCTGGTGTCCTTCAGACAACTAGTTTTTTGAAAACTCTTTTTTCCCAAATCCTTTTTAAAAACAAAACCAGCACTGCTCTACAACAGACTTCCCAATCATCCATGATAGTGGACGTGGCTATCCGAACAGATTTACACTCTGGATAGGTTGTACACTTTACCCAAACCATTCGGGTACCCTGACCTGATCTCCTATGGATCGTGGGTCGAGTAACCATTCAAGACTCTTCGGATGCTACTCTAGCATAGGCCCTACCCTATGAGTTGTTCCACTCAACACTGGGACGTTGGGATCGATGGACCAACCGGATCGATGGACCAGTATCGTTCGGCTGCCTACAAGGATGGTTCGCACCTCTCGTAGGTCATTGTTTGCACATATGACCCTTTCTATTTAAGGGAAGCCCGACATTCGAGATATGTATAAGTAGTTGTGAGACATCCCATACCAGAGTAGACAAACATCAAGTCCAGCGATGTCCCATACCAGGGTAAATGTGGTTGCACGGTTTAATTTTTCTAGCAAACTACAAAGAAACGAGTGTGTTTTTATTACCATTTTCCCTCATGCATCTTTTGTAAAACAAAACCCTTTTTCTTTCTAAAACTTCTCTTTGTATGTCAGACCTTACCAAGGTTTTACAGTAAAACATTTTTGTAAAACTTTTTGGTGTCTTTCCATCCTAAAGTTTTGCTTCAGCTAAAACAGGGTCTCCAAAGGGGTATGGTGTTATACACCATCTACCATACTAGGGACAAGTAGGTGTCATCAAGGGGGTTGTACTGCATAGTACAAATGCGTAATGGTTTGGAGGAGCCAAACCACTACCAGATTTAGATCATTTGCAAGAAACAAGGGCACAATCAACACAAGGCATACCAACACCAATATAATATAGAAATAAATGATACAACACATTACTCACTTCAGTAAGTTTTGATAGATTGAGTTCATAGCATTTGAAAGTACTTTAATTGCCTTTGGGGACTTTGTTTTATGATTTAATTGTCAAATACCACCTAATGAAGGAGTTTTGAACTAAGGCTTGAGTATGTATGATATAAATGTACTAAAAATGATATCATCATATAGGTACTGAAATAACAAAGCCAACAAAAGTGGTTTCATGATTTTATCAATTTCCTTTAGTTAGATATGATTATTTTAGTGAAAACCCCCTACTTTAGGTGAATAATTCACCAGAAAAGATCTGTATCTCTAATATATTTGTGCTCAGCGGGTATCGTATATATTTGGGTTTGTGATTTTTGAGAGTTGGAATCACCTCAAAATAATTAACAGAATGCCCTTGGGAAAATCCCAAAGTCAGTTCTGCTGGCTATTTGTCTTTTTCACTAGAATTAAAATACATAAGTTTTTGATATTAGTCCAAAGTCACATGATAGGTATTTAGAATACCTTTCTACAGAAATTGGATTCAAAATTTTAGGAGTTCTAGTACTTTTACTATGGTTTATCTAGTGAAACAAATGCATGTAGTAGTATTTAAATTATGAGTTATTGTATCTTGGTATACCTTCTTGGAACATATCTAGGAGAGTTGGAATCAACTCAATATGTCCTGTAGATCAACCTAGGGAATTTCTCAAAGTCAGAGATGTAGTGTTTTTATCATTTTTGCCATAGTCAATCTATAGCTCAACTTGGCATGGGATCAAGACTAACTGATAGGTATTTCATATACCCTTCAAAGAAACTTTGGTTCATCCCATTTGGATATGTATAGCTCACTGAGGGATTATTTATTTCCAAAGATGCATGTTAGTAGGTTTAATCTTAGAAAATAAGGGGAACTATTTTTGGGATGTGGTTGGCTCTGCATGTTAGAAAAAACATTATATAACAGGACAAAAATTTGAATTGGGAAATTCTATGCACTTTTCTTTTTCTTTGGCATTTAATTCAAATATAAATATAACCAGATCTGGGAAAATGATTTAAAGATAAAAGGTTGCAGGCTATTTTCCCGTGAGATGGGCTGCGCGATGCAAGTGTTGGCCCAGCAGGCACCAGAGCAAGCGGGAGGCCGCGTTTTGAAACTTCCAAGCAGGACCCGGCATCAGCCACTAAGGGCAACGAAGGGATATAGGGGAGCTCGGGCCATTGGATCAACTAACAATGGATGGTTCTCCATCGTTGTTTCCAGAGAGTTAGATCGGGTGGCGGCGGAACAGAGGAAAACCATAGGGGCGAGCAGGCCTGCACGGTAGCTCACCTAGGGCCATGCCGGTGGCTGTAAGGCGGCATAGGATATGTAGCTCGACAAGAGAAGGAGCTCGCACATGCATGCGGTTCAAACACATTTGTCAGCGCGCTAGGCAGCTCCCTTGGCGGTTGCATGATGGCTCGGAAACTCGCCGGAGTTGGTACCTATGATGGCTCGGAGCCAAGAAATAGGGTAGGGTTAGGTAGAGGGGATCCTAGGGTCCTCAAGGAAGAAGAAAACATAGAGGGAGGTACAGCAGAGGGAGTGCAAGATCGAAACCTTGCATACACCAGAAGAATTCATTCCCTCATTCTCCATGGAGTTGCAGACCGAGGGAGGGGCTCTAGAGCTCTAGGTGAGTTAGGTGGAGTGTGAGGGATTGAAATGGGGCGAAGGAGGCGTTGGCTAGCCTCTGGCCTTTTTATCCCGAGATGGATTGGTTCATGGTGAACTAAGATTATTTGGGAGCTAGGGCATGGTCCAGGTGCTTCCCATTGGCTGCCAGGGATGGTGGAGCGGGATGTGAGGGGCTCTATGACGTGCTGATGGGCAGAGACAGAGGGAGGGATACAACACAATAAGTGAGCATGGTTTGGCACTATATGTGTGCGTCTGTCTCTAGCATTGCTTCGAAGAACTAGGTGACAAGGCTAGAGTTTTCTACAGTTAGAATCTACAGTGTAGCTCGACCAGGACAGATGGGTGGGTGATGTGCTGATCAATGTTGGTGAGTGGGGATGATTTGAGTTAATTTTAGTTCATGTTTTGATAATGTGTCAAAATGTGTGAAATTGACGATCATCAAGGAAAGTTCCAAATCTTGATCTTTGCAAGATGATATAAAGATGTTGGTAGATAGATGTGATCAATATATACCCCCAGGTATTATTTGGGATTTATTTGATTATTTTATATCCTTTTTATCTCAACTATTCAAATACCGCTGAATTTGTTTTATTGATTTATTTTGAAAATTTTGAATTGGCCAATTTTATTTTTTGGTTTGGTAGGGTCCAAAATGTAATATCACACTTTGGATAATTCTCCCAAGATTTATTGAAGAAGAAAAGTCTTTAAAACATTTATTTTTCTTGTTTTTGCCATTTAAGGAAACAAGCACAAAGAATTATTAAAACTCTTTAAAAATATTTATTTTTGAAGTGGGAAGATAGGGAATTATGTATAGGCCTCAAGTAAGCCTCAAGTTGGAAAAGTGTTTTGTATAAAAACAAACTTTCCTTTATAGGGGTAGTTTTGGAGTTTTTGTTAAATAAAAGAATTAAATACTTTTTGGGTTAAACTAATTATGGAAAACATTTGATAAATTTTTATATCCAAGGTAGATGATTTCCACATGGTGTATCAATCACTTTCAACCTTGGGTTTTGGAAATCCAACATGATTTGGAAGGAAGGCAAGAGATAAATGATCTTAGGCATTGTTATTTTTATACCATCAAAACCTGGTTGGATCTTGGAGCTTAGATCTCCCCTTGGGTCATGGGATATATGGATAGATAGACCAAGTTAATTAGATCACCATGGTACCGGAGGTTGAGGTTGATCAAGATTGATCTCTCCAAGGATTGATGCCAATCTTTCAACAAAATAAGGGTGCCAAAAGAGACACTAGTAGAAACAAGGGCTTCGGTTCAGACCCGATTTTTGGTCTAGTCCTGGATGGGTTATGGGCCTCGACTAGTGTGAGCACTAGTCTCGGTTCGTCCCAGCTCCAAAGGCTAGGAGGCTGGGGCAGCTCGAGCCCCGGGTCATTCCGAACCTCTAGTCCCGGTTCGTAATACGACCCAGGACTAGAGGGCTCGCACCAGCCAGCCCCGCGTGCGGGATCCTGTAATCCCGATTCGTAATAGGGCTCGGGACTAGAGGTCAATCTACTTAAATTTTAGGTTTGTAGAGGGGATTTTAGGTGTGTAATTTTAGGCAAATTGTGATTAGGCAAAAGTTAATGAAAATTGAAATGTGTAATTTTAGAGTTTCTGAGCTTACAATGGAATGAGGTTTTCACTGATAGATCAATAATTAAAAGAACCACATTTTTCGTGTTAATTGTTTTGTCCAACTTAAAAACTGGTGCATGAAATTTTTTCAAAATTCAAAATTTTAGATTTCAGCAAGTAAATGAAGTGAAAATGATCCAAGCTTTTTACATGTTGTTATTACACAATAGGTGCACCTATTTTGGGTACTGGCCCATTTAGCAAAATTTGTTTGAAAATAGTTTGAAAAATGAATATGGTTTTTAATATACTTATACAATAATACAAATGGGGGATGAGCCTTGCTAAATCTTGAATTGGATCTCTGAAGAAACATCATATTGTGAGTTTAAAAATGATATTTTCAAAAAATCATGAGCATTAGATCATGTACCTGTAGTTCAAACCGGACCCACATCCTACTGATTCGGCAGGCATTTGTATTTTCACCCAGGTGGATGGAAAGGTTTGAGATACCCTGGTTGGGACATTGTCCATGTAATGTGGTCTATTATTTTTAAAAAATGGGGTGGTAGCATTTTGAATTATGCCATTGGTGGTTGCTTCACAAAACACTATGTTTTTAGCACTTGTAAAATGGAAAATGGCTTTTCCGTGTGAAAAAAGGAAAACTTCCTCCTACAACATTATTCGCTATCGCAAGATTCACATGCATGCATAATATGGGCACGATATCACAAACTATGTCGTGATTCTGGCCATAACATTGGTCATTTGGTCCGAAAGCCATGAAACCTCGAACATGATAGCTCATTTTGAGAAGGACTTTTCGAGATGCAATCATTATACCAAGTTTGGTACTTTTTTCTTGCAACTATGTCACATATATGACACCATGCAAACAATTTACATTTTTTGGACTGTTTTTGAGTTTCTTATGCCCGTTTCAAAATTTTCTCGTTTCAAACTATGGTCAAACTGGCGAGCATGTAGATGGGGGATGAGAATCGCTAGAAATTGAATTGGATCTCTAAAGAAACATCATATTTTGAGTCTAAAACTGATTTTTTCAAAAAATCATGAGCATTAGATCATGTACCTATAGTTCAAACCAGACCCACTTCCTACCAATTCGGTAGACATTTGTCTTTTTCACCCGAGGTGGACGGAAAGGTTTGAGATACCCTGGTTGGGACATTATCCATGTCAGGTGGTCTAGTATTTTTGAAAAATGGGTTGGTAGCATTTTGAATTATGCCTTTGGTGGTTGCTTCACAAAACACCCATTTTTAGCACTCATAAAATGGAAAATGGCTTTTTCGTGCAATGAAAAGGAAAACTTCCTCCTACAACATTGTTCGACATCACAAGATACACATGCGTGCATTATATGGACACACTATAACAAACTATGTCACGATTGTGGCCATAACATTGGTCATTTAGTCCGAAGGCCATGAAACCTCGAACATGATAGCTCACTTTGAGAAGGACTTTTCGAGATGCAATCATTATACCAAGTTTGGTATTTTTCTTTGCAACTATGTCACTTAATATGACACCACGCGAATGATTTACATTGTTCGTACTGTTTTTAATTTCTTATGCATGTTTCAAACTATAGTTAAAATGACGAGCATGAAGATGGGGGATGAGCCACCCTAAAACTTGAATTAGATCTATGCAGAAACATCATATTGTGCGTCTAACAATGATTTTTTTCGAAAAATCATGAGCAATAGATAATGTAACTATAGTTCAAATCGGACCCACTTCCTACCGATTCTATAGACATTTGTCTTTTTCACCCGGGGTGGACGGAAAGGTTTGATATACACTGGTTGGGACATTGTCCATGTAAGGTGGTCTAGTATTGTTGAAAAATGGGGTGGTAGCATTTTTAATTATGCCTTTTGGTTGCTTCACAAAATACCCTGTTTTTAGCACTCATAAAATGGAAATAGCTTTTTCGGGCAACGAAAAACAAAACTTCTTCCTGCAATATTGTTCGCCATCACAAGATACACATGCGTGCATAATATGGGCACAATATCACAAACTGTGCCACGATTCTAGCCATAAGATTGGTCATTTGATTCGAAAGCCATGAAACCTCAAAATGATAGCTCATTTTTAGAAGGACTTGTCGAGATGCAATAATTATACCAAGTTTGGTATTTTTCGTTGCAACTATGTCACATCATATGACACCAAACAAACTATTTACATTTTTGGACCATTTTGGAATTTCTTATGCCCGTTTCAAAATTTTCCCGTTCCAAACTATGCTCAAAACAGTGATAATGTAGATGGGGGATGAGCCTCACTAAAACTTGAATTGGATCTCTAAAGGAACATCATATTGTGAGTCTAAAAATGTTTTTTTTAAATCATTAGCATTAGATCATGTACCTGTAGTTCAAACCGGTCCCACTTCCTACTGATTTGGCAGACATTTGTCTTTTTCACCCGGGGTGGACGGAAAGGTTTAAGATACCCAGGTTGGTACATTGTCCATGTAAGGTGGTCTAGTGTTTTTGAAAAATGGGGTGGTAGCATTTTGAATTATGCCTATGGTGGTTGTTGCACAAAATACCCCGTTTTTACCACTCGTAAAATGGAAAATGGCTTTTCTGTGCGACGAAATAGAAAACTTCCTCCTGCAACATTGTTCGCCATTACAAGATACACATGCTTGCACAATATGGGCACAATATCACAAATTATGGCTTGATTTTGGCCATAATATTGGTCATTTGGTCCAAAAGCCATGAAACCTCGAACATGATAGCTCATTTTGAGAAGGAATTTTCGAGATGCAATCATTATACCAAGTTTGGTATTTTTTCCTGCAACTATGTCACATAATATGACACCAAGTGAAGGATTTACATTGTTCAGACTATTTTTGAATTTCTTACGCCTGTTTCAAAATTTTCCCGTTTCAAACTTTGCTCAAAATGGTGAGTATGCGGATGGGGGATGAGCATTGCTAAAACTTGAATTGGATCTCTATAGAAACATCATAATTTTAGTCTAAAATGGTTTTTTCAAAAAATCATGAGCATTAGATCATGTATCTGTAGTTCAAACTAGACCCACTTCCTACCGATTCGGTGGACATTTGCCTTTTTTACCTAGGGTGGACGGAAAGGTTTGAGATACCCTTGTTGGGACATTGTCCATGTAAGGTGGTCTAGTATTTTCGAATAATGGGTTGGTAGCATTTTGAATTATGCGTTTGGTGGTTGCTTCACAAAACGACCCATTTTTAGCACTCGTAAAATGGAAAATGGCTTTTCCGTGCGACGAAAAGGAAAACTTCCTTCTATAACATTGTTTGACATCATAAGATACACATGCATGCACAATATGGGCACACTATAAAAAACTATGCTGCGATTGTGGCCATAACATTGGTCATTTGGTCTAAAACCCATGAAACCTCGAACATAATAACTCATTTTGGGAAGGACTTTTCGAGATGCAATCATTATACCAAGTTTGGTATTTTTCGTTGCCACTATGTCGCATAATATGACACTACACGAATAATTTACATTGTTCGGACTGTTTTTTGAATTTCTTATGCCTATTTCAAAATTTTCCTGTTTCAAACTATGGTTAAAACGGCGAGCATGTAGATCGGGGATGAGCCTCCCTAAACTTGAATTGGATCTATGAAGAAACATCGTATTGTGCGTCTAACAAAGATTTTTTCAATAAATCATTAGCATTAGATCATGTACCTATAGTTCAAACCGGACCCACTTCCTACTGATTCGGCAGACATTTGTATTTTTCACCCTAGGTGGATGGAAAGGTTTGAGATACCCTGGTTGGGACATTGTCCATGTAAGGTGGTCTAGTATTTTTGAAAAATGGAGAGGTAGAATTTTGAATTCTGCCTTTGGTGGTTGCTTCAGAAAACACCTCGTTTTTAGCACTTGTAAAATGGAAAATGGCTTTTGCATGCGACAAAAAGGAAAACTTCCTCCTGCACATTGTTCGCCATCACAAGATACACATGTGCTTGCACAATATGGGAACACTATCGCAAACTATGCCGCGATTTTGGCCATAACACTGGTCATTTGGTGCGAAAGCCATGAATCCTCGAGCATGATAGCTCATTTTGAGAAGGAATATTCGAGATAGAATCATTATACCAAGTGTGATATTTCTCTTTGCAAGTATGTCACATAATATGACACCACGCGAAGTACATTTTTCGGACTGTTTTTGAATTTCTTATGCCCGTTTCAAAATTTTCCCGTTTCAAACTATGGTAAAAAAAGTGAGCATTTAGATGGAGGATGAGCCTAGATAAAACTTGAATTGGATCTCTGAAGAAACATCATATTGTGAGTCTAAAAATGATTTTTTTTCAAAAAATCATGAGCATTAGATCATGCACTAGTAGTTCAAACCAGACCAACATCCGACCATAGACATTTGTCTTTTCCCCTCGGGATGGACAAAAATGTTTGAGATACCCTGGTTGGGACATTGTCCATGTAAGGTGGTCTAGTATTTTTTTAAAATGGGATGGTACCATTTTAAATTATTCCTTTGGTGGTTGCTTCATAAAACGCCCCATTTTTAGCTCTCGTAAACTGGAAAATGGCTTTTTCATGCAACGAAAAGCAAAACTTCTTGCTGCAACATTGTTTGCCAACACAAGATACACATGCATGCATAATATGGGCAAACTGTCACAAACTATGCTATGATTCTGGGCGTAACATTGGTCATTTGGTCTGGAAGCCATGAAACCTCAAACATGCTAGCTCATTTTGACAAGGAATTTTCGAGATGCAATCATTATACATAGTTTGGTATTTTTCCGTGCGATTATGTCACGTAATATGACACCACATGAAGGATTTACATTTTTTGGACCGTTTTTGAATTTCTTATGCCCGTTTCAAAATTTTCCCGTTTCAAACTATGGTCAAAACGGCGAGCATGCAGATGGGGGATGAGCCTCGCTAAAACTTGAACTAGATCTCTAAAGAAACATCGTATTGTGAGTCTAAAAATGATTTTTTTTCAAAAAATCATTAGGATAAGACCATGTAGCTGTAGTTCAAACCGGACCCATTTCCTACCGAGTCGGCAGACATTTGTCTTTTTCACCTGGGATGGATGGAAAGGTTTGAGATACCCTGGTTGGGACATTATCCATGTAAGGTGGTCTAGTATTTTTGAACAATGGGGTGGTAGCGTTTTTAATGATGCCTTTGGTGGTTGATTCACAAAACGCCCCATTTTTAGCACTCGTAAATGGAAAATGAATTTTCCGGGTGACGAAAAGGAAAACTTCTTCCTGCAACGTTTTTCACCATCATAAGATACACATGCATGCAAAATATGGCCACACTGTCATAAACTATGCCATGATTCTGGCTATGACATTGGTTATTTGGTCTGAAAGCCATGAAACCTCGAACATAATAGCTCATTTTGAAAAGGAATTTTTGAGATGCAATCATTATACCAAGTTTGGTATTTTTCCTTGCAACTGTATCACATAATATGGCACCACGTGAAGGATTTAGATATTTTGGACCGTTTTTGAATTTCATATGCTCGTTTCAAAATTTTCCTGTTTCAAACTATGGTCAAAACGGCGAGCATGCAGATGGGGGATGAGCCTTGCTAAAACTTGAACTGGATCTCTGTAGAAACATCGTTTTTTGAGTCTAAAAATGATTTTTTTCGAAAAATCCTTAGCATTAGATCATGTTGCTATAGTTCAAACCGGACCCACTTCCTACCGAGTCCGCAGACATTTATATTTTTCACCTGGGATGGACGGAAAGGTTTGAGGTTCACCGGTTGGGACATTGTCCATATAAGGTGGTCTAGTATTTTTGAACATTGGGGTGGTAGCATTTTGAATGATGCCTTTGCTGGTTGCTTCACAAAACACCTCGTTTTTAGCACTCGTAAAATTGAAAATGGCTTTTCCAGGTGAAGAAAAAGAAAACTTCTTCCTGCAACGTTGTTCACCATCTCAATATACACATGCATGCAAACTATGGACACACTATCACAAACTATGTCGTGATTCTAACTATAACATTGGTCATTTGGTCCGAAAGCCATGAAATCTCGAACATGATAGCTTATTTTGAGAAGGACTTTTTGAGATGCAATTATTATACCAAGTTTGGTATTTTTCCTTGCAACTATGTCACATAATATGACACCACGTGAAGGATTTACATTTTTTGGACTGTTTTTGAATTTCATATGCCCGTTTCAAAAAAAATCCGTTTTAAACTATGGTCAAAACGGCAAGCATGCAGATGGAGGATGATTCTTGCTAAAATTTGAATTGGATCCCTATAGAAATATCGTATTGTGAGTCTAAAAATGATTTTTTTTTCATAAATTATTAGCTTTAGACCATGTAGCTATATTTCAAACCAGACCCACTTCCTACCAAGTCGGCAGAGATTTGTCTTTTTCACCTGGGATGGACGGAAAGGTTTGAGATACCCTGGTTGGGACATTGGCTATGTAAGGTGGTCTAGTATTTTTGAAAAATGGGGTGGTATCATTTTGAATTATGCCTTTGGTGGTTGCTTCTCAAAACGCCCTATTAAAATATGCAAAAAATAGTGAGTGCATTTTGAAATGAAATGGCACAATTGATACATGATGCAAATAAATGTATGGATGATATATGAAGATTCCTTATATTGTTCTGATAATAATAAACATTTATTTGTATTATTTTGATTCATCAAATAGGATCTATGAATTTCCAAACTTCTAATGTTTTTGAATTAGAGAAGTTACAAAAGAACATCTAGTCCTAGGTCTAAATACCAACCGGTACTAGAGGTATGGCCTCGCGCGCGAAATCATTGGAGCCCAAAAATAACCTCTAGTACCGGGTCGTGGCATGACCTAGGACTAGAGGCCTGCGCCATATAACCCTCCACGACCTCCTCCTTCCTAGACAGTTCTCACTATCGAGCTAGCAGCGCAGGAGGCACCACATAGACTCGATGCCGGCAGGCTGCCCAAATCGCGCGGGCCGTCATCACCTCCATCGTATTAGCCGTCTGTCATCCGAGCCTGCACCACCACCACCACCTCCACGCACCGTCGTTCGTGCGCGCCCTAGCCTCCAGCCACACCGCGACCGCCGCCGTCATTACTGTCGCGCCATTGTCACCACCGTCGCCGTCCTCATGCGGGTGCCCCGGCCCGACCCTCCACCATTGACCTCCCTAGGTGCGCCCTGGCCCTCTCCCTCCCTCGATCACCCTCCCGATCCGATGGTCCGAACTAAAGTTCAGAAAACTGAAAGACATGAAAATTTCTCATCAAAATTTGACGAATTTGAGTAGTTACATTATTGTAGTGTTAGTAGTATTTGTAGTATTACTACTATTAGTAGTATTACTAGTATTTGTAGTAGTATTCATAGTATTTGTAGTATTTCTAGTAGTATTAGTATTACATAGCAGTAGTATTACTAGTATTAGGAAATGGTAAAAAAATAAAAAAATATGAGTAAAAAATAGGGCAATATTTTTACCATTTATTTGCTCCTATCTACATAAAGGTGACCTTTTTTTAGTACATTGCTCATTTCTTACTCTTTCCTTTTCTAACTTTTTATACCTTTTATTTCTATAATAGTTAAGTGTTGGAGCACACCACCGACTCCAACGGCAACGATCTTATTATGGGCATTGTAAATGATGAAATAGCTATTAATATTGATAGAATTGAACCTCATGCTGGAGAAGATTATATAGACAAGGTTTAGATATCGTCATTTCTGGATGCACCTAGTGATGGACATTAGCTAGAACAGATGGATGAAGGGCAAAGAAACAACGATGATGAAGGGCAAAGAAACAACGATGATGAAGGGCAAACAAACAACGATGATGGCCCGTCGACAACAACCTGCGATGTATATACAATAATCCTCTTGTGACCAGATGCATTAACTAATTGATCTATATATATATATTAATCAATCTTCTTTCTTCTTTTAGCCCTCCGGATCGAGGCAATTGACAGGTAGAATAAAATGAGGCCCTAACAAAAAGTAGGATGGTAATCGAAGGTTCACCATCGACAAAATAGATGATAATGGAGAACCAATTGCTTCAGAAAAGCACGCGAGGATGTTTGTAAATCAATGCAGAGTGATTGCTAGGGACAACCTCCCGATCACCATTCAAGAATGGAATAAGACAAAGAATATAGGTGAAGAATTCACTAGTTATGTCGATGATGATGCCAAAGATGACCTTTGGCAGAAGCTCATATCACATTTCATACTACCTCCAACGTATGAAGAATCTGAGGCAGATGGTACTACCTCAATTCCGGGCTGGCTTGAAAGAAGAGCGAGAGTCAAGGAGTGGGCTCTATCTAAGATGGCCGAACTACTCCGGAACCACAAGAAAACATTATACGTGAAATATGTGGCGAAAAAACTCCAAAATTCTCAGGAGCATACGAGAAATTGAGAGAACAGTGGCCTGATTTTGTAAAGTACAAGCTATCTTTTGTAGCAAAGGCAAGGTTGGAAAAAATAAGAAAAATGCTGAGAAAAAGCAATACCACTATAAAATGGGGATAGGTGGCTACAAGAGTGCCATGCCTAAGTGGGAAGCTATGGAGTCCAACATGAGGGATAAAGGGATCACTCCATGTACAGATGGATGACCCGAGATGTCAAAGCACTGGTGGTACGGGCATGGGGGAATGTTGAACCTAGAAACAGGGGCAACAATTTTTCAATAAAAATTCTAATACCCTCGAAAGCAATTGTTAAAGAAATGGCCGGTGCTCAAGAGGGATTGTTCCGGCCCGAGAGATAGAACGACAAGCTTACACTTGCTGTTGGGAATCCTGAAAAACCTATACGAACACGAGGCAAAGGCGCCGGTGTTACATGGAAGAAAAAGTTTTCCGAGTACGATGACAGTTATAGAAGTTGTAAGAGAAAGAAGAACCGAGAGGCCGGCCGGATTGGGAAGATAGAGAGGAACTAGCTGGGATGAAGAAGCTAGTAGTGGAAGCACTTAGCCCAAGGTCATCTCAGCCACAGGAAAATCCTGCATTGGATAATAGCCGGCGATGTGGCTTCCAGAGATGTCCAGGATGATGATCATGCACTGTTGAAGGATGCACCAGTGACTCGCTACCCCATGGATGATGTCAAAGGGATGACACAATGTGAGCTATATCAGCCAATGAACAACATGTCCTTCAATGTGGTGATCAACATGGCTTTGGAGCACTCCACCATTCACTTCTGATTCCACCTGGCTATGCTTGTGTCTCGATGGATAACCTAGTGGAGGGGTATGAGGACATAGAGATTGAAATCACTACAACTGAAGGCCATAAGAAACTGGGAGATGTCAAGCGCCACATCATTCTATTGCAAAAGAAGTACTCAAGTTTCTAGGCTTGGCGCTAAGGCCACCGACTCCGAGGAATCCAAGTCCACCCCGTCGATGATCGACAACCTCCAAGTCCACCCTTCTACGATCGTCAACCTCCAATTCCATCCCTCGACGAGCGTCAACCTCCAATTCCACCCCTCGACGAGAGGGATGTCGGTCGTCGTCGCACGAGTACATCTAGATCTCCTCCTCCGTGCAATACTACGTTGTTGAAAACACGGAGGGCCGCCACTCCCCGCGCCCCACTCAGAAGAAAGGTAGTATGGCGAAGATAGTTGACATCCCACCGGCTCTGCCCAAGAGACCTTATGACAAGACTGATGAGGAAAACGCCGTGGAAGTGGATTCCTACACTAAGGCTTTTTTTGCAACAAAAAAGCCCGATCTACTGCAGGTATTTGATGAAAAAACCAAAAAGAGGGCTAAGTCCTTTCTTGAGCAACCATCCCAAATATCGATGAATCTGCATTCAGACTATAACCGCGAAATTATTAAGAAGGCAACAAGTGCCAAGTCTAAGCAGAACACAAATACAAGTGCAAATCGCGGGAAACCAATTCTCTAGCTTGGATAGTAGCAAAATCAATAGGTCCCCCCTCTCATAGTGAGTTCTGATATCAACAAGGACTTTAGAGTCGATATGAATAAGGACATGCAATTATTGGACCCTAGAGCAAAAGTTGCTGCTAAACAAATGGTTATCACTATAGCGCAGGCCAAAACTGTTGCTACCGAAGTAGGTATGTCCCTTGGTAAATTTTTAGGCTATGAAGAAGCACCAATGGATGAGATAGCACGTAAATATGTCAAAGGGAAGCCTCTTCTTAGTCATGAGGAGTACACGCGTCTATCAACACATATGCGAAATATGCACGGTTGGTACGTGTTGCAAGCATCAAAGTAGCACTCGAAAGAATGGATTTCGACGGACGTTAGAGTGGAGGATCACTTCAAGCCTTACTCGATACAGATTCAAATGAATGAAATATTTTATTTATACAATCTGCACACCCTCACAAATCTATCCTCGGTTACTACTGTCTGTAAGTGATTTATTTGTGTAATTAAGTCTATATCTCAGCTCGTTCATTGCCTATAATATAATATCCTGACTATGTATCCTTTATAACGCTATTATGCCGAATGAAGATGTGATATGGGCATGATATGCGTGAGGGAGGAGCGGGAGGAATGCGCAAGAGAAGATCATTAAAACGAAGGCGACCGAGAGATGGAAGGCGACCAAGAAGGAAGGTTCAATTCAGACAGACAGAAGATCTGAAATTGAAACGGACGTGGTTTCCACATACCAACTCCGAATTAAGAAAATAAGTACTCGTTGGAAAGATAATTCCGAGGTATTTCCAATGAGTACTTGCACGTCTCCCGGATCATTAGGAGCTGTGCGCGGCAACCAAAACAAGTCGATGGATATTTTCGGCCAGTTTACAAATAGCATTCTTTTAAGTTAGGAAAGTTAGAGATATGTTTGGTTTTGACTCCAACTCTATGTTGGTTGTCCAACAGCCTTTATATAGGCCTGCAAATCATGGTTTTTAGGGTGAGCTTGAAATTGAGTCTAAAACTATTGTGTGAGTTGCTTTGTGAGCATCCCTCCGGGGACGGCGATGCCGTGTTATCGATCTTATTGATATTGTCGTGAAGGTTCTTGTGTTCATCAAGGATTGTCGTGTTTTGGTTTGAGGCGTGGTGATTTTCTCCATGTTGCTTGCTGGATTCGTTCCTCTTCTTCAGGTTGCATTCATCACGTAATTAGGAGATTACCTACCTAGTTGACTCGATGTGAAAGATCGGGACAAAACTCAAGGATCATCGGCTGGATCCATATCAGGTTGATATCAAAGCACCAGGTTGCTCACGGCGAGATTATGTTGATTGATCAGCTGAGTGTGTTCTTGGTGGAGCTCAGAGAGTTGTGACGGTGCAAATTGGATCTCGACTTCTATGCACCGGAGTGTCCGACGGTTTCCTCCCGGAGTATCCGGCCGACTAGGATAGTATGGCCCTCCAACACCGGACAATCCGGTCCTGAAATTTTTTCTGTTCTATTGTCATGCTAGGAAGCATGCCGTCATGTCAGGTGGTTTTTTGGAAGATGGTGCACTTCTGGGAAGAGAGCTAGTTATGTGTACAATGATTATCTTGACATCTTGCACGGTGTAGTATGTGATGATTCTCAAATCAGTTGGAGACTGGTCCATATGGGGACATATGTGGAATATGAGTCATGGGAACGTCATATGCAAGATGGTTTTTATAGATGTGGTACATACGAGTATTCGGATAATCCTACACGTATGAGTCTTGCATTACGACGTGTGGATGAGGAGATAGCTTATTGGTGGGATAAAGAGGTGAGTGAGAAGGATATTGTTGATGAAACTTGGAAGTACTTCGGTAATTTTTTGCGTGGCTGTTTCATGTGTCCTCGTCATAAGGTATTTTGTACCAAGCCCGTGAAGGAAGCCCAGCAGTCGCCCAAAGTTGCAGTTATGTCTATTCCATCTCATCCAAAGGAGGCTCCAGCAGTTGTTTAAGTGCAACTGGTCAGCGTGGTAGTGCTAAACTTTTCTGAAGAGAAGCAGCCTGATGTGGACAAGGTTGTTGTGTGTGCTGCAACTGCAGTGGAGGATGTTGTACCATTGAGTGGACTGAATTTGCAACTCAAGAAGGTACAAGGCGATGCTTGCATGACAGTTGACAATGGCCAGCATTGGAATTTATTTCAGGCGCAGTGTATGATCAAAGGCAAATCATGCAAGTTGATTGTTGATGGAGGAAGCTATACTAATGGCATTAGCAAGGCAATGGTGGCAGCGTTGGGGTTTTCCACATGGCCTATTCCTGAACCTAAGCATCTACAATGGTTAAATAGTTGCGGTATGGTGAAGGTAACTCATAAGGTGCGTGTGCCATTTACAGTTGGTGATTATGTTGATGAGATTGAGTGCGATGTGTTGCCATTGGAGGTATGTGGGCTATTACTTGCTCGTCCATAGAAGTATAATCACAACGCTACACATGCTATACGAGCAAATACATATTCTTTTGTGCATGGTAGCAAACAGCAGACTTTGAAGCCTATGCAGGATGATCACATACAGTCTGATGTAGAGCTGGTGGTACATAAGGAGAAGGTGCGCAAGGCTAAGCCAAAATCTGGGCTAGCTAAGGTGCAGGATGGAGAGCATGATGCACAGTGCGACAATGTTGATATTGCTTCAGCTATGCCTGTAGATGACAAGCCAGTGGAACTTGTTAGTGAAAAGCCAGTTGAAGTGCATCCTCTTATTGCTGAGAGAAAGGATGTTGCAGCATGTGTATAGAAGGTTGTTTGTGTTCACACATGTGTTCAGACGGATGATAGTTGTGCTCCTGATGTTCCAGTGCATGATGTGTAGTGGGGTAACAAGAGCAGTTTTTGTTAGCACACCTATGAGGCATTTTGTTGGGACAGTTGTGCGAATGCATAGAGGCAAGGATGGACATGTTCGTCAGTTGTGTGGTCTAGGCATTACTCATCTTCTGCCAGGTCATACAAAAAAGGTCCATGTTCAGCAACCACGAGTTAGAACAAGAGTTGAGAAGAATAAGACAGTGGCGCCTAGGTCAAAGCTCGTATGGAGACACAAGGAGGTGCAGGCGCCAAGGGATGTTTCAAGTCAAGCATGCCGAGAGGGAGGTTGCGGAGTGGAAGGCATGCAAGACTAGAAGATGGCGAAGACGCGTGAAACGATTGTTCATATCACGCCACCTTTCCGACCCGACCCGCACGCGTTGGGGACAACGCTTCTTGAAGGGGTGATGATGATATGGGCATGATATGCGCGAGGGAGGAGCAGGAGGAAGGCGTAAGAGAATATCATCAAAACGAAGGCGACCGAGAGATGGAAGGCGACCAAGAAGGAAGGTTCAACTCGGACAGATAGAAGTTCTGGAATTTAAACGAACGTGGTTTTCACATACCAACTCCGAATTAAGCAAATAAGTATTTGTTGGAAAGATAATTCCAAGATATTGCCAACGGGTACTTGCACGTCTCCCGGTTCGTTACGAGCAGTGAACGGCAACTGAAACAAGTCGACCGATGTTTTTTGTCAGTTTACAAATAGAGTCCATTTAAGTTAGGAAAGTTACAGATATGTTTGGTTTTGAGCCCAACTCTATGTTGGACGTCCAACAACCTTTATATAGGCTTGTAAATCATGGTTTTTAGCGTTAGCTTGAAATTGATTCTAAAAATATTGTGTGATTTGCTTGGTGAGCATCCCTCTGGGGATGGCGATGCCGTGTTATCTATCTTATTGATATTGTCGCGGAGGTTCTTGTGTTCGTCAAGGATTGTCGTGTTTTGGTTTGAGGCGTGGTGATGTTCTCCATGTTGCTTGTTGGATTCGTTCCTCTTCTTCAGGTTGCGTTCATCATGTAATTGGGAGATTACCTACCTGGTTGACTCGCTGTGAAAGATCGGGACAAAACTCAAGGATCATTGGCTTCATTCATATCAAGATGCTTGAATGCAAAAGAGCTAGAAATTTTTACGTTGGGTTCATTGACCCATATATCGTTAATCAACATACATTAGACAATCACCCTACCGACGTTTTTGAAGACATCTCCACCTTTTTAATCAAGTATAATTACTGTAAGGATATACTATTTCCTTACAACTTCAAGTGAGTGTTTCTCTCTTGTACACATTCTTTTTTGCTTATTCGATGTTAAGTGAAATTGATGAGTTATGCATGTCTGCTTATGTAAATGTCTGCATGTACCACTGTATTTTGCTAAATATTCAAGTTGACAAGTCCCAAGTTGAAGTCATCGACCCATTAAGTTGGGACCAAGAGCAGTGGAGCGACATGAACGCAATGCTCCATAAGTAATTTCAATCATTATCGCACTATATCGGCCTCTTTCGTTCATATCCTGAGATATCAAGTAATTAATAACTCCTCTGTTCATTTTCTTTGCCGAGCAGGTGTTGGACATGGTTCAGAAAGGAAATAAAAAGAGAATTCAGAGATGAGCTAACTTATAAAAAGGTGAAGGGTTTGCAGCAGCCACCGGGGACTAATTTATGTGGATTCTATGTTTGCGCGTACATTCGCGAGTTAACCAGTGAGCGCGGAGTTGCTTCAACTTATATAGACCGTTTGTGGGAGAAGCTCGAGCCATAATAGCGCATACGAGCAATTCAAGAGGAATTGGCGCGATTTGTGATGAAGGAGATCATTGATGAAAGGGGAGAACATTATGTGGATAACGACGAACTCAATATGTGATATCCATGTAATATGTGAACTCAATATGTGATCTCTCCATGTAATATGTGATCTCTCCATGTAGTATGTGATCTCCATGTAATATGTGATCTGAATATGTGAATCAGTGTGTACTGTGTATGTAGTAGCGTAGAATATGTGTACGGAAACATGTTTGAAATTATAATAAAACACAAATTGAAAAAGGAACGAAATGGAAAAAACAAAATGAAAAGGAAAACACAAAATCGTGCCATGGCAGAGAAAACACACGATTCTCTGCCGCGGCAGGAACGCTTTAGTCCCGGGTCATGTTACGGCCCGGGACTAGAGGTCCTCTAGCCCCGGCTGCGTTGCCGTTGCCACGTGGTTTCCTCTAGACTTGGTTCATAGCACACTGGGACTAGAGATAGGGGCCTCTAGTCCCGAATTCACAGTCCCAGGTGCGAAAGCGGGACTAGAGGTCGTTACGTCCCGGGACTAGAAGCCCATTTTCCACTAGTGAGATTATCAAATAGCCTCCAAAATCATGTGGGTTATAGAAGCACGAAGCTCTAATTGACACAAGTGAAGTAGGATGGATAGACCTTCATAGGTAGAGCACACTAATGCAAAGATTTGGTCAAAGGAAGTTAAGATGGATATGTGAGCTTCTACCAAAATAGGCATGTTGGGAAGATTTGTAGGAAAGATTAATTTGTTGCATGCCAAACCATCAAGAATAAGTGGGTTAAAGGATGGTCTAGCCAACGTAAAGAGTGGGCCTCGGAAGCCTTTACGATGGTTTACAAGATGGGTCAAGTGCATTTCCAAAAATGTACAAGGGTTGAGAAAGAGAGGGATTCAAACGTGTGATGTTGATAAATGTTTACCAGACTTAGCCATTTTTTGCAGATTTAGGGTTTTTGGACTAGAATGCAAGTTGGGTTGAATTTGAGAGGATGGAATTTTCCAAACTCATCATCAATTGGATGAGTTTGAAATTTAGATTGAGTAGAAAGGATCCATGCTTGGACTTGATCTTCATTGACTTGGAAGGTTCTAGAAGAGATAATTTCAGAAGTTATGCAGTTAAGGGTTTTAGATGATCACCTAGTGGCTAGGGATCAGGTCCAGCTTTGGAAACATTCCTAGGATTTGCAATCATAATTTAGCTTGATCCTAGAGGATGAGCTCCTATGATATCTGATGCCTGCACTTCTATTCTTGAAGACAGTTGTTGGGCCTGCAAGTGTAGAGGTTTGTAGAACAACAACAAGTTTTCCCTTAAGTGGATCACCCAAGGTTTATCGAACTCAGGGAGGAAGTGGTCAAAGGTATCCCCTCTCAAGCAACCCTGCAATCAAGATACAAGAAGTCTCTTGTGTCCCCAACACACCCAATACACTTGTCAGGTGTATAGGTGCACTAGCTCGGCGAAGAGATAGTGAAATACAAGTGGTATGGATAGTTATAAGTGGTAACGGTGCCAGAAAGTAGCTTGATGGTGTGGAAGAGACTAAAGTCAAACCGAAATAAAGATGGCATCAAGCAAACATGTAACAGATCTAATTGCAAATGAAGTTTCACTATTTAGAAACATGGCCTAGGGATCATACTTTCACTAGTGCACACTCTCATATAAATATCTTCTCTTTATGATACTACTCTTAACTACTCTCTGGTTGGACACTCTAATCCATGGTAGGGCTATAACAACACACCTCAAAGTTCGCTTTCCTCATCTAGATAACCCCACACTGTCACCTTGAGCTCTAGATGGTTCCAATAAACACCACAATTTCATAAAGACATCCAACTCCAAATATAACTCGTAACAAGTATTTGTAATCTCTAGCCTAAGTGCCACCATGGTGTGCACAGTGTCAACTTCACACACATGGGGAGAACAGAGATCTATTAAAGCACTTGAGTAGCAAGGTAGATCTACTTGATTACAAAGCTCATGATCACAATATGATCATGCATAGAGAGAGAGATGAACACATAGATACCGGTAGAACCCTTAGCCTCGAGGAAGAACTACTCCCTCCTCATCATGGGAATCAGCAATGGCGATGGAGATGGTGGTGGAGATCAATGGTGATGGCTCCAGGGCACTTCCCCGTCCCGACATGGTGCCGGAACAGAGACTTTCTGTCCCCCAAATCTCCCCTTCGGTGGCGGCAGCGCTGTGGAACTTTTCGTGGCTGGAGGCTGTTCAATTTAGGGTTTATGCATTGGGAGGCTTGTTATAGGCGAAGAGGCAAGGTCGGTGGGAGGACAGGGGGCCCACACCACCTGGTGGCGTGGCCAGGGCTAGCCTGCGCCACCACATGGTGTGGCCACCCTATGGCGCCTCTTCGTCTTGTCTTCTAGCTCTGTGAGTCTTCCGGTAAAATATCGACTTTGGCTTTTGTCCGGTCCAATTCCGAGAATATTCATTTTCTGACTTTCCTAGAACCAGAAACAGCAGAAAACAAGCAGCTGGCTCTGTGGCTCTTGTTAATAGGTTAGTCCAAGAAAGTGTATAGAAAGTACTCCAAAGTTGGAACACAACATAAGAAAGTAGATAAAAACCAAGCATGGAACATCAAAAATTATGGATACATTAGCAACGTATCAACATCCCCAAGCTTAACGCCTGCTCGCCCTTGAGTAGGTAAGTGATAAAAAGAGAGAATAATTTTTAAGGTGTCATGCACCATCATACACTTGATCAGAGTATTTGTAAAACATTGATAGCTGGGATCATAGTACTTCAACATAGCATGAAAGACAAAGTTCTAACAATAAGACATAACAACTATGTTGCAACATGAAAAGGCACAAACAAAAGATTCATGAATAACAATACTTTGCAAGACGTTTGTTTGTTTCACACAAATAAAACATAGCATAGTGGCATTCGTCTTCTTCCTCATAGAGTAGCAAACGTAAATGCATATGACACCTTCAAAGTTCATAAGAGTGACTAGATACAAATAGTTTAAAACAAGCAATATCAAAGCTATGCATCAATCAACAAGTCTTGGGACAATGCACATAGAACTAAGAATGGCCACTATGCTCTCAAAGTAGGTGCATAAAGATAGAAGATGGAGACTAAACATAAAAGTAAAGGAAAGGGCCTTCATAGAAGGAAGTAGGGATTCAAGTCTCATAAATTGCTTCCAAAAATTATGGTACTTATTAGCTTTCAGCTCTCATTGCCCCTATCATAAGAATCTTTAGGTGATTAAGGTTAAAGTGACACAACTAAGAGGATATGCTTGACAAGTTATAAGCCAAAATCTCATGCCCCTTATTTACGAAGACCGAACCTCATGCTACTCAACTTCAGTCACAAGTAAGCTCTTGTCATTGTAAGTGCATATGTATCATAGAGAACCGCCAACGGGTTACTCCTTACACATGATACAGGAGCTATCCCATAATCAAAATGATAAGGCAAGCAGACAATGAGCATCTCAGCAATCTTTTTATTTGCTATTTGCATAGGTTTTTATTGAGGATGCTTCACAGAGTGCTCATTATTGTTATGCTGCAAGTTTCCACCATGATTAGGCATGGCTTAGTCTAGCGGCCCAGGCGTTTCCCTAACACACATACAAACTCCATGATCTTACAAGTTCCACTTTTATTTCACACCGTCGGGATCCATAAGCAAAAGAATCATGATATCAATGGGGTACAATGTACAAGTGCAATGTTGAAAGCGTTCCCCATGATACATGGTTCTGCTAATTTCAACTTATAAAGCGCAAGCATATACGCAACAAAGATGGACACAATGGTTCAAGTTTATTAAGTGCAAGGAAAGTAAAGTGTGCCATCAAGTTCGTGAGAGCTTTAATCACTAATTTTCACATAAGAAGTTTAATTCGGAAGGTAGATAAAAACATGAATATACTTGGAGTAGCAAATTCTAATAGGTAGGTATGGTGGACTCTTTGGAATAACTTGGTTTTATTTGGATTTGGATGCATGAGTGGAACTCATACTTGCTTGTGGAGGCTAGCAAAAGACTAGGAGCAACCAACTTAGAGCGCAATAATGGCCATAATCATGCAAAGCGACAAAACATCATTAATTAAAGCATAAAGGGATATTACAAGTCGAAAACTAAAGGATCATAGAGGCTATGGTGACTTGGGATAGTCTTAACCTGGTGTGAGCATGTGCCAAGTTAACCCAAATAAAGCATCAAAGGAGAATACCACAATACTATGCTTTAATATGCTAAAACAACGCATGATTCTTTCAAGGCACATTAAACCATATCAATTGTTTATAACAAGTCGTGCTACAGCAAAAATCACTAAGCATAAAGCCAAAACAATATCAAGCATGACATGATAAAGTCTAAGTCGCAGGCAAAAACAAGCTCCTTTTATACCACTTATAAGCATGAACTTTCCTACTCTTTTCCAATCCAAACCAACTTATTTGAAAGAATTCACAAAGATAATAATCAATAAAGATCAGTGAGCTTGTCTCACAAATCCATGAAGAAGAACTAAAAAGTTCTAAGCTGAAAGCACAAGAAAACTAAGGCTAAACACAGTGCTAGCAAAAGAGAACACTCATAAAGAATGAAAATAGAGTTTTCTAGGCAATGAATAATGGGGTGTGTCTATCTCCAAAAGAAGTGTGTTGGGATCCAACCAACTTATTCAATAAAAATAAAATAACCAAGCAAACAAAAAAAGAAAACGAAAACAAAAAAGAAGATGCTCCAAGAATAACACAACTATGCTTGAAACAATAAAACTGAAGTGTTTGGAAGAAACCTGGAATTTTTATTGATGAAGAAGGGGATGCCTTGGGCATCCCCAAGCTTTGACGCTTGTACCTCTTGAATATTTCTTGGGGTGACAAGGGGTGGCATCCCCAAGCTTGAGCTTTAGTCCATTCTTCATCTCATTAATCATTCTCTCCATACACCTGAAATTTTTCCTTCATGCAAAAGTTCACACAATCTTTATTAGCAACATTAGTGCACTCAAGATAATAAGTCTTTGGGTTCAGTTTCAACACCAATAAAACTTTCATTAAAACACAAGCTACTCTAGAACTTCCCTCAAAAATCTCAATTCCCCAAAAGAACTCAAAAAGGAACCAACAAGAAGCAAATGCAAATAATGGTAGAAATCTATCAAAATAGACCAGCAGGTAAAGACGAATTTGTTCGAAGACCTTCTGTTGCTCAAATCAAAAAGTGTTGAGCTAACGAAAGTTAGATAACTACCTGGGGAATAACAACAAAAATTCACACCTTAAAACGACATACAGAGATTTTACATGAATTTTTACGGTGAAGCACAAAAATCTGTTTCGGGACAGCACCTTTCCCAAGCATTACTTCACTCTCATTAGAGGTTACTGTTGGCACAAAAAGCAAATAAAAAGGATAAGGAGCGGTTATTACAGAGGTAATAACTTCCAAGACTCATCTAAAACTTTTGGGTTATCTCCCAATAAATACTTTTCTTTAACGCCTTTAAGTTAGGCTTGATAGTTTGAGAAGATGCTCACGTAGGAAATATGAATTGAAGTAAAAGAGAGGATCAAGAAGCAAAGTCAAAACACATTTAAGTCTAACCCACTTCCTATGCATAGGAATCTTGTAAATAAACAAGTCATGAAAGCACAAAGCAACAAGCATAGGAAAGCAAAACAAGTGCAACTTCAAGACTTTCAACATAAAGAGGGGAAACTTAATATTGTTGAGACACATAAAACCATGTTTCCCTCTCTCATAATAACTTTTAGTAGCATCATGAATAAAATTAACAATATAACTATCACATAAAACATTCTTATCATGAGCCACATGCATAAAAGAATTAATACTCTCCACATGAACATAGTCATTCCTATTAATCGTAGTAGGAGCAAATTCAACATAATAGGTATCATTATTATTCTCATCACCATAATTATCAAATATAGGAGGCATATTGTAATCATAATTAATTCTTCCTCAACAGTAGGTGGACTGAAAATATCATATTCATCATTCTAATCATCATATATTGGAGGTATAGTATCATCAAAGTAAATTTTCTCCTCCGTGCTTGGGGGACTAAAAATATCATGCTTATCAAAACCATCTTCCAAGCTTAGAAATTTTCATAGAATTAGCAAAAATGGTGTCCAAAGAATTCATACTAACAACATTTCTATTAGCATGCAAATAAAGTTCCATAGGTTTTTTAATTTTATCTTCAAACACTTCATGTCCTAACTCAAGATAAATACTATAAAGCTCTCTAATTTTGTTGTTGTTTTCCATTAAGCCTAACTAGTGAAAACAAGAAACAAAAAGACGAAATTGATGAATCTAAAGGAAATAACTTAGAGCACTCACACCGGAGGATGTGAGTACATTTTACCTTACCTCCCCGGCAATGGTGCCAGAAAATAGCTTGATGTTTATGCACTTCTATTCTTGTAGACAGTTGTTGGGCCTCCAAGTGCAGAGGTTTGTAGAACAGCAGCAAGTTTTCCCTTAAGTGGATCACCCAAGGTTTATCAGACTCAGGGAGGAAGTGGTCAAAGGTATCCCCTCTCAAGCAACCCTGCAATCAAGATACAAGAAGTCTCTTATGTCCCCAACACACCCAATACACTTGTCCGGTGTATAGGTGCACTAGTTCGGCGAAGAGATAGTGAAATACAAGTGGTATGGATAGTTATAAGTGGTAACGGTGCCAGAAAGTAGCTTGATTGCGTGGAAGAGACTAAAGGCAAACTGAAATAAAGATGGTGGTAAACAAACATGTAACATATCTAATTGCAAACGAAGTTTCAATGTTTAGAAACAAGGCCTAGGGATCATACTTTCACTAGTGAACACTCTCATATAAATATCTTCTCTTTATGATACTACTCTTAACTACTCTCCGATTGGACATTCTAATCCATGGTAGGGCTATAACAACACACCTCAAAGTTCGCTTTCCTCATCTAGATAACCCCACAATGTCACCTTGAGCTCTAGATGGTTCCAACAAACACCACAATTTCATAAAGACATCCAACTCCAAATATAACTCATAACAAGTATTTGTAATCTCTAGCCTAAGTGCCACCATGGTGTGCACACTGTCAACTTCACACACATGGGGAGAGTAGAGATCTATTAAAGAACTTGCGTGGAAATGTAGATCTACTTGATTACAAAGCTCATGATCACAATATGATCATGCATAGAGAGAGATGAACATATAGCTACCGGTAGAACCCTTAGACTCGAGGTAGAAATACTCCCTCCTCGTCATGGAAGCAGCAATGGCGATGGAGATGGTGGTGGAGATCAATGGAGATGGCTCCGGGGGCACTTCCCCGTCCCGGCAGGGTGCTGGAACAGAGACTTTCTGTCCCCCGAATCTCCCCTTCAGTGGCGGCGGCGCTGCGGAACTTTTCGTGGCTAGAGGCTGTTCGATTTAGGGTTTATGCATTAGGAGGCTTCTTATAGGCGAAGAGGAAAGGTCGGTGGGTGGATAGGGGGCCCACACCACCTAGTGGCGCGGCCAGGGCTAGCCTGCGCCACCACATGGTGTGGCCACCCTATGGCCCCCTCTCCGTCTCGTCTTCTGGCTCTGTGAGTCTTCCGGTAAATTATCGACTTTGGCTTTTGTCCGTTCCAATTCTGAGAATATTCATTTTCTGACTTTCCTGGAACCAAAAATAGCAGAAAATAGACAGCTGGCACTGTGGCTCTTGTTAATAGGTTAGTCCAAGAAAGTGTATATAAAGTACTCCAAAGTTGGAACAAAACATAAGAAATTAGATAAAAACCAAGCATGGAACATCAAAAATTATGGATACGTTAGCAACGTATCAGTATCTCATTCTAATTCCTAAGAAAATAAGTCAAACAACAGATCAAGGTAATTCATCTTACTAATAGAACAAACTACTGCTAGGGTTACCATCAAGCCTAGCTTGAGGTAGGGATGGGTATTTTGAAAAGGTTGTTTTTGAAGTATATAAGAGTCCCTTGGTATTTCTACCAATAGTAGAGTTCAATGGTTTTATAAAATGTTTTTGGAAAGCCTAGGGGTAAGAGTAGTTAAAGGGGTTCTGTCTTGAAAACATAAGGAGGTTATACCATATAGATCTCCATAATTTTGTAAATGGAAGCTAAGAAAATAATTTTTTGTTTTAAAGGTATCTTGGCTTTGGTTTTGGAATGTTAGAACATTTGAGAAAATTAAGCCAAGATAGTTTAGTGAAATAGCTTTTGTCGACTGAGAGTGAGGTAAGCAGTATATCATCTAATACACAGTAAGATGCATAAACACCAACAAGCGAGCAAGCAAACACTACATCACTAAATACGAAAAGTTTTTGTTCCCCTGATTTTTGCATTCTAAATAGCTAATTAGGGTTATTGAAAGTGGGATATTACAGACCTTTCCTCCATAAAAGAATCTCGTCCCAATATTCGGGAGAGTGCGGTTAGGGGTTTTTTGAGTTGGGGGTAGTTCTATGGCTTGCGAGTGTACTAACTTAGAACTTCGTCTTTGAACGTGGCTACTGTGTTGGTGAAGTTGAACTTCAATCTTATTAGAGGAACGGAGAGTTGAGCAGGCTTCAGACATGGTTGCGATGGATGATCTTCTTTTCCTCTCGGACTCGATATTTCGAGGGCGTAGGTTGGACAAACTACCTCTAGTTAGAACTTCATTCAGTATTCTCATGAGAGTAGAGTCTATAGCTTGATGTCTTTTTCTATAAGGATCCACGACGTTTCCTTAGAGGACTATCGTATCCTATCTAATGATTTAGGGTCAAGACTCTTGGGGTTGTTTCTGGCGGCTGGTTAATATATTTTGTGGGAAATATGTAGTCTTTCCCCCTTAGGGTTAAACTAGGGTAGCTCAGAGAGATGTCGCAATCCTTCCTTCTTGGAGTCGTTGGATGATGCTGGGTAAATATCAAAATATTTCATCGAGGGTTGAATCCTTCAGATGACGTATGTAGACTAAATCCTGTGAGGATCATATACTACTATTATTCATACTTAGCCTATCGGGGCAGTTGAATTTGTGGATCTTCTAAGTAGGTTAGAGCTGAAGTGGTTAGTGGATTGGTGATCCTTTAGGTGGGTCTTCGGCTGAAGTAGCAGAGAGGCTTTGAAAGTCTTTAGTTATTGTCTCATCTGATGACTAATGATATGATGCTTGGTGAAAGTACGCCGGGTCTGGAAATCTTTCTGAAGTCTCTTCCGATATATATTCGTTGGTCTTTGGGCGAGAAAGATGCAGTCTTTCCACCTTAGAGCTTCACTAAGGTACTTCGAGAAGGGCATATATCTTTTGTCTTGGAGTGCTGGCATGATACTAAAGGAAGGTTGTAATTCCCTAGGTCTTGATTTGAGGTCTTCGAGTGACTCCTTATTGCAAAAAACTTTGCCAGGGGTGGTTTCCTAACGAAACCGTAAGAGGTTAGTTTTGGGCAGGTTAGCTGTAAACGACACCTCTTGCTAGTCTTTGGTCAGAGTAGAGGCATCCATATTCGGAGCAGCTATCTTCACTTGAAATCTTTGTATTTCTTCTTCTTAATGACATAGTAGACTCGTTGTTCATACATCTTGGTCTTCAGGGTTTTGGAGTATTCTAGCCTTCTAGTGAAGAATCTTCTCGTCGGTTTTGGCAGAGGGGTCGAATAAATTAGTTAGTCTCTTAGGGAATGTTGGAAGCTCTAATATTCCAAAGGTTAGTGTAGTCATGTCTTCACTCCTTTTCTTGGTTAGTAAGTCTTGTGGTTTCTTGTAGATAGTGAGGATTCTTTGGTGGTAGACTTCCGGCTTCAACTAGACTCTTGCTGTTGTCGGTAGATGAATAATGGCGCACAGTGTCGATGACGAATCTTGAGAAGTGAGTTTGACGAAGTATGCCATCCTGCTAAGGATAAGTCTTCAAGGGTTTTCTAACTTGACGATGTCGAAATACGGGTTCTTGCGATAATGTTCCTCTCATAGCTACTAAGGTTTGTATGGGTCTCATTAGCTACAACTAACATGGGGTGCCTGAGTTCTTAGGTGTATTGTCCTTAAAACATATTTTACTTGGGTCAATGAAGCCAGAGCATACATACAAGGCGAACAGAGCGAAAGGATCATGATGTTCATCCTACCCTAGAAACGCAAACAACACACATGAAGAAACACATCATGCACTTAGGCAAGCAAACACGACCTACTGTAGTGACCAAGGATTTAACTATTCGCGATAAAGGGGAATCCTTCCCTAGGACTATTGATCCTAGACTTCACGTTATTGTGGTCGGGGTCACTATCTTGCGTATGAATCCTTCGCTGTATCACCAGACACTTGTTGGTAGTGTAGATCTTGATTTCTTCGGATCATGAGGATTCCACTGGTAGAGCAATCTTGTAGTCTCCTTGTGTTTGCTGGTATTTGCTTGTCTTTATCTTGTTATCATTGTCATCACCTAGTTCTTGGTCCTATGTATTTTAAATCCGTACGTTTGAAGTTTTGACAAGAGAATAGAAGAAACCATTTTCAAGATCATTTAAATTTAGAGGAGATAAGAGGTTGAATCATTCGAAATAGCTTTGAGAAAAATAGTTTTCGAAAGGCGATGTTTCCAAAATAGTTTTCCAGCCTAACGACCTTGCTAACTAATGTTCTCCTGATGTCAGGATGGCTCTGATACCTAGTCTATGGGGGCCCTGGATTAATCCTCCAAGAATCCATGTTATGCATACATCAGGATCCCATGATCAGTCGGTCATGGCCCATAACTGACAAGTATCAAAGTAAACATCCATTACTTAAGCGGATAAAAGTCATACATCATTTGCCATTATGTCTAGATTAGTCATCATTAGTGGAACTTTATCAAGCATAGAGGCCGAGCCATGCCTTAACCTACATGCAGCTAACTGGGAGAACGTCCTAGCTCACATAGTCATTATCGTCACCTTCTTCTCGATATCTGACCAAGTTAATAGCTAGGGACAGTGCTAGTGAGTAATTTTAATGTACTCGCAAACCACCTTAACAGAAATACAATAAAAGGATATGCAATATGGTTGTGGTAGTAGGGGCTCCATAAGAGGTTCTTTTCTAAAATAGTTACTCTTGTAGATATATCATCTACTTATCTTTGTTGAAAACTTTTGTAAAACATTTTGGAAACCTTTTTGATTTTTTTTGGAAAACACTAAGATTGGGTGACCCTATTTCATCTCTTGGTCCTCAGTTGACCGGACTTTCCATCTTCAGTGATCCTTCAAGATCACGTCACCTTCCCTAGTGTCCTTCAGACCACCAGTTTTTTGAAAACTCTTTCTTTTTCTGAAATCCTGTTTAAAAGCAAAACCAACACCGCTCTACAACAGTGTGATGTCTACGCACTTCTAGTCTTGTAGACAGTTGTTGGGCCTCCAAGTGCAGAAGTTTGTAGAACAGCAACAAGTTTCCCTTAAGTGGATTACCCATGGTTTATCGAACTCAGGGAGGAAGTGGTCAAAGGTATCCCTCTCAAGCAACCCTACAATCAAGATACAAGAAGTCTCTTGTGTCCCCAACACACACAATACACTTCTCACGTGTATAGGTGCACTAGTTTGGCGAAGAGATAGTGAAATACAAGTGGTATGGATAAAAGACAACGGTGCCAGAAAATAGCTTGATGGCGTGGAAGAGACTAAAGACAAACTGAAATAAAGATGGCAGCAAGCAAACATGTAACATATCTAGTTGCAAACGAAGTTTCAATGCTTAGAAACAAGTCCTAGGGATCATACTTTCTCTAGTGAACACTCTCATATAGGTTGGACACTCTAATCCATGGTAGGGCTATAACAGCACACCTCAAAGTCCGCTTTTACCATCTAGATAACCCCACACTGTCACCTTGAGCTCTAGATGGTTCCAACAAACACCACAATTTCATAGAAACAACCAACTCCAAATATAACTCATAACAAGTATTTGTAATCTCTAGCCTAAGTGCCACCATGGTGTGCATGCTGTCACTTTCACACACATGGGGAGGGCAGAGATCTATTAAAGCACTTGAGTAGCAAGGTAGATCTACTTGATTACAAAGCTCATGGTCACCATATGATCATGCATAGAGAGAGAGATGAGCACATAGCTACCGGTAGAACCGTTAGCCTCGAGAGAGAACTACTCCCTCATCATCATGGGAATTAGCAACGGTGATGGAGATGGTGGAGGAGATCGATGGAGATGCCTCCGAGGGCACTTCCCCATCCCGGCAGGGTGCCAGAACAGAGACTTTCTGTTCCCCGAATCTCCCCTTCAGTGGCGGCGGTGCTGCAGAACTTTTCGTGGCTAGAGGCCGTTCGATTTAGGGTTTATGCATCGGGAGGCTTCTTATAGGCGAAGAGGCAAGGTCGGTGGAGGTCGGAGGGGCCCAGACCACCTAGTGGCGCGGCCAGGGCTAGCCCGCACCACCACATGGTGTGGCCAGCCCCTGGCCCTTCTCCGTCTCGTCTTTTGGCTCCGTGTCACCCTCGGTGAAAAACCGACTTTTGCTTTTGTCCCGTCCAATTCCAAGAATATTCATTTTCTGACTTTCCTGGAACAAAAAATAGCAAAAATAGGCAGCTCGCACTATGGCATCTTGTTAATAGGTTAGACCAAGAAAGTATATAAAAATACTCCAAAGTGTGGGAAAAACATAAGAAACTAGATTAAAACCAAGCATGGAACATCAAAAATTATAGATACGTTTGCGACGTATCAACATCCCCAAGCTTAACTCCTGCTCGTCCTCGAGTAGGTAAGTGATAAAAAGAAACAATAATTTTTGAGGTGACATGCACCATCATAGACTTAATCAAAGTATTTGTAAAACATTGATAGCTGGGATCAAAGTACTTCAACTTAGCATGAAAGATAAAGTTCTAACAATAAGACAAAGAAACTATGTTGTAACATGAAAAGGCACAAACAAAAGATTCATGCATAACAATGCTTTGCAAGACGTTTGTTTGTTTCAAATAAAGAAAACATAGCATAGTGGCATTCAGCTTGTCCCACATAGAGTAGCAAACATAAATGCATAGGACACCTTCAAAGTTTATACGGGTGACTAGATACAAATAGTTTAAGAACAAGTAATATCAAAGTTATGCATCAATCAACAAGTCTTCGGATAATGCACATAGAACTAAGAATGGCCACTATGCTCTCTCAATAGGTGCATAAAGATAGAAGGTGGAGACTCAACATTAAAGTAAAAGAAAGGCCTTCATAGAAGGAAGCAGAGATTCAAGTTTCATAAAGAGCTTCCAAAAATTATGGTACTTATTAGCTTTCAGCTCTCATTGCCCCTATCATAAGCATCTTGAAATGATTAAGGTTAAAGTGAACAAACTATGGAGTATATGCTTGACAAAGTATAAGTTGGAAATCTCATGTCCCTTGAATACGAGGGCCGCTCCTCATGCTACTCAAGTTTAGTTACCGGTAAGTTCTTGTCATAGTAAGTACATGTGTATCATAGAGAACCGCCAACAGGGTACCCTTTGCCCGATGATACGGAAGAATCCCCATATCAAAATGACAAGGCAAGCACACAACGAGCATCTCAGCAATCTTCTTATTTACCATGGGAACATGGTGCTTTTTTCTCTCTTTCCTCTTTTCTCATATCTTTTTTTTTTCTCTTTTTTCTCACAATCTGACTCTCTTTTTATACGAAGAATGCTTCATAGACAACTCATTATGGTTACGCTGCAGGTTTCACCATGACAACATGGATTAGACCGGCGGCCCAGGCGTTTCTCTAACACATATACATAACTCCATGGACTTACAAGCTCCCCTTTCATTTCACACCGACGACATCCATAGACAAAAGAGCATGATATCAACTAGGTACAAAGTACAAGTGCAATGTTGAAAGCGTTCCCCATGACAACATGGTTCTGCTAATCCCCAACATATAAGTGCAAGCATATACACCATAGATGACACAATGGTTCAAGTTTATTAGGGGCAAGAAAATTAAAGTGTGTCATCAAGTTCGTGATAGATTTAATCACTAGTTTTCTCATAACAAGTTTAATTCGGAAGGTAGATAAAAACATGAATATACTTGGAATAGGAAATGATAATAGGTAGGTATGGTAGAATCTTTGGAATAACTTGGTTTTAGGAGTTGGATGCATGAGTGGAACTCATACTTGGTTATGGAGGCTAGCAAAAGACTGGGAGCGACCAACTAAAAGAGCAATAATTGCCATAATCATGCAAAGCGACAAAACATCATTGATTAAAGCATAAAATGATATTACAAGTCAAAACTAAAGGATCATAAAGGCTATGGTGACTTGGGATAGTCATAACATGGTGTGAACATGTGCCAAGTCAACCCAAATAAAGCATCAAAGGAGAATACCACAATACTATGCTTTAATATGCTAAAACAACGCATGATTCTATCAAGGCACATTAAGAAATCTCAATTGTTTATAACATGTCATGCTACAGCAATAATCACTAAGCATAAAGCCAAAACAATATCAAGCATTGCATGACAAAGCATAGGTCACATCCAAAAACAAGCTCATTTTACCACTTAAGCATGAACTTTCCTACTCTTTTCCAATCCAAACCAAAATTATTTCAAAACTAATGTATGAAAGTGGGGGTCCAACCAATTTATTCAAGCAAACTAAGAAAACCAAGCAAATGAAAACGAAAACGAAAACGAAAAAGAAGACGCTCCAAGAACAACACAACTGTGCATGAAACAATAAAAATGAAGTGTTTGGAAGGAACTTGAGATTTTTATTGATGAAGAAGGGGATGCCTTGGGCATCCCCAAGCTATGACGCTTGTACTTCTTGGATATTTCTTAGGGTGACATGGGTGGCATACCCAAGCTTGAGATTTTGTCCATACTTCATATTATCACATTACTCTTCCCTACACTTTAAAATTTCCTTTGTACAAAACTTCACACAATCTTCATTAGCAACATTAGTGTACTAAAGACAATAAGTCTTTAGTTTTAGTTTCAACACCAATAAAACGTCCATTAAAACAAAGCTGCTGTAGCACTTCCCTCAAAAAGCTCAATTCCCCAAAAAACTCAAAAAGGAACCAACGAGAAGCCAATGCAAATAATGGAAGAAATCTATCAAAACAGACCAGCAGGTGAAAACAAATTTTTTTGAAGATCTTATGTTGCTAAAATCGAAAAGTGTTGAACTAAAGAAATTTAGATAACAACCTGGGGCAGAAGCACAAAAATTCACACCTCAAAACAACTTACAGAGATTTTACACGAATTTTTACGGTGAAGCACAAAAATCTGTTTCGGGACAACAACTTTCCCAAGCATTACTTCTCTCTTATTAGAGGTTACTCTTGGCACGAAAAGCAAATAAAAAGGATAAGGAGCGGTTATTACAGAGGTAATAACTTCCAAGACTCATCTAAAACTTTTGGGTTATCTCCCAATAAGTACTTTTCTTTAAAGCCTTTAAGTTAGGCATGATAGTTTGAGAAGATGCTCACATAAAAATATGAATTGAAGTAAAAGAGAGCATCAAGAAGCAAATTCAAAGCACATTTAACCCACTTCCTATGGATAGGAATCTTGTAAAGAAACAAGTCATGAAAGCACAAAGCAACAAGCATAGGAAAGCAAAACAAGTACAACTTCAAGACTTTCAACATAAAGAGGGGAAACTTAATATTGTTGAGATACATAAAACCATGTTTCCCTCTCTCATAATAACTATCAGTAGCATCATGAATAAAATTAACAATATAACTATCACATAAAACATTCTTATCATGAGCCACATGCATATAATAATTATTACTCTCCACATAAGCATAGTCACTCTTATTAATCGTAGTGGGAGCAAAATCAACAAAATAGATATCATTTTTATTCTCAACACCATAATCATCAAATATAGGAGGCATATTGTAATCATAATTAATTTTCTCCTCAATAGTAGGTGGAATGAGAATGTCATATTCATCATTGCAATCATCATATATTGGAGGTTTGGTGTCATCATAAGCAATAGAATAGCTATCTCTCAAAGTTGGGGAACTAAAAAGATCATTTTCATTAAATCTAGCTTCCCCAAGCTTAGACTTTTCCATAGCATTAGCAATAATGGTGTCCAAAGAATTCGTACTAACAACATTGCTATTAGCATGCAAATAAAGTTCCATAGGTTTTTTAATTTTCTCTTCAAACACTTCATTGCCTAACTCAAGGTAAATACTATAAAGCTCTCTATTTTGTTGTTGTTTTCCATTAAACCTGACTAGTGAAACCAAGAAACAAAAAGACAAAATTGCAGAATCTAAAGGAAATAACTTCGAGCACTCACACCGTAGGATGTGAGTACCTTTTACCTTACCTCCCCGACAACGGCGCCAGTAAATAGCTGCTGGCATGTGGTTGACGTGGGAGCTTATTCTTGTTCAGTCCCCGGCAACGGCGCCAGAAAATAGCTTGATATCTAAGCACTTGTATTCTTGTAGACAATTGTTGGGCCTCCAAGTGCAGAGGTTTGTAGAACAGCAGCAAGTTCCCCTTAAGTGGATTACCCAAGGTTTATCAAACTCAGGGAGGAAGTGGTCAAAGGTATCACTCTCAAGCGACCCTGCAATCAAGATACAAGAAGTCTCTTGTGTCCCCAACGCACCCAATACACTTGTCAGGTGTATAGGTTCACTAGTTCGGCGAAGAGATAGTGAAATACAAGTGGTATGGATAAAAGACAACGGTGCCACAAAATAGCTTGATGGCGTGGAAGAGACTAAAGACAAACTGAAATAAAGATGGCAGCAAGCAAACATGTAACAAATCTAGTTGCAAACGAAGTTTCAATGCTTAGAAACAAGGCCTAGGGATCATACTTTCGCTAGTGAACACTCTCATATAAATATCTTCTCTTTATGATACTACTCTTAACTACTCTCCGGTTGGACACTCTAATCCATGGTAGGGATATAACATCACACCTCAAAGTCCGCTTTTCCCATCTAGATAACCCACACTGTCACCTTGAGCTCTAGATGGTTCCAACAAACACCACAATTTCATAGAAACGTCCAACTCCAAATATAACTCATAACAAGTATTTGTAATCTATAGCCTAAGTGCCACCATGGTGTGCACGCTGTCACTTTCACACACATGGGGAGGGCAGAGATCTATTAAAGCAGTTGAGTAGCAAGGTAGATCTACTTGATTACAAAGCTCATGATCACAATATGATCATGCATAGAGAGAGAGATGAACACATAGCTACTGGTAGAACCCTTAGACTCGAGAGAGAACTAATCCCACATCATCATGGGAATCAACAACGGCGATGGAGATGGTGGAGGAGATCAATGGAGATGGCTCTGGGGGCACTTCCCCGTCCCGGTAGGGTGCCGAAACAGAGGCTTTCTGTCCCTCGAATCTCCCCTTCGGTGGCGGCGACACTGTGGAACTTTTCATGGCTGGAGGCTGTTCGATTTAGGTTTTATGCATCGGGAGGCTTCTTATAGGCGAAGAGGCAAGGTCGATGGAGTCCGGAGGGGCCCACACCACCTGGTGGTGCGGCCAGGGCTAGCACGCGCCACCACATGATTTGGCCAGCCCCTGGCCCCTCTCCGTCTCGTCTTCTGGCTCCATGTCGCCCTCGGTGTAAAACTGACTTTGGCTTATGTTCCGTCCAATTCCGAGAATATTCATTTTCTGACTTTCGTGGAACCAAAAACAACAGAAAACAGGCAGCTGGCACTGTGGCATCTTGTTAATAGGTTAGTCCAAGAAAGTGTATAAAAATACTCCAAAGTGTGGGAAAAACATAATAAAGTAGATAAAAACCAAGCATGGAACATCAAAAATTATAGATATGTTTGCAACGTATCATAGTGTTCCCAACCATCCATGACCGTGGACATGGCTATTTGAATAGATTTACACTCTGAAGAGGTTGTAGACTTTACCCACACCATCCGGGTACCCTACCTTGATCTCCTATGGATCGTGGGTTGAGTAACCGATCAAGACTCTTTGGATGCCACTCTAGCATAGGCCCTACCCTATGAGTTGTTCCACTCAACACTGGGACGTTGGGATCCACAGACCAATTGGAGCGCCCCACTATCTTCCTGAGTGTGCACTTTCAGTGAGAGGCTCATAGTATCATCCGATCGGGTCATTGTTAAGGGAAGCCTGACATTCGAAAGATGTGGTCCCTCATAAGTAGTTGCAAGGCATCCCTTACCAGAGTAGACAAATATCAAGTCCAGCCATGTCCTATACCAGGGTAAATGTGGTTGCACAGGTTAATTGTTCTAGAAAATTGCAAAGAAATAGGTACATTTTCATAACCATTTTTCCTCCGACATCTTTTGTAAAACAAAACCCTTTTTCTTTCCCAGACTTCTCTTGGTAGGTCAGACCTCACCAAGGTTTTACCATAAAATATTTTTGTAAAACTTTTCCAGGGTCTTCCCATCCTATACTATTACTTCGGCTAAAACAAGATCTCCAAAGTGCGATGGTGTTATACACCATCTACCATACTAGGGACAAGTAGGTGTCATCAAGGGGCTTGTACTACATAGTATAAATGTGTAATGGTTTGGAGGAGCCAATCCACTACCAGATATAGATCATCATATAATAAAACAATATAGTTTTCATAAACAATAGGTAAAACATGCATAAGTAAAAAAATAGGACAAGGCTGATGAGCAAGAAGGTGACTTGCATGTGATCAGCAATATGGCAATATGTCCCTGGACTTCTTCTTAGAATACCATAATAATAATAATCAATATTCTCTTCTGCATGACTTCGATATTATCACATCTATCATCGTCGAGGATCATACATGCAAGCAACAAGGGCACAATCAACACAAGGCATACCAGCACTAATACAATACACCAAACAATCATACACCACATTACTAACTTCAGTAGGTTTTGATAGATTGAGTTCATAGCATTTGAAAGTACTGTAATTGCCTTTCGGGACTTTCTTTTATCATTTAATTGCAAATACCACCTAATGAAGGGGTTTTTGAACTAAGGATTGGGTCTATATGATATCAATGTACAAAAATGATATGAACCAATGATTGGTACTAAAATAACAAAGCCAACAAAAGTGGTTTCATGATTTTATAAATTTCCTTTAATTAGTTATGATTATTTTATTGGAAAAAACCCTAGTCTAGGTGAATAATTCACTAGAAAATATTTTTAGCTCAAATAATTTTGTGCTCAGAGCGTATTGTATATATTTGAGTTTTTTATTTTTGAGAGTTGGAATCACCTCAAAATAATTAATAGAATGCCCTTGGGAAAATACCAAAGTCAGTTATGCTGGCTATTTGTCTTTTTTCACTGGATTTAAAATACACAAGCTTTTGATATTAATACAAAGGCGCATGATAGGTGTTTAAAATACCTTTTAGCAGAAATTGGATTCTCAAATTTAGGACTTCCAGAACCTTTACTATGGGTTATCTCGTGAAACAAATGCACGCAGTAGTATTTAATTCATAAAAAAATACTAAATGCTCAATAAATTACGAGCTATTGGATCTTGGTGGACCTTGTTGAAACACATATAGGAGAGTTTAAATCAACTTAATAGGTTTTATAGATCTACCTATGGAATTGCTCAAAATTCAGAGATGTAGTTTTTTTTTTCATTTTTGCCATAGTCAAACTGTAGCTCAACTTGCAATGGGATAAAGACTAACTAATAGGTATTTCAAATATCCTTTAGATAAACTTTAGTTCATACCATTTGGAAATATATAGCTCAGTGAGGAATTTATTTATTGCCAAAGATGCATTTTAGTAGGTTTAATCTCAGAAAATAAGGGAAATTATTTTTGGGATGGGGTTGGCTCTACATGTTAGAAAGAACACTATATAATAGGCCAAAAATTTGATCCGGGAAATTCCATGCATTCTTATTTTTATTTAGCATTTAATTCAAATAACAATATAACCAGATCTAGGAAAATGATTTAAAGATAAAAGGTTGCAGGCTGTTTTCCTAGCGAGATGGGCCGCGCGGTGCCAGTTTCATCCCAACAGGCACCCGAGCGAGCGGGAGGCCACATTTTGAAACTGCCAAGTTGGCCCCGACGTCATCCATTAAGGGCGACGAAGGGGTATGGGGGGATCAAACTATTGGATCAAGTCATAACGGACAGTTCCATCGTTGTTTCTAGAGAGCTAGGTTGGGCAGTGGTGGAACAGAGGAAAAACCAAGGGGCGAGCGGGGCTGCACGGTAGCTCATCTGGGGGTCACGTCGGTGGCTAGAAGTCGGCGGAGGAGATGCAGCTCGACGAGAGAAGCAAAACGAGGGGCGGCAACAGCGGTTTTGGCGCCAGGAAGGAGCTCACGCCTGCATGCGGTTCGGACACGTGTGGGAACCCGCTGGGAAACTCCCTCGGCAGCTGCATGTCATCGGGAAGGGTTGGAGAGGAAGTGGTCCATGACTTCGACCTTGACGAGGGGTGGCTTCCATGGTTTACACTTCGGGAGGGGCTCACGTGTTGAAGACCGAGGGTGCACTCAAGGTGAGCTCCCCGCGCTGATCGTGGCTATCTTAGGGTTCCTCTGTGGCTGTCCCCGGTGTTGTGAAGACGATGCACCATAGTCTTTGATTGAAACTTGATCGAACGACTACGTGGATTTTTGAGTACTAAATCACAGAGAGTTGGATTCACTTCAAAATAATTACCAGAATGCCCTTGGAAAAATCCCAAAGTTAGTTCTGTGGGTATTTTGCCTTTTTCACTATATTTACTTTATTGATCCAAACAGTATTATTCAAAAGGAAATCGATAGATAGTACCAATACCTTCCAATAGAAATTGGAATCGTCATTTTTGGAGTTGTAGATTTACTGTAAGGAGTTATCTAGTGAAAATACTGCTTGTAGAAGTGTTTTATTCACCAAACTTCGTCAAGGGCACCATAAATCTTGAGCTATTAGGGTCTGGTAGGTTTCGCAGAATTGCATTACTGGGAGTTGGAACCAAATTAAAATAATGTATAGGTCAACCTAGGGAATTATGCATAGATAGATTTGGATGCTTTTTATTATTTATACGGCAGGAACACCATTGAGATTTTTGTTATGAGGCCACGTTATCAAGGTAGGCCTACTGAACACCTACCCTAGGAAACTTGTTTTACTCAAAAAGGATATGTGAAACTTTCTGTAATAGTTTTATAAAAGGACACTCTTTAGTACTTTAATTACTAGAAAATATTTGTATACTATTTTGTTCCACTTTTAGTGCTGCATGTTAGAGAAAACATTCAGGTACATCCTCAAAATAATATCTGACCACTTGGATGTATTTTGCATTTTCAAAAGAAATTAAACCTAGAAGGTAAACTGGCAGATCTGCTAAAAGGATAAGGATCCAGAAAAAAGGATCTGCCGGGTCAGATCTAGACCGACCTGGGCCGCATAGCGCCAGGCTGGCCCATTTCAGCACCGGCCCGTACGGGAGAGGAGTTTAAATCCCCGTCTAGCTGGGCCTTCTTGTCAGCGGTGTATGAGGACGAATCGGTATTGATACGGATCAACGTGATTCAAAAGGGTTCGGGTCCGATCTTTCACGACGATCAACAGATAAACAGTAGCAAAGATACAAAGGAGATCCGATATGTTTACACAAACCGCAAATCCTAGCAACCGGCATTGAGAAGATGATAAACTCCACGCAAGCAGCAACAGACACTCACGGATCAGAAAGCAAACTCACACAAGATATTGGTGTCCCCTACCATGAGACCTTTTCTATATTCTCAACTCAAAATAATTTCAACTTCCCCTTTACAACGGTGCACACCCCTGACTTTATATAGTAGCTGACTCAACTTGACTTGCAAGAAAGAAACCAACTAGGAAAATAAAAACAACTTGACACGGACCCACTTTTCCTAAAAAGAAAAGAAAACAATACACTCAAATAAAAAAGACTCTTTTGTAGGCGTGCCTCCATCTTCAACATGTTGCTAGGTGGTCCCTATCCAGACTCCGTCAAAGACATGATGCTCCACCAATATTGGACTCCAATTGCCTCCCTGATATTTTCCTTGCGGGGTAAAAATAAAAACAAAAACTTTGTCTTGATAGTAGCAGCAGCAACATAATCAGAGATAGCACAATAGGCACTATCAACCATGGGAGACGCCACATCATCCTCCCCCTTCAGGAGAAACCGTCCTTAGTTTCAAGTCAGTTCTCAAAAAAAAATATGTGGAGGTGGCACTGTCACTTCAACACATGCAGCAACAGGAGTGTTAGAAGTCGCTTTCGTAGATTGAACAGATGCATAAAATATTTCAGCCTCTTCGTCCTCCTTCTTCACCTGTTCTTGTTCCCGATGTTGCTTCAGCCGTTCATCACGCCAAGACTTGAATAATACCTTGTTCATGGACAACATATTGTATTCTGTCTTGCCGCAACAAACTAAATACTTGAAATAATTGTAGGTGTCATCCATATGGTAAACTGCACCTTGGACGTTGCACCATGGTCTACCTAATAGTAGATGACACGAGACAATATGCAATGGAATCACATCACATAAAACTTCCAATGATAGCTTTTCCAGTGAAAATTGGATTGTTGTTTGTTGCGTAGTGGAAAGATTGTTCTGACCCCAATGCAGCAGATACGGTTGTGGATGCATCGTTGTTGGTAGATTTAACTTCTCAACCATCTCAAAACTCGCAGCATTGATCAGATTATTGTAGTCGATTGTTAACGCACAAGCTCTGTCTTGAACTTTTGCCTTTGTATGAAATAACCTATCTCCATGGCCTAAGCCTTCCTCCTCTAGCCAAAATCCCGTGGATACATATATCACCTCATCTATGATCCGGGTAATTGAACCAAAAATGCTCCTTGTCAGACTGAACCAACAACAACAGTTTCAGGTCGGGCTAGCGATCGAGGATAGCGATCGCTGTCGATCATGCCAGGGTGCGGCCAAGCGATGAAGCAGATGGGCCGGACTGCTAGAGAAGTCAGGCGCGTGGCCAGTTCCCACAATCAAGCGGAGCGAGTGCGGCCGGTCTCGCTCGACCGCAGAATCGTCTGTGGTGCAGCGTGTCGATAGCGATCCCACTAATCCTGGGTGAGCGAAGCGATTTCGTGTGTTTCTTTAGCACTGGATTGGTCCTCCTGGCTGGGATAGAGTTGGTGGACTCTGGCCAACGATCCAAGAGGATCGAAAACGAGATAGATGTGGTTCTCACTCGATCGGTACTGGAAACTGACAGAACTTTCCAATCCAAAACAAAGAATCTTCAAATCAGCGATGCCTAGCAAACGCACGGCTCAAAGCTGTAGTAGAATCTTCACGTGCAAGGAACCACATAAATCCAAAGTTGAATTGAAGCAGTACTCCTCAAGACAGATCGACAAACAATCAGAGCCTTGGCGGCGCACGTACAGCTTCGCACGATCCAGACCGGTTTTTGGTAAAATCGCCTCCTGCAGCAACAACTTCACTACAGATAGATCTCAGCAAGAATTCTCAGTAAACAAAATCACTCTGAGAAACCCAACAAATCTAATACCAAGATGATACGGATCAACGTGATCCAAAATGGTTTAGGCCCGATCTTTCACGACGATCAATAGATAAAAAATAGCAATGATACAAAGGAGATCCGATATGTTTACACAAACCGTAAACCCTAGCAACCGGCGTTGAGAAGATGATCAACCCCATGCAAGCAGCAACAGACCCTCGCGGATCAACAGGCAAACTCACACACGATATTGGTCTCCCCTGACATGGGACCTTTTCTGTATTATCAACTCAAAATAATTTCAACTCCCCCTTTACAATGGTGCACACCCCTGACTTTATATAGTAGCCGTGTCAACTTGACTTGCAAGAAAGAAACCAACTAGGAAAATAAAAACAACTTGACGTGGACCCACTTTTCCTAAACATAAAATAAAACAACACACTTAAATAAAAAAGACTCTTTTGTAGGCGTGCCTCCATCTTCAACATGCTGCTAGGTGGCTCCCATCCAGACTCCTTCAAAGACATCACGCTCCACCAATATTGGACTCCAATTGCCTCCCTGATATTTTTCTTACGGGGTAAAAATAAAAACAAAAACTTTGTCTTGATAGTAGCAGCAGCAACATAATCAGGGATAGCATAATAGGCACTATCAAGCATGGGAGACGCCACATCAGGTATGCCCAACCATCAGTTGTTCGATCAAGTTTTGATCGATGGTTGTGGCGCGTCTTCTTCCCAATGCTGGGGACAACCACGATGGAACCCTAACGCGGCCCGGATCAGCTTGGGTATCTCACCTTGAGGGAGGACAGACAACGACGGATGTGCAGCGTGATGCCGTGGTCAGTGATGACCTCAACGTGGGGAGACAGTGACCATTTTGATGACCGGAGGAGGGTCACACGATACCTCCTACATGCAGAGGTCGGAGCTCGATGGCGGTGAAGCAGGAGTATCCTACGCAACAAAGGAGGGTAAGGTTAGGTGGAGAAGGGTTAAAGGTTCTCATACATGCAGAGAGTGAAGGTTGAGGTGGCCGAGGTTGAGAGACACTCGACCTTTAGGGGAAAGCAGAGAAGGGAGCTTAGCCTTCTACTGAGCTATAGTGGGGAGGGAAACTCCTGAGCATCAAGGATGAGGGAGTGGGAGGGTAGAGGAGAGGATATGAGGGGCAGGAGCGGAGTGGGTGGCCTCGGGCCTCTTTTAGCTTGGGGCTAGGGTTCATGATAGGCACGGTCCTTGGAGGGAAATGGGAGGTTGTCCCTTCTTCGCCAGTATGACGTACTGCTTTGGTGCTTGTTTGTCTTGTATTGATTCTGTTATTTCTTGCTTGCATGTATGCTCTTTGATGACGATATTTGAGATTGTGTTGACGTCAAGAAGAAGGGATCATATAGTTATTAATAACATTGGTTATCTAAGAAGAAGAAGTCTAGGGTCATACTATTGATCATAGGCTAACCACCGTTCCTGAATTCTAATGCTTGTACTACTCCTTTTATTACCTATTTTGTATCTCCCTTATAAACTGCATTATTTACCTGCATGTTTTGTTTTACTATTACTATGGTGATAACTTGGATCCTCCAAGTTTTTACTTGGTGTCCAGAAGGGCACTTCCCGTTGTGAACAACCTATCATACCCCTTAGATCGAGAGTACGATGGTTAGCATCCTACCTCGTTGGAGACCTTGGATTTGACAAACAAAACTATTTTGGGGATTACCCTACCCCAAAATGCCTTGAAAATGTTTTGGTAAAAACCCTTGGGAAGAGGCATCGCTTCCAAGTGGAGGTTTTAAAGAAAGAAAATTGATGAGGAAGAATGAGAATGATGCACTTGAGATTTACAAGGGATATTGTATGCCTTTACCGGAACAACTTATCTGTGCATCCACATTAACCTAGGAGTTGGGGCGTAGCTCGTATTTTGTTTGCTTTAGCATGAGAAGTCCCTAAATGTGTTATGGGGGAGAAATCCCTTGAATTTTGGGCTTTCACCATGTAAAGCTCTACGAATCTAGGGTTAGCGGATGTCTTGGACATGGACCAGTGCAAGTATTGGGGCTCCTGCGGACGATATGACTTAGGAAGTACAGAAGGAAGTGGTTTCACCCAAATCAAGGTATTTACCAAACTGCGGTTTGGTATATGCGTGTACAGAAGGAAGGACTATGGCACTGAGAGCCACCTACGCGTTGTCGGCGAGAACAAACCTAAGAGGGAATGGTGCCTTTGCTATGGTGGACAAATGAAATATTATGTTTGATTATCCATACCCCCGTTTACTGTGTGTAGCTGGCCGTGGTTGAATCCCGACGGATGTATTAATTCTTGTGGGGAAAGTGCACAAACTCGACAGAGTATAATCTATTTGAATAGCCGTGTCCACGGTCAATGAAGGTTGGAAAGGTGATGGCTACGAGTACCCAAGTGATGGTTTGAGAACGATAAAGAGAATGTTACTTGGTCATGCAAGAACATGAGGTTAAGGTTTTGGTTTGACCATAGATGGTCGAAAATGTCTAAAAAGGGGTTTTCTTAAAAAACTGTTTTCAAAAAGGTTTTCAACAAGGATATGGAGGTATCCAGATTTTAAAACGGAGACATGTTTTCAAAACTATTTTTAATAAATATATAGAGATGCCAAATCTACTAGAGAAACTAGGCTTTCGAAACCAACCATAGTTAGACCTATCTCGCCATAGCCAAACTACATTACTCTTGTTTAGCTCAACTTGGTGGTTTGCGAGTACATTGAAAGTACTCACTAGCATTGTCCCTGGCTATTTACTTGGCCATACTATCAGAAGATAGAAAATTGAAATTGTGGTGACGTCTTTGTGAGCTAGGATGTCTTCCTAGTTAGTTCCCTATAGGTTAAGGCATGATTGGGATCCGCATTTGAGGAATATCCACTGCTGAAGATTGGTAGCCATAATGGAATCAATGTAAGTCTTTTTTCTCATTAATTTTTGGATGTTGTACTGATACTTGTTAAGTTTTGGATATGTGCATAACATGGATTTCTCGGACGATAATCTGGGGGACCCCATAGGGAGGAGGTGCTCAGAAGAATCGCAAGCTCATGACGAGCATGTTGGCGGTGATAGCGAGGCCAGAGGAGGTCGTAATCGATGGCACAGTCGATGTTGAGTGGCGGCCTGAGGAGGAGAAGATGGGTCGAAGGCGGCGGGTTATGGCTATCTGTGTCGATTCCTTTAGGGAGAATAACGAGGATGGAGAGGCGAACCTCCTGGGCTACTCCACGGATCTAGGGGCGACGTCTGAGTTTCGGCCATCGCACGGGGGAGCGAGGGAGAGGGAGAAGTTAGGGCCTAGGGTTGTCCATGGCGGCATCGGGGTACTTGTAGGAAACGGCGGACGGATGCACGTGATGGCGGTGGGAGAGCGGCCACCGAGATTCTTCCATCGATCTAGCGATGGAACCAATGGCCAACAAATGATGAAATGTATCAGGCTGGCTGGGCTGCCCTTGGTCCAGAGATGGGCCACGGGTGGGCTGTGGAAAAGGTTGAGAGAACGGTGAGAGTGACTGGGTTGCGGCCTAGTTCTCTCTGGCTCTATTTTTTTACAGAAAACCTTTTCCCTTTCCTGTTTTTCATTTTCCCTTTTGAAAATGTTTTTCAAAACTATTTTGGTTATTTCGAAAATACTAGAGGGTTTTATATAATTATCTTAAAACACTAAGGGACCCTTAGAACAATTGGTGCTCCACATTATTTTGTGTTTTCATAATTCAAAAACCATTGAGAAGGTTTGCAAAGGGAGAGATGAGGTTAGGGTTTAGGATTTTGATTTGTTTCTTGCATGCATTTCTATAAAAGATGATGCTCGTGAATGCACAAACAAACCCTTATTGGTATTTAACTAAAACTGGGGTGTTACGGCTCTATCCCCCTTACGATAATCTCGACCAAAGATTCTTAAGGTAGAAAGAGAGAAGGGAATTGGGCCAATCTAAGGATAAGAGGGAAACACACTAGACAACACACCGAGTATTTCATGGTCAACTCATGAATGGAGTGTTCTAACAACTCTAAGATGACGAACGTGAAACACGTTAAGGTCGTGGAGGAAACAAGAGGAGAAGGTTTCAAGGTGACAGATAACTGTTCTTCATCAAGATTGAGACCATGGAGCTTACAGAAGAGTTTAAACTTCTGAGGAATAAAGATTCCAAGAGAAAGAACATGACCAAAAACTTCGAGAGGTGAACCTCTATTAAATGGCTTAAGTAGAGATTGCATCAATACAGAGATTTAGTCAAACAAAACCAAGCTATGGAACTACTTTTGAAACAAAAGGGTCACTCTTTCGTTCAATAAAGGGCCAAGACAGAAAGTTGTTCTAGTGGGGCAGACTTATAAGAGTCAGACGAAACATGTAAGAAGAGAAACTTCTGATTACCAAAATCTTAGTCACTCTTAAAACATGGTTGCAGAGAACGGAAGGAACTCTTTATTCATCCAGGTTTACCAAAATATTTTCCAAAAATTATGATATCACTTTAACACCACCAGTATGAGTAGTAATAAGATTACTCATAACACGAGAAAAATAATCTTCATTCTGAGACTTTAATTACTTGGCACAACAAAAAACTTGCCAACATAAAAGGGTCTGGAGGATCGACTGAGAGACATTTAGCAACTCTAGTTTAAATGGTCTCCTTGATGTTTGAGATACCAGACATCAAGTAAAGGTTGGACTTCAGAGTTAGTGGAAATCATGAGCACAACTCCTAGAATAAATCATAGAAGAAGCCTCCTGAAGAGTGGTTGTTATTGCTGAATCAAGAGAATATGATGCTAGGCCTTCTGGTTAATTTTGTCAACCATTACATCAACCATGCTGAATTTTCAAATACACCTATATCACAACCTTGAAGAACACCATCCATCATATCTTCTTGACATTATGATTTGGTTAGGTGGTATGATACTTCAAACTCAGCATGTACGAATAAAAACTGTGCAACATTTACCACAAATGTAGAGTTACTAGATTCTCAATATAGGGACTACAATGTAAAGCTCTGAAAGACTGGGCTAGATTGCTAGACCCATGTATTAGCAACTTGTCGAAGGACAACTGCTCATACATCAAGTACTTGCAATGAAATACAATTGTGTCCTTGAGGAAACAAATATAACTCTATTCAAATACATAGTGACATCTTTCTACAATTTCAAATAGAATAGAGAATGTCACTTCTAACATCCAGAACACATACTTCAAGACGACTCGAAGATGGTTCTAAAAAATTTCCAACATTTAATTCCAATTGTTCCATACGAATCTAATATATCATGGAGAAAATAAGGATGTCATCGATGGGCACAACAACAAACTTATCGAGATACTCTAGGAAGATGGACTCTTATGTTATGAACAAGGAAAAATTGTTGGTCAGACCAAAAGACATGAAGATGTACTCAAGTGAAACGTCACAAGTAGTAACATCATCAAGATAGTCCTTAGAATGGAGTATGATTTGATGATAACCAAAATCAAATCAAAGGAGGGGGAAGATAACATATCCATGGAGGAAATACTATCTTTCTTCAGCACGAACAAAACTAGACATCCTATTAAGGAGAAACTGAGTCGGATAAAACATTTTTCTTACAACTCTCCAACTTGTTGTTTAAGCTCAACCACAAATTCAAGGATATCCAGTATAGATCCTTGGAGAAAGAAGCAGTTCAGAGAACTTACTTTCTCAAGAACTTGACAACATGGTCATGTGCCACATGGCAATACTTCTAGTAGACATCTAAATATCAGTAACCACTAACATGTCACTTAGTTCAAGAGGGAACTTTCTTAGTAAGGCAAGAAGGTATAGTCTCATAGTTTCGGCATGATCCTAACTCTTTGACCAAAGAGGATGCACTAGAGTAACAGACTCGGTAACACAATCACCCTTCATTTAGTGATAGGGTTAATAAACCATGCTAAGAATGACATAAATGTGCTTAGATTTCAAAGCAATAAGAATTTCTAAGAATCTCGTATGACCATGTTATTACGCACACGCACCACTCATGAGCATGAACAATTTGGTGGAAGGGTTGGTAAGTATGCGTAAGAGTATCACTTCATTAAGAGGGTCATGAAATTCAGCACGACCTCTTGATATATAAGAGTGTGATACTCTAAGGTAGAACATATAGAAGCTAATCATTGCCTCTTGATGTGCGGATTATAACATTTTGACCTGGCCCTAGAAATGACAAGGTACTGTTTGTTTCTCGTGACATCTCGAAATGGTTTGTCTTGACGAACCATAGGATTATCTTGCACCAGAATAGACCAATGCACATTTACTACTTGTCTACCAACTAGTACACAAAGGTCGGAAAGCAACGAGAGGGAAGGAACATGCTCAACATAGGATCCCAAGATGTGGATGCATAGATTATCAATCTTCCAAAAACCAATGCAAAGAAGAGGAAGTGTGGCAAAGTCACGAGTGTAGATACGAGACTCACGAGGAGAACTCTTTTCGTGATCTATTTGGTTCCATTATAGAACACCTGCCATAGCTAGTGGTAGGTAAGTCCTTAGTTATCGAAATTACATCGCGATAATGACCACAAGCTTGAAGGCTATAGTTGAAGTTAGCCATCCTAAGGTAATGTGTGAACAATTACAACAGGGGTCAACATAATGGATTTTGGGTTAAAAGTTCATGTACCAAATTCACAATTCTAGAATCCAGCACAATCTAGGACCTTCGATTCAAGTTCAAGGGTTAAAACCAGAGAAATAAGTAACTATTACTACTTGAGTGACGGAGTGTACACTACAAGGTAGTAATCACGGGGTACCTTTCAAAAAAAGAAACGACTTCTAAAGCACCCAAACAAATAAAAAGGAGGCATATGAGGCAAATGGAAACCTCGAAGCCTAGAGTAGAACACTATGGAACCTACAATATAATATTGTGGGCCTATAAGGTAGAGATACAATGATGGAAATGAATATCTCCTCTGAAATGAATATAATATTGTGGGCCTATAAGGTAGAGATACAATGATGGAAATGAATATCTCCTCTGAAATGAATATAATATTGTGGGCCTAGGTCACCTGGTTGAGAAATGACATGCCCTGAAGGCACCTAAGATTTGAAATACTATAAGAGATAACAAAACTTTTTCAAATCAAAATAAGATAAGATGACCCAGAGTTTGAGCGACACCAGATAAGAAGTAAAAGAAGCATACTAGAGTTTTCACAAATACTTTTCATCTTTGAAATAGTTTTCACAAGAACTAGACTTAACATCGACCAATAGCAAGGTTTTCCTACGGTTAGTACTCCTCTGATACCAAAGTATGTGATATGGGCATGAAGGAGGAGGTGAAGCCTAGTTTTAGGACTCCACCAAGCTAGGTGATCTAGGCGCATCCCATTGATGATTGGCACGCTAGGATGACCTACGATATGTAATGATAAGTCTAAGGTTGTGTCAAATATTGTTGCTATGTTATTGAGTCCGAGTCCAAGTTAGGTTCAAGTCTGTTTGTGTGTTCGGTTTGGGTCTATCCAACCGACTAGTTGCAGGCCTCATATTTAAAGGATCCATCCACCTAGGGTTTAGGGGAGTTCTGTTGTTTAGTCTACAAACTATATTGTGCTCCACCGTGTATCATTCCTACGGGGACAACGATACCATTTATCATATTATTGCTGCAGAGGTTCTTGTGTTCATCATGGATTGTCGTGCTCAGGTTTGAGGCGTGGTGATCTTCATCACGTTACTTGCTGGATTCATTCCTCTTCTTAAGGTGACGTTTATCGTGTTATTGGAAGATTACCATCTGGGTTGACTCACTGAAAGATCGGGACAAAACTCAAGGATGATTGGATTGATCCGTATCATGTGGTATCAGAGCTCTCGTTGATCACAGCATGTTTTTGGATCATTTGCGGACTATTTTTCTACAAGCAGTTTATAGATCGGTTGTGGAGAAGAAATTGAAAATTGAATTTATCAGATTAGATTGGTTCGAGAAGAGTGGGAGATTGCAGGATCGTGCTTCTGGTTGTTCGTGCAGATCGCTCCAAGGCAACTAGTTGGCATCCAGTTGGTTCCGTACATATTGGTATCTTCGTTCTTGTCAAGATCGAGTTTCTCAGCGATTAGCTAGTTCCGTCCAGAGTTGATCTCAGATCCGATCGCATTCCAGATCCAATTCCTGATTTAAAAAAAATAGAGAAGGAGGCCGCCTCCGCGCACCTCACGATCGAGTCCGCCCGCTCTCGGTGCTATCGCGACTCGGGTACCAGATCAAATCAAGGGAATTCCGCACCGCTTGGAGTCTTTGCCTGGCCATACAAATCGCTCCAAGGCAGCTGCCAAGTCAAAAAAGAAAACAAGCGATCGCACCACCTTGATCTCGCCTCGCGCATCACGTAGCCTCGCGCGCCCATGATCAAGGGATCACTCGCTATTGCCCTTGGGCGACCGCGGAACTGCCCGTCCGTGCTCCACCGGGTCTGTTCCTAGCATGGGCTGACCCATCAGAAGTCCTCGCGGGAACCAGGAGGAAGGATCGATCACTAAAGATTCCCGGAGTACCATGTCGCTCGCCCGCACGCCTTGGGACAGACAACTCTGTCCTTGATCGAGGGAAGCGCCCCGCGACCTCTTGAAGTTCTTGCCTGGGCAAACAGCACGCGGGCCCTATCTCTGATCTTTCTGCTAAAATTCAGAGATGGATCTTGAGGGTGATGTTAGTGATTTTTCAGAGCCGGGATTCTAGTAAATTAAAATGGAAGCTCTTACATACTGCAACACGGATAGAATACAAGTTATGGGAAGACACAATGGAGCGTGGTTTTGGCCTATGTAATCGCAAGCCTGATGACACTATGGTTTCCACACTTATAACGAGGAGTATGGATGCACGAATATGCGTCTGATGGGGTGTGGAAAGGCATGCGAAGAGCATCCCAAGACAAGTTAGTTGGGAGGAATACAAGACGTATTTACGTGCTAAATTTTTGGTATCATCTAAGGCGGGGGACAAGGTGATTGTTTTGGAGGATGAGGTTGTACCATTGAGTGGGCTGAATTTGCAAGTCAACAAGGTACAAGGCGATGCTTGCATGACAGTTGACAAGGGCCAGTGTTGGAATTTATTTCAGGCGTAGTGTATGATCAAAGGCAAAGCATGCAAGTTGATTGTTGATAGAGGAAGCTGTACTAATGGCATTAGAAAGGCAATGGTGGTAGCATTGGGATTGTCCACACGGCGTATTCCTTTACCTAAGCATCTACAATGGTTAAATAGCTGCGATATGGTGAAGGTAACTCATAAGGTGCGTGTGCCATTTACAGTTGGTGATTATGTTGATGAGATTGAGTGGGATGTGTTGCCATTGGAGGTATGTGGGCTGTTACTTGGTCGTCCATGGCAGTATGATTGCAATGCTACACATGCTGGATGAGCAAATACATATTCTTTTATGCATGGTGGCAAACAGTAGACTTTGAAGCCTATGCAGGATGATCACATAAAGTCTGATGTAGAGCTGGTGGTACATAAGGAGAAGGTGCGCAAGGCTAAGCCAAAATCTGGGCTAGCTAAGGTGCATGATGGAGAGCATGATGCACAGTGCGACAATGTTGATATTGCTTCAGTTATGCCTGTAGATGACAAGCCAGTGGAACTTGTTAGTGACAAGCCCGTTGAAGTGCATCCTCTTATTGCTGAGAGGAAGGATGTTGCAACATGTGTTCAGAAGGTTGTTTGTGTTGACACAGGTGTTCAGACGGATGATAGTTGTGATCCTGATGTTCCAGTGCATGTGGTGTAGCGGGGTAACAAGAGCAGTTTTGTTAGCACACCTGTGAGGCATTTTGTTGGCATAGTTGTGCGGATGCATAGAGGCAAGGATGGACATATTCGTCAGTTGTGTGGTCCATGCATTACTCATCTTATGCCATGTCATGCAAAGAAGGTCCATGTTCAGCAACCACGGATTCCAACAAGATTTGAGAAGAAGACGGTGGCGCCTAGGTCCAAGCTCATATGGAGACGCAAGGAGGTATAGTATTCAAGGGATGTTTCAACTCAAGTAAGCCGAGAGGGAGGATGCAGAGTGGAAGGCAAGCATGACTTGAAGATGGCCAAGACGCGTGAAGTGATTGTTCATATCACGCTACATTTCCGACCTGACCCGCAAGCGTTGGGGACAATGCTTCTTGGAGGGGGATGGTGATATGGGCATGAAGGAGGAGGTGAAGCCTAATTTTAGGACTTCACCAAGCTAGGTGATGCGGGCGCATCCTATTGATGATTGGCACACCAGGACAACCTACGATATGTAAAGATAAGTCTAAGGTTGTGTCAAATATTGTTGCTATGTTATTGAATGTGAGTCCAGGTTAGGTTCGAGTCTGTTTGTGTATTGGGTTTGGGTCTATCCAATCGACTAGTTGCAGGCCTCCTATATAAAGGATCCAACCACCTAGGGTTTAGGGGAGTTTAGTTCTTTAGTCTACAAACTATATTGTGCTTCACCGTGTATCATCCCTCCGGGAACGGCGATACCGTTTATCATATTATTGCTGCGGAGGTTCTTGTGTTCATCAAGGATTGTCGTGCTCAGGTTTGAGGCGTGGTGATCTTCATCATGTTACTTGCTGGATTCGTTCCTCTTCTTCAGGTGACGTTCATCACGTTATTGGAAGATTACCGTCCAGGTTGACTCACTGCGAAAGATTGGGACAAAACTCAAGGATTATTGGCTTGATCCGTATCAGTATGTGACACCCCCGGGACGAGGGTTAAACAAATCCCATATCTTAGTCTGACATAAGCCTAACCTAGAGCTCGAGGATATCCAGTGAAGAATCGGTAACTGATAAGGGGTGGCCTGATCTTCTCGGTGAGCAATGTAGTGTTGGGTCCGCAGCATAGAAAACATAAATTTTCCTACGGTGTGAACTACACGCCAAGATCTATCTACTAGGTACAAAGCAACGGGTGGACATACATCCAACGAGAACTTACCCTCGAAGAAAACGAGTTTTGTTAACGAGTAGTAACTCGTGGTTGATGTAGTCGTACACTTGCCGATCTCAAGATCGTGAGGAAGTCCGAGCGCCGCAACTCAGCAGCGCATCCACACTCGCACACACGTTCAAGCCACCGAACAACCTCCACCTCCTTGCTCTAGCGATCCAGCGGAAGCAGCAACTCCTTCTAGACGAAATGCCACCGGGAACATGTATCTCGCTAATCCGAGACCATGGGGGAATAATTCTAGAGGGGGAGAGAGATCCTTCACAAGGAGGTGTGTGGATGAAGGAGGGAATGGGTGGCCTTTTATAGGAGGAGGGGGGGTGCCCCCTTCTCCATGGCTGACGCATGGGGGGGGAATGACCCCTCACCTCCCCCATTCATGTGGTCGTAACCACTCCAAATAAAAATGCCTCTTCACATTCCCTTTTAAAGTCTCCACTTTAAATGCATTAAATTTCTCCAAATTTAATGCTCTCTCATTTAATAAAACTCCTTTTATTAAATTTATTTAGAATTTTGTTAATTACTTTAATTAACAAACATTCACATATATCCCCTTGCAATATTTCAATATCACATGCAGAAACACTTGTTGCAATTTCACCCGAAACAATTTCCGATTTCTATTGAAACAATTCCTGCGCTTTGCAATTCTTTCGTCTGAAACATATGTGCTCCAAAATGGTGTCCTGTAACTCTTAAGTGTGCCACTCTACGGTTCGCGAATAATGCAGACATGATCGAGACCCTTCTCCGATCAATAATCAGCAGCGGGACCTGGAGATCTATACTGACTCCTACACATTCAACGATGACTTCTGTGATCGTGAGAACCTTTAACGCTTGTAACTAAATCCCTTTGTCGCTCGATATATTACATGTCCGAGATTCGATCATCGGTATCTCCATACCTAGTTTGATCTCGTTACCGACATGCACTCTTTTCTCGTTCCCGTGATATAACATTATAGTGATCACATCACTTGCTTGCAAGCTATCTTAATGTGATATCACCGAGAGGGCCCAGAGTATATCTATCCGTCATATGGATTGAAAAATTCCACTCTTGATCCATGAGCCTCAACATAACACCTTCGTAGTACTGAACCCATATTTATAGTCACCCTGTTACGGTGTGACGTTTGATGTTATCAAGATACTCTTCCGGTGTTAGCAATTAACATGATCTCATGGTCTAAGGATAAAGATTACTTCGTATGATGTTATAGCAATATAAACATAATGACTTGATCGTAATGCTATACTTCGGATGAATGTTCATCACATCATTCCACCAATGGTGTGACCTTGTTATTAACAACATCCAATGTCCATGATCAAGAAACCTTGATCATCTTGTTAATCAACAAGCTAGTCTATAAGAGAGGCATAACTAGGAACCCTTTTTGTTTATTAAACACACATGTATTCATGTTTCCGATCAATACAATTCTAGCATGTAAAATAAACATCTATCATATATAAGGAATATATAATAACAACTTTATTATTGCCTCTCAGGGCATATTTCCTTCATGTAGGGGATGGTGATTATGATGGAGATAACTTGTGAGACACTGACAAACTACCTCTCGGCTGCACCCCTATTGCTAATGCAACAGATCTTCGGCCCTATGGATATTCACAACACCACACACTTGTGCACGTGATCGCGGATCACGATCGGTTTGCAATCTACCAATTCCCAATGGAATGACAGATAACACTTAATTAGAGCCAAATCGATATTATCTAGTGAAACACAATCACAATATCAAAGGATTCAAGATGAATGCTTGTAGAAATCCAATCTAGGGTTTAATCTAAAATAAGTCTAAGGGAATTATGGGTGGTGGCGGCTGCCTATATGGGAGGCCAGCCGCACACAACTAGGTTCGAGCCAAGTGGGTCTTAGTCTGATACAAACCGGCCCCAAAGGCTCGGCCAAAGCTGGCACGCAGGCCACTCATGGTGATGTAGCCCGTCCTATGGACGCTCCTACATCTACACCACCAAGTCCCCAAAGTGGATCAATGACTCGTGCCCGAGCCAAGCTCCTTCAAGCTAAGGTGAATTCGCTCCTCTCATCATGTGACTTTGACATACACTTGGATGGCTTGCAACTTCATGCCACTACTCTGTGCATTATTAGGTACGAAACCCCGCTGCGTCGACCCACGAGACCGGAAGTTGCACCTGTCCTAAAGATGCCAGAGCCGACGAGTCCACTCGAGTCAAGCCGGAATGTCCGATGCAGCCGGAGTGTCCAGCCCGATCCCGCCGGAGTGTCCGGCCTACCCTAGCCCTGTCATGGTGCGAACAATTAGTATGCTACATTGGACTCTACCCTTACACTACTCGGAGTGTCCGTCCACACCGGACTATCCGGTCCACTCGACCCGGACTGTCCGGCCTGAAGATGGGCCTGCGAGCCATGGCTGGATCCTCTGGCCCATGTACCCCTCTACTTCGTCCAAAACTCTAATTTAATGCCTAAATTACCCCTGAACTTGTGCTGGCCTATATATAGTCACCCACCTCGATTGTAAATGCTAGGCTTGATATTTGGAATTAGTGGAAACCCCTTGTGGATCTATCTAGTTCTTGCCTCATGCTCCTTTGATAGAGGAGAACCAAATATCACAAACCTTGTTGGAGTTTGCATCATGCCTCCGTGTTGTACAAGGCCTAGGCATCAGAGTTCCTTCGCCTAGACGTCAAGATCTCACTGAGTCTCACTTGTCGCCGGGCCGGTTCGAGAGAGAGTCCTCCGCCCGATGCCGATCCTAGGGACTGCGCCGGACCGGTAGCCGCCGGAGTGAGCAATTGGCTTGTATCGTGTCTTCGTGTGTGTGTCCATCATGTTCTTCGTGCATGAGTTTGCATTTTCGCTCTTTGTCCCTCATCCCCACACTCACTCCGCCTCGATTTGAAGGGATTCCTGAAAGAACGGGCCATCCCCGAGGTTGCCCCGCAACATATGGTATCAAGAGCTTCGTTGCTCACAAATTTTCCCACAAATTTTTATTCTATCCACCAAAAATTTGAAAATCCCCCAAAAAGAGCCCGAAATTTGCCTTTGGATCGATCTCTTGATTTGGAGTGTTATTGGTGGTTTTGATCTGACGAAACCTTGTCTTAGGCGTTGGTCCAGCTTTCTCCTGCGTTTTCCCAGCCCAATTTGGCCAGCTTTTCGTGGATTTGAGGCCATAAGGCGAGGATTTCCGCTCAAGAACACGAGCAGGAAACCCGCACCGGAGTGTCCAGCCTGACCAGACCGGAGTGTCTGGCCAGACCAGAGTATCTGGCCAGACCGGAGTACCCGACCTGACAAAACTGGAATATCCGGCCGGAACGCCAGTTTTTACAATTTTGCCTCTTTTTTCACATTGGCTAATTTACTTTGTTTGCTCGTGTCTCGTCTGCGTGTCAGCAACTAACATCAAGCTTCCACATCAACACCTGCATGCTTGTTGACACCACGACACCAAACATCATCCCGCACGACCAACGTCAAGTTCATCATCACCAACGAAGGTATAACTTGCGTCACCTTCTTAACCCCCTATCTTCTTTTGTGTGTACCTATCCCACGAGAGTGGCTCATGTTGTGTTTGCTTGAGAATTGTGCATTTGTCCTTGGATAGTGAGAGTGCAAGAGAAATAGCAAGTGTGACTAGGTAGCATCAAGGGACAGCAAAATAAAGATACAAAAAAAATAAAAATAGTCTCCCATAGCACAAGAGAGTCTCAAAGCTTGTATGCAAGAGAAAAGAAGAGCGCCCAAGGCAAGTGCACAAATCCGTTGCTAATTTTTTCCTCTTTGCAAACGAGCCATGGTCTCTCCTTGTATTGGCATGACACCGACCATAGTCTTCGTTAGGACATTTTGTTTGCTCATTTTCATAGTCGTGTCAATCCCAACAATCTCCACGTGTGTGTATAGTCGTAGGTTCCCGTCACCCTTTCGAGTCTTTGACCTTTTGCCTTTGACTTGAGTTTTGTTTGGATTTTACCCACTTTTGACTACCCTTTTATTTTGGTTGGTTCTTTGGCATTCAACAATCCTAACCTACCACCAATAAGCTTTTGAGAGTTAGTTCTTTCTTTAGTGTGAGTTTTCTTTGCGTTGTCACTTTGCAAGCTAATAGCTCTCACTTGTGGTTTCTAGTTTGGTGCAATCCCCAAGGTGAGGTTGAAGGTTCCCCTCACCACATATTGCTCTCCATATACAACCCTTTGTGTTTTGCATGATGGATAGGCACGATGAGTCGAGCCAACCACCTCCCCAAGAAGAAGAACATGGATCGTACATGACGCACGCAAGTCACTTCATCGTCCGACAAGAGTTCCGGGATCATTGGCAAGCCTTTGAGACGCGACAACTTGAAAATTTTGGCGATATGCAAGCCGAGTTCAAGAACATCGACAGTCGTTTCAATGGCCTCGAAAGACAAATGCACGCAATGCATCACAACTTTGGCCATCAAAATTAAGCGCTCCAACGCTCCATCTCTGAACAAATGACAATCTCCGCCGCCTCATCGACGGAATGGCAATACCACGTTCACGTGCATCAAGTTCAACAAGATCTTCTTCCAAGTGTGCCAAGACAAAATGATTCCCCCATGGTTGAAGATGGAAGTTCTTCGAACTATGTACCTTCCCCATGGCTACCGCAACATCAAGCTATGAAGGTGATTTCTCTTCAATGCCCCAAGCAAGGCAAGAAGAACACCATCATCACGCAAGGGCATTAGTGATCCAAACAGAGCAACCACAAGAAGAACCGCGAGGGGAATCACAACTGTACTACCATCACTCGCGTCACATACTTGACACAACAAGTGATGACTCCAACCTGGAGAACCAAGCTTGTCATCAACGTGAAGCTGTCCAAGATCCTCCTCCTCATCATTGATGTCATGAACGTCTTCACCGACACCATCATCATAATGAGGCGCCTCCTCCACAACATCAAAACATCGAGCATCAAGTGGTACAAGTTGAGCGACGCCCACCACATCATGAGGCTCAAGACCATGATCTTCACCGTGAGGCCCATGTGCCTAATTATCATCACCAACCAAGGAACGAGCCTCCTCTTCGTCATCAACCGCATCCTGAGGCTCCGCATGCTCAACAAACTCATGGGGCCCAAGTGCCTCAACATCATCAACAACCGCGCCAAGAGCAAGAGGAAGCTCCACAACAACAACATCAAGAGGAAGCTCTGCAACAAGGTCACGAGAACCAAGTTCCACCTCCTCAACCACAAGATCATCAACAAGCTCAACAAGCTCATCGCAATGATTGCATGGAAGATGAAGACCGTCATCAACATGGAAACCATCGATACCGTGACTACAATGAGGAAGAAACATTTGGCAAGCTTAAGTTCACAATGCCCAAGTTCACCGGATCAAATGACCCTGAAGAGTATCTCTCATGGGCACTCAAACTCGACAAGATCTTCCGTATGCATAATTATAGCAACGAGAAGATGGTCGCCATGGCTTCAGTTGAGTTTGATGAGTATGCCAACCTTTGGTGGGAACAAGTTCAAGTTGCTCGTGATGCAAGACAAGATCTGCGAATTACAACTTGGCATGACATGAAGGCTCACATGCGATCCCGTTTTGTGCCCGCGCACTACACGCGTGACCTCTTCAACAACCTTCAATCGCTGCGATAAGGGACAAAGACCATGGAAAGAGTACTTTAAGGAAATGGAACTCAACTTGATGCCCGCCAACATTGAAGAGCACACAGAGCAAACTATGGCACGTTCCCTTATTGGCTTGAATCACCCAATCAAGCGCATCGTCGAGTTCCAAACATACAACAACATGGTTGACCTTGTACACATTGCAACAAAGGCCGAACGTCAAGTGCAAGAGGACATAAAGTACAATAAGCCCAAGACGTATTTAACCTACAAGAAAGCTTCAACCGCTACGCCAACAACCTTCAATGGAAGCTCCTCAAGTACCTACAAGCCTTGCTTCAAGCCCACACTCCCCAAGGAAAGCAGCCCCAAGTGGCAAACAAGCAAAGAGTGACACACCTTTCAACGGTGAATGCTACAAGTGTGGAGGAAAAGGACACAATTCGGATGAGTGTGGAAACAAGAAAGTTTTGTTCATCCATGACAATGGCGATGAAGATTACTTGTGTGAAGATGAATTTGATTCCCGAGTCAAGGAAGCAATGGCAAGGCAACAGTGGAACATGACCAAGAACTCCTCATGTGTGAACATGACGCAAGTCCATGCTTGTCATCACAAGGATCTTGACCACTCAAGCACAGGAGCATGAGGACCAACGCTCAAATATCTTCCAAACCCGAGCCGACATCAATGGCAAATCTATCAAAGTGATCATTGATGGAGGGAGTGCCACAACCATGCTAGCACCAAGTTGTGTGAGAAGCTCAACCTCACTCTCCATCCGCACAAGCACCCCTACCATGTTCAATGGCTAAGTGACCAACAGTCCGTGAAGATCAAGCATACTATTTTGGTCATGTTGCGGGGTATCCTCGGGGATGGCCTGATCTTTCACGAATCCCTTGCAAACGTGGAGGAGTGAGGGTGGGGATGAGGGGGGGGGGGGAGAGCAAAACCACGAATTCATGCACGAAGAACACACACACACGAAGACACGATACAAGCGAATTGCTCACGCCGGCTGCTACTGGTCTGGCGCAATCCCTAGGATCGACATCGCGTGGATGACTCTCTCTCGAACCGTCATGGTGAGGAGGGAGACTTGGTGAGATCTTGACGCATAGGAAAAGGAACTCCGATTCCTAGGCCTTCTACAACGCGGAGGCACGATGCAAACTCCAACAAGGATTGGGATATTTGGTGCTCCTCTATCAAAGGAGCATGAGGCAAGAACTAGATAGATCCATAAGGGGTTTCCACTAATTCCAAATATCAAGCCTCGGGTTTACAATAGAGCTGGGGGGCTATATATAGGCCAACCACAAGTTCACCGGTAATTTAGGCATTAAAGTAGAGTTCTATGCGAAGTAAAGGGGTACATGGGCCACATGGCCCAGCTATGGCTCGCAAGCCGATCTTCCGGCCGGATAGTCCGGGTCGAGTGGACCGGATAGTCTGGGGCGGCAGAAGACTCCGGGTAGTGTCGGGGTAGTGTCCGAAGTGGCATACTAATTGTCTGCACCAGGATGGGTCTATGGTAGGCCGGACACTCCGGCTGCGTCGGACACTCCGGCTAGATCGGTGCATACACTCTGGCTCAGTCAGCTTTAGGATAGAGGCAACTTCAGGGCATGTGGATAGATGTGGTGGGGTTTCGTACCTGATAATGCACAGAGTAGTGGTATGAAGTAGCAAGCCATCCAAGTGTATGTCAAAGTCATATGATGAGAGGAGCGAATTCACCTTAGCTTGAAGGAGCTTGGCTCGGGCACGGGTCATTGGTCCACTTGGGGAACTTGGTGATGTAGATGTAGGAGCATCCGTAGGACGGGCTGCATTAACTCCCTCTTGGGAAAGAGTTTTCCTTGACTCTTCATGGTTGTCATCTTGAACATCTCCATGGTAGGGTGAGAGATCCTTGACGTTGAATGTATTGATTGCAAGGTACTTGGATGTCGGTATGTCAATGATGAAGGCGTTGTTGTTGAGTTTGTTGTTGACTTTAAATGGACCATGTCCTCTTGGCTTAAGCTTAGAGTTGTGTTCCTTGGGGAAGCGGTCTTTGCTTAGGTGTATCCACACGATATCACCTTCCTCGAAGATCAACTCTTGCTTGTCCCTGTTTAACTTGGAAGCTTGGCAAAGGATTTGTTGTTCAATTGCTGTGACCTTGGATCGTGAAAGATCATAAGTCCCTGTGGTTAACATGCTAGTCCCTAGATCAATAGCTAGGACTTCACAGTCGATGAATATCATGTAAAACATAAGTCATTATTACACGAATAATCTAGAGTATATTTATTACAACTTGCATAAAACAATGCCACAAAAGTAATTATGCATGCATGCAACATGGTAATATGCAAGGATGGGTTCAAAATCGACCAAGAATATTTTTCAGGGGTGGTATTATGTTAGGGATGTCATTAGTATCGATTTCCCACGGATTTTAAGTATTTTGGATTATTAATTAATTAAATATGCTCATATATAGATCTACCCTTCAAATATACCACGAAACAGATATGAAAGCTCTAAGCAAGCTATACCAATTTTAAACTGTAGATCTCATAGATACAAAGCCAACTCGATAAGAATCAACTAAAACGGAGTTATGATTATTTTCCTATAACTAAAATACTCCAAACTAAACTTTAAATCCTACCACAAAAACAGTACAATAAACTAGCAATATTATTGTAGATCTGTGTTCTACTCAATTTTATTAATCCAACGGTATATTATACGCAATTTTTGACCAAGTATTTGATTTACTACGAATTATACAAGATTAAAACAGTTTCTGACTATTTAAATACAAATCCAGACGGGGCGGCTACACGGGCGACAAGTGGCAGCGTCGGACTGGTCCAACTAAGCAACGTAGCACTGATGCGGCGTGCTGACGTGGGTGTGCCACGTGACGCAACATGATAGGGTGGTACCCCTTCAGTTAGGGGATCTAATCTAGCACGTCAAAAATGAATCGGATGGTCAAGATTGAGAGCCCTTTACATGGCGGTGGCGCGGCTCGACGACGACGGTGTACAGCGGTGACAAGGTCAGATGCCGAAGCTTGGTGGCATCCTAGTGGCTTCCCGAGGCGGTGGTGTAGTCGATGGTGTGCATCTCCTTCTTGCGGTCCTTCTAGCACAGACAGTGGCGGTCCTCATTCCCTCGGCTCATGGCAAAGCTCTGCCGGTCTCCTCCATCTCCGGCGTGGCTCCGGTGAGCAATTAGGGGTGGCCGGGGCTCTGTCCGAAGGGGAAAAAGGTGAGAAGTGATGAACTAGAGCGAGAGGAAAACGAGAGAGGAAGGAGAGAGGGAAGAGGGCATCAGAACATCTACTCCTGAGCTCGGCGGCGGCTTCCTCCGGTGAAATCAGAGTCGAGCTCAACAGCGGCAGCTTGGTGGTGATGGTCTAATTTTTTTGAGGGTTTTGGGGTAGCGTGTCGAGGGGTATATGTAGGCGGCTGGACTTGGCGCGGGGGTCACGGAGACAGCTCCGATTCGGCCAGGAAGACCGTTCCTGGAGTGGCGGCGGTGTGGAGTTTGTTCCGAACTCGGTGGGCATGATGGCAGGTGGGACCAGGCGGTCAGTGGTTGTGGCTGGCGAGCTGCTCGTCACGCTGGAGGGCTGGGTCAGACCACATCGCTGTGTGCCGCTCGGTCGCTGGCCAATGTGGTAGATAGGGTACGGGCTGGCTCGGCTGGCCCGCTTAGGTTAGTTCCCTTTTTTGTATTTTGTATTTCTCTTTTCTGTTTTACATTTCTTTCAATATCTTTTGCATACTTTACTCAAATTTAATGAAATTGGTCTCTAAAAATTTGTAAAAGGAGGAGATTAATAAAGGACTATAAAATAACACTTTTGCAAGGATTTAGAAGGTTAGGTTTAATATAACCCCTTCTTGTCTTTATATGACCATAGGGTTTAGGGAAAAATATTTTATCAACTTTATTGTGTAATGCCATGATAAATATGATATGATGCATGCTTCTAGTAACATCTGAAATTGCAAAATTTGGGATGTTACAAACCTACCCCCTTAAAAAGAATCTCGTCCTTGAGATTCAGGTTGGCTAGAAAATACGTGTGGGTGCTCTGTCTTCATATCATCTTCACATTTCCACGTGGCCTCTTCCTCGGAGTGGTGATTCCATTGAACTTTGCAAAACCTGATAGTCTTAGTACGAGTACTCCTTTCGGCTGTTTCTAGAATCTTTGTGGGTTTTTCCTCATAGGTGAGATCGTTTTCCAGTTGGGGGAACTGTATCTCTTAGCGGTGTTTCAACCATTTCCTGGTGACACTTCTTTAATTGTGACACATGGAATACATCATGAACCGTCAGTACTTCAGGAAATTCCAACTGATAAGCAACCTCCCCTCTACGAGCCAAGATCTTATAGGTCCCTATGAATCGAGGTGCCAACTTACCCTTGATTCCAAATCTCTTAACTCCTCGTAGTGGTGAAACTCGGAGATATACACGGTCTCCCACTTCATAAGTTACATCCCTGGGCTTGGAATCAGCATAACTCTTTTGCCTAGATTGGGCTAATTTTAGCCTGTCTTGAATCTTCCTTACCTTTTCTTCGGCATCCTTGATCAGCTCAGGTCCAAACAAACTATGTTCTCCAACTCCATTCCAGAGCAGCGGAGTTCTACACTTCCTGCCATATAGAACCTCAACTAGAGCCATCTTGATACTAGTTTGATAACTGTTATTGTACGAGAACTCCGCATATGGCAAGTTGTCATCCCAACTAGACCCATAGTCTAGTGCACAAGTTCTCAACATGTCCTCCAAAATATAGTTAACTCTTTTTGTTTGGCCATCTGTTTGTGGGTGGCAGGCAGTACTAAACTCCAGTCGTGTCCCTCGATACTCGTGTAACTGTCGCCAAAACTTTGAGGTGAACTGGGTACCCCTATCAGAGACAATTCCCTTAGGAACACCATGCAGACTAACAATTCTTGACATATAAATCTTGGCAAGTTTAGCACTCGTACAGGTGATCTTTACGGGAATAAAGTGGGCCACTTTGGTGAAGTGATCGACCACTACCAAGATAGAATCATACCCAGAACGAGTCCGGGGTAGTCTTGTGATAAAGTCCATGCCTACCTTGTCCCACTTCTAGTTGAGCACAGGTAATAGCTGAAGCAGTCGTGCGGGTTTTGGAAGTTCGGCCTTGACTCTGTTGCATACATCACACAAGGAGATGTACTCTGTAATTTCTCTTTTCAAACTATTCCACTAGAATCTATCCTTCACATCCATGCACATCTTTGTATTACCGGGATGAATTGAGTAAGGTGAATCATGAGCCTCCTGAAGAATCAACTTCCTGATATCAGGGTCATCGGGAATGCACAAACGCTTCTCATACCAAAGTGTCCCTTGTTCATCCGTATGGAACCCTTTTGATTTAACCTTGCTTATATTAACTTTTATTTCTTCCAACTCTTTGTCCCCCTTCTGGGCCTCTTTGATTCGGTCCAGAAGCATTGTCACTATCTCCATAGTCGCTAAGTATCCTTCCAGGACCATTTCTAACCTGACATTCTTGAACTGTTCGCACAAATCCTTTGGACGTTCTCCTGCGACAAGTCCATTTACATAGACCATGTGGCTCAAGGCATCAACTACAACATTGGCTTTCCCAGGATGGTACTACAGGTCCAGGTCATAGTCCTTGATGACCTCAAGCTAGCTCCTTTGCCTCATATTTAACTCCTTTTGGGTGAAGATATATTTCAGACTCTTGTGATCCGTGAACACATCACAATGTTTGCCCATGAGGTAATGTCTCCATACCTTGAGCGCATGCACAACTGATGCTAGTTCCAAATCGTGTGTGGGGTAGTTATTCTCATGGTTCTTAAGTTGCCGAGAAGCATGTGACACTAGTTTCCCATCTTGCATCAGTACACTACTAAGTCCTTGTCGAGAAGCGTCACAATAGACTTGGAAATCCTTCTGGATATCAGGCAGACACAAAACTGGCGTTGTTACTAGGCGTTTCTTCAGTTCTTGAAAACTCGCTTCACATGCCTCGATCCATTGGAACTTTTTTCTTTCTTCAGCAATTCATTCATAGGTTTTGCTATCTTGGAAAAGTTTTCAATGAACCTTTGGTAATATCCTGCGAGGCCCAAGAAACTCCTGATATCTCCTACATTCTTAGGTGACTCTAATTCTATAACGGAAGCTACCTTACTTGGGTCCACGACAACTCCTTTAGTTGACACAATATGTCCAAGGAATCCCACTTCATTTAACCAGAACTCACATTTGCTAAATTTGGCATACAACTTGTGTTCCCTCAACTTTTCCATAATTAGGCGCGTCAGCCTCTCATGTTCCTTCTCATCCTTAGAGAGTATGAGTATATCATCAATGAATACCATAATAAACTTATCCAAGTACTCCATGAATACATTGTTCATCATAGTCATGAAGTATGCCGGGGCATTGGTTAGACCAAAAGACATCACGGTGTACTCATACAACAATATCTTGTGGTGAAGGAAGTCTTGGGTACATCCTGTTCTCAGATCTTTAATTAGAAGTAACCTGATCGGAGATCAACCTTAGAGAACACACTAGCTCCCTTTAAGTGATCGAACAGGTCATTGATATTGGGTAGAGGGTACTTGTTCTTGATTGTCACTTCATTCAATTATTGGTAGTCCACAACTAACCTCTTAGTTTTATCCTTTTCCTCCACGAATAAGACAGGCGCTCCCCAAGATGACGCACTTGGTTGGATGAAGCCTTTGTCCAATTTCTCTCTAAGCTGTTTCTTAAGTTCCTTCAACTCATCAACATCCATATTGTACGGTCTTTTGGCTATCGGTCCAGTCCCAGGCATCAAGTCAATGAGAAACTCGATTTCTCGGTCAGGAGGCATCCCTGGTAATTATTTCGGAAATACATCTGGATACTCCTTCACAACTGACACATCCTCCAAGCTAACACTCTTAAGAGAGTTCACCATACTTCCCTTGAGTGCAAAAGCTAACTTAAAGCGAATTCTTTTCTTATCCAGAGTTGTGAGTGCGATAGTCCTTTTGGCACAATCTATGACTCCCTCATATTAGGTCATCCAATTCATGCCCAAAATTATGTCTAAGCCTTGTGACTCCAGAACGACTAGACTTGTGGGGAAGATGTGAGTCCCAATCCTTAGTTCTAACCCATGGCATGCAGAGTTTGCCACTATTTCTCCTCTAGGAGAACTTACCCTTGGAGGAGTACTAATAGTCTCCGTAGGTATCTTGCCTCTATCCACAAATACCCTTGATATGAATGAATGTAATGCACCCGTATCAAAAAGAGCAACTACGGGGATGTAATTAAGCTTGAACTTACCAATCACAGAGTCAGGTGCCTCACGAGCATCCTCCACGGAGACATGATTCACCGTGGCTTTGACAAATCGATTCGGGTTCTTCCCATTTCCATTAGCATGGTTTTGTCTATTGCTTGCCATTCCCATTTTTATCTTATCGGGGCTAGTAGTTGCATAATGCCCTTTCGTGTTACACTTAAAGCATGTCACTTCACTCAGATTCTTTCCATTGCCATTTCCATTGTGGTGCTTATGGCCATTGTGGTTATGTCCCCCATGACGATGACCATTGTGGTTGTGGCCATTGTGGTTGTGGGGTGGTGGTGATGAAGTGCGTTGCTTATGGTACGGAGTTGAATTATGCTTGTGTGAGGTGGACTTTCTCTTGCGGTTCTCTATACTCCTTTGCTTTGATTCAACCACAACTGCCCTGTCTAGGAGTTCCTGATAGTTATCAAACTTCAAAGCCACAAGCTAAATGGATATTTCATCATTAAGTCCCCTTAGGAACTCTTCCTGCCTCTTGGCATCAGTGCAAACATCATCAGGTGCATAGCGTGCCAGCTCATTGAAAAGGTCCCCATACTCGGAGACAGAGCGGTGCAACTGCTTCAAGTCGCGGAACTCATGTCTCTTCAGTGACATGACACGAGCTGACGAGGGTTCAAGTCGTCAGTGCCCATTGTTATGAATTTGGGTTTTGGAGAAGGAGGAAGCACTGGAGGCATCAATCGGCTAGCAGCAAACAAGCACACATGGACGCAAGTTTTACCTAGGTTCAGCCCTCGTAGAGGTCCCTACTCCTGCTTGTCTGCTTTTGGAATTAACGAAGGAATCGAAGATTATAGGGGCGCGCAGATGCAATCTGACGAGAGTTGTGGAAACTAGGGTTGTGATTGTCCTCCTCGCCGCCTCCTCCTAGCCTTTATATAGATAGGCTAGGTCTCGGGTAGCAGGTCGAGTCGGTTACAGATTAGGGTTTTCCCTTTGAACTTTCTATCTTAAGTTTCTTCTTATGTCGCAAGCAATCGAGGGTCCGTGGGCCACTCGAATTCCTTATTGGGCCTTGGCAACACCATGGGCTTCTGCCGTATCTGGACTGTAATATGCCAAACTCGAGTACCTCCAGGGTATATCCATGTCAGTAGCCCCCGAGTGTCCAGTGCAATCGCAGATTCGACTAGAGACTTTATGAAGCCTTCTGAGTGCATGACTGAGCATTTTTTCGAGTGTTCTGTTTGTGTCATAGGGATTGTTGATATACGTGTCTGATTTATCTGATGTATCGGTATCAGTTAACTGCCTTAGGGTAAAACAACGCAATCTACTCAAACTCGAGTCCCCGGATTCGAATTCGGAAAAGTGTTGGCGTAATTCGACTCAGGCCGTGGAGGTCTTACAGGAGTCGAATTCCAGTGTATAAGTGTGTGCACTCGACGTGTCCATCAAGGCATGTTCAGCGTACCTGCAGGCACGGATATGTTTCTGGTAGTGCACAGCAGATGCATTGCCAGGCCTTATTCAGGTCTTATCTTCACACTGAAAGTGTGACATCCAAATTTTTTGTCATCACGGAAATGATTCGGGTGGCCTAGGAGACGTAATCTCTTTGAAGGGAAAATATGAGGCAGAGTCGCCATAGCATTTGAGTGTGGATGTTATCAACACACAGTATGATGTACAAGGAAAAATAATCATAGGGTGCACGACCAGCGCTCCCTATGGGACTGGCCCCCGAGTGCCCATTCGAGTCGTAGACTCGAGTGGGGACTAAAAATCATTTGCGACTACTGTTGTCTTTGATTGCTTGTTTTAGTCGAATATGCTTCCAGAGCTCCCTCTGGGAGTATTTCACATTCGAATCGTTGATTCAAGTGATGGGTTGTCTTAAATGTTCATATACCTGCATAAAAATTCTTTCGGGTGCGCGACCAGCATTCCTATTAGGAGTAGCCCCCGAGTGCTTGGTTGAGTCAAAATCTTCTGCTATTGGAATCGATGACGTCAGTGCTGACAATGTGATGACCTCAGTTGCTCGCGTGAGCAGCTTTGACGGGACGTGACGAGCGGTGGGTCCCACTTTCTATCTTTGATTTGACTAGGCGTGCGTAATCTTCTGTTTTAGCTGCGTCTCCTTGATCTCCGTGTGTAATGGGGGTAGTGGGGGACGGTTCGTGGTTCACCCGCACCACGTGTCGATGGTGATGTGCACCACGCATCTAGTAGGGTTTCTGCTGGCCGTTGGATGGCATCCGCGAGGAGGTTAAGTAGCAGCGCAACTGCTGTTATTTTCCCCATCTCTCTTCTTTCTCATGCCTCCTTCGCCATTGCTGCTCTCTCTGCTTCCTTGCACACTTCCTATTAATGACACTGGACCAGCTCTGTGTCTTCCCTAGTTACTTTCTCCGCTCACACCGCCATCGAAAGATGGGCAAGAAGAAGGGAGGCGCCGCCGCTGGATCTGAAGCCACCATTGCTGCCACCAAGAAGAAGGGCGGTACCACCACCGTGGGCACTAGCACCCCCGGTGCTGGGAAGAAGAAGGGTGCGGGCGCCCGTGTCCCCAATGGCGCCTAGCGGGCATCCATCATCAAGCCTTCCGAGATGCATCTCCATCGCCAAGATGGAGCTCTTGCTCCTACAGAAGATGACTCGCGAGTGCCCGGTGACGAGGTAATCCCTTGTACTGCTCCGGGTTTCCGGGTGATGTTCCTTGTGTTCATCATCCGAGGTTTGTCTCTCCCCTGCATCCTGTCTTCAGGGTCCTCCTTTGTTTCTATGGGCTCTAGCTGCACCAGCTGTCCCCAAATTCCATTCTCCACATCGCGTGCTTCATCACAATTTGCGGGTGCTGGATCGGAATCGATCCACACTTTGGCCTCTTCAAGAGGCTTTTTAAGTTGAAATGCTAGTCGGCATCCGGTTCAGTAGTTTACGATGTAGGGGGCTGCGGGATCCATGTCGACTCCTCTGTCACCTACTTTGACATCAAGGTCACCACGTCCATCAAAGGGTGGAGAGACAAGTGGTTCTACATCCGCGACCAGAAGGCCGACGGAGAGCACTACTGACTCACGCCCTTTGATCCCATGGCGACTTGCAAGAGGAGGCGCTCCTGGAAGAATGTCATGATGCCTGGAGATTCCGAGGAAACGGAGGTCCTGTATAAGGGCGTTTGTGACCTTGAAAACCGCATAGGAAAGGAAGAGGGTGGCGCCGTGCTCATTCCCACATGGCTGTGCCACCGTGTGCAACCTCGACAAGCCAGAGTCCACCCAATGTACTTCTGGGCTTGCGCGAGCGATGTCAGTCGCATATCTGCCGAAGGCATTTCTGCGGGTGAGGTGGATAGGAGTGTACGATTGGTGACCAAGTACACTTCCAAAGAGGTTATCCCACGCGAACCAGTCGTGCCTCCTTTCGACGCCTCTAACCCTCATCCTGAGGTAGAACTGTACTATAAAGTAGTTTTCTTTTTCGACTGCCATTATGTTGCTTGATATATAATGATGTACCTTCTGAATGCAGGACTGGAAGATTTCTTCCAATTTTCCCCCTCGTCCAGAAGGGGATATCCCTCGCGATGTGGATGAAGAGGACGAGTCAGAGTCGACCGTCCCAATTGAAGAGGAGGGAGCCCCCGAGTCTAGGGTCCAGGACACTCGCAAGTATTCCCGAGGATTCTAACGCTTCTTCCCCAATGACTCCGGAAGGTCCTTCTGTTGCTGCAGAGGAGCCAATCCCCACCATTCCTGTGCGCACCATGGCTCCTCCTACTCGGAAGAAGCTGTGACTTCTGAAGGAGTCGTCGGAGGACTCCTTTGACCTCGAAAATTTTAACTGGTAAGTATTTTAGCGCCCGCGAGTTCGTTTTGCGCTCTTTTGAGGTTTCTTTTTTCCTGAAGTTGCGTTAGGTATATTTTATAGTCAAGCAGCGTCATTGTTTTCTGACGACGTCCAATTTGTGAAAGAGTCCAGAGTCATAGACTCCAAGGCCAAGGAGGTGGCCGAACAGTCTCCTTCTCCTCTAGTGGTGGCCCACTCCAGGCACAATTCTTCGAGTTCCCCGCATTCTGAGGAACACCAGATGGTTTCCCGGACGACTGCGCGGCAGTCATCTTTGGAGTCCCTGGAGGATCATGTAAGCTTCCTTTTTGCTGTTGTGGTAGTCAAATTTATACTTTGTGCTGCCGCTGAATCTTTGTTTTCCTTTTGATGCAGCTCATTGTGAAGGAAGCTGCACGCCTGGCGGAGAAAGTCCTTTTCATGGGTCGACAGCACGCTCTGCTGGACAATCGCCACCACGTTGTCGAAGGTTAGTTTTGGCTTCATCTTTCTCTTCATGAAATTTATGCATTCGATTGATGATACTCCTTATTATTTGTAGTTGAGCACAATGAACTGCTTCGTTGTGCTGCTTCACTCGAGAAGGCGCTTGCCGCGGCAACGAAGAATCGCGATGAAGCAGTCGCAGCTCTAGAGGAGTCGCGAAAGCAAGAAGAGGATCTCTGCGCTTCCATTGCCGAGAGAGAGAAGTTGTTTGAAGAACAACTTTTCTCGATTGCCAAGTCCCTCTCAGGTATTTTTTCATCTGGATTTGCATTGCTTTTTGCTTTGAAGTCATGTTGTTGTGCTAACACTTTGTGTACGTACATGCCAGCGGCCTGAGCTTTGACGCCCAGTCTCTGCGTCGCGCAGATGCATTGGCGGGCGTTGTCGCTGCAGCCGAAGACCGCAGTGTTCCCCTCTAGGAGACGCTAGGGAAGGCCAAGGATGTGCTCAGTCGCATCCATGAGGATTTAACTCCCAAGGCTTGGCCAATCGACAACCTTGAAGACCTAGTGGAATCCCTCGCTGGAGGTGTTCCCACGGAATTCAAGAATTCTCAGCAGTCCGTCGGTGCCACCATGGCACTCGCGATGGTGCAAGCCCATGGAGTGGAGATGGATCCCGCCACTATTTCCGAGGCGATGCCTGTCGACGCCATAGGCCAGCAGGTAGTGTTTGCTCCCTTTGCTGGTAGCTGTGCTAAATATGGTCCTCAACTTATCGAGACAGTCACCAAGTACTCGGAGGAGCGGCGACGAGTGAAGGCGGTGAAGGGTGTGACATCTGGGGCTACCACTGGCAAGTCCGTGGCATCAGAGACTGCCACGGATGCGATGAAGCCCCCAAAGCCGAAGGAGAAGTCGAAGAAGCAAAACACTCCTTAGTCTTCTTGTGTAATAGGTGTAGTTTTAGCGTTTTCCTTGAACCCTGCTTTGTGGGGCTGTTCCCTTGACATTTATTGAATTTGACGGTAGTCTTTATTTATCAATGCCTGATGGGTCTCATTTTCCTCTTGCTTTATTTTTACCTAGGGTCCTTCGATTGTCCCTTCGAGTGGTCCTCATGATCCTCCGTCCACCGATAAAACCTTGGCGTAGCCGCGCTCAAAGGTGGAGGAATTGTCGTTGCTTTCACGACTTCGCAATCACATTAAACAACTGGAGCGTGAGTTGGCCATCATCCGCGGTAGTGCGGATGTGTGGAAGTCGAAGGCAGAGAAGGCCACTGCCCGTGAGAAGTATCTCCTAGAGGAGGTGGCGCAGTGAATGAGCAGTTAAAATGTTAGTTTTCTGCCTTCTTATCTTTTCTTTTAGTCAATCATGGCGATGCCTTGTCTTCACACTTTGACGTTTACTTGGTGTAGTTGTCAGCACTCGTCTTCCGCAGGATGAGAAGGATCGGGTGGCCATTCGAATGAATAATCTGACCCAGGAGAAGCTGTAGGCGAGTGGGTACTTTTGGATGGACCACGACCATGCCATTGCATTGGCGACCCTGCAAGATCGTTCTTTTCGAGTGCTTCAATGCTTGAAGAAGGCGCAGCGGTGCCTCAAGCATATTTATCAGACGATGTTTTCACTGGACGTCGTTCCTTCAAGCCTGTTGGCTCTTCTGGTGAAGTTTTAAGATTTAAGCGCGGTGCGCGAGTGCGTTCATCAGCAATTGGTCGCAGGTCTAAAAGCTGCCTTATCAATGGTGTGACTACACCGACCAGATGTGGACATAGCGTCGGTTGCTGCTGGACCGCCGCCACCGCCAGAAGGGATGACCGGGAACATGGTGCCGAACTATCAAGAAGTTGACCAGCCAGAAGAAGACATCGTTGACTTCTTTGAAGAGTAGACGAATGTTCATCTTCTGCAGCAGTAGCGTAGTTTGTATCCTGCACATAGATGTATGAGTGTTGTAAAGTTTGTATGATTGTGTTGGGTGTAACTAATACTCATTGATATCTGAATAGCTTGCTAGCTTGTATTTTTTGCGAGTGTATAGTACTCTGCAGTTCCTTTTCATTAGCCTGACTTGTGTTTATCTCAGCACCTTGCCAACATGTCAGGTGCGTTGCAACTGGGTTGGTGTTTATCAATGGTTCGATTGGTGTTGTGTCAGCTACTCAGGATACTACGATTTGTTCGTAGAACGAGGGTGTAAAGGGTGGTGCAGCCCCCGAGTGATAAAATTGCAAGAAAATAAGGTAAACATAGAGTTTTGGGGCACTTAGCTTTATTTATTTGCATAATAGTATGAGGTACAAGGTGTGGCTAAGTAGCCTGGCTGAGTAGCCGTATTTGTAATATAAAAAACAACTAGGGTAGAAACGACGCAGCTGCCCGACGTTCTAGGGGTTAGAGTATGCTACTCCTGTCTTGAAATCTTTAAGGCGATAGGCGCCACCTGGGATTACTTCTGTAATCACGTAAGGTCCTTCCCAAGGGGACTCGAGATTGAGATTCCCTTGTTGCTTCAGTCGTAGGACCAGGTCTCCTTTGTCGAATGATCTAGGGCGTAGCCTTCTACTGTGGTAGTTGCGGAGGCTTTGCTAGTAGATCGTTGATCTCTCCGCTGCGATTTCCTGTGCTTCGTCAAGGAGGTCGGCAGAGTCTTCGAGTGCAAGAGTTGACTCTTGCTCGCTATAAGCGACCACCCGTGGGGCTTTGTAGCGTACTTCTGCGGGTAGCACCGCTTCAACACCGTGCACCATGAAGAACGGAGTGTATCCCGTGGTGCTGTTTAGAGTTGTCCACAGACTCCAAAGAACTGATTGCAGTTCGTCTGGCCAGCATCCAGCGGCTTGTTCGAGTGGTCGAAAGACTCGCTTCTTGATTCCACCACATATGAGGCCGTTGGCCTTTCGACTTGACCGTTGGTCTGCGGATGAGCCACCGAGGCATAGCTTATGTTGATTCCCACGTTTTTGCAGAATTCCTGGAACTCCTTAGAGGTGAAGTTCGTTCCGTTGTCCGTGATGATGCTGTGTGGCACTCCGAAGCGATAGACAATGGACTCGAAGAACTTGACAGCGCTGGCCCCTGATTGGTTTGTTATCGGCATGGCCTCGATCCACTTGGTGAATTTGTCGACTGCAACCAAGAGGTAGACGTAACCTCCTTGTGAAGATTTTGGGAGCTTTCCGACCATGTCGAGTCCCCATTGCACGAAGGGCCAAGACAATGGTATTGGCCGGAGTTCCGCGCCAGGTGTGTGAGGTTTGTTTGCGAATCGCTGGCAATCGTTGCAGCACTGGACGATGTCCTTGGCGTCGCGCATGGTTGTGGGCCAGTAGAATCCAGCTCGTAGAGCTTTGGCAACGATGGAGCGACTGCCAGCATGGTGCCCTCAAGTGCCTTCGTGGATGTCGAGGAGGACGGACCTTCTGTCTCCGTTGCACCGTTGAAGTACTCCCGTGATGCTGTGTTTGTACATTTCCCCGTTGATGACGGCGAATGCCTTGGATCATCGCGCGATGTGTCGTGCGTCAGTAGGATCATCTGGCAGCCTCTTGCTGAGTAGATATGTGATTTAGGGTTGTGTCCAAGATGGCTCGATCATCATGACACCCATTGGTCCTTCGAGTCCTGTATCAAGCTCCAAGTCCTCGAGTGCATTTGGCTCGTTGGGTGGCGTAGCCCCGAGTCCGTTGACGCGCTTGGTTTCCTCTCTAGAGACTTGGGCTTGATGGAGCATTCGTAGATGCGCTCGAGAAATACCCCAGGTGGTATGGGGGCGCAGGTGGAGCCAATATTGGCGAGTAGATCCACCTCTTCATTGCTTTTGCGGACCACATGCCGTAGCTCAAAGCCGTCGAAGTCTCCTTCGAGTGTGTCGTAGAGGTCGCGATAGGCGATCATGTTGTCGCTCAGTGTGTTGCATTCGTGCATCGTTTGGTTGACCACCAGTTTGGAGTTGCCATAGATGATGAGCCTTTTGGCGCCGCAGGCTTTTGCCATCCGCATCCCATGGATTAGGGCTTCGTACTCAGCTTTGTTATTGGAGGCGGTGAACTGCATTTGCAAAATGTATTTCATCTTGTCTCCTTGGGGCGATGTCAGTATGACACCTACGCCAGCTCCGTCCTTTCGCTTGGACCCGTCGAACTGCATTGTCCAAAGATAGGACATATCTGGCTTGTCGGGGAGCTGGTTCTCCATCCAGTGCACGAGAAAGTCCAGGAGAACTTGCGACTTGATCACGTCGCGCTTCTCGTATGTGATGTATTGTGGAGACAGTTCGATTCCCAGAGCATGACTTGTCCGGTGGCATCAGGATTATTGAGTATGTGTCCCAGCAGGGCGTCGTTGACCACCATGATTGGGTGTTCCTAGAAGTGGTGGTGCAGTCGCCTATCTATCATGAAGACGCCATACGCCAGCTTCTGGTAGTGCGAGTACCACTGTTTTGTTGGCGTGACCACCTCGCCGAGGTAGTATACTGGGCGCTGGACCCCGTGGACCTTGTTTTCTTCGGCTCGTTTCACCACAAGCACCGTGCTGACCACCTGGTTGGTGGCGGAGATGTAGAGCAGTAGTGGTTCCTTTTCGCGAGGCGTCACCAGTACTGGCGAGGTGGATAGTAGGCGCTTGATATCTTCGAATGCTTCTTGCGCCTCGTCTGTCCACTCGAACTTGTCGGTTTTGCGGAGAAGTTGATAGAAGGGCAATGCCTTTTCGCCCATTTGACTGATGAATCAACGGAGCGCCGCGATTCTCCTAGCCAGTTGTTGGACGCCTTTTACATTCTTCGGCTTCTCCATGGCTAGTATGGCTTTTATTTTCTTCGGGTTTGCCTCGATCCCTCTCGTAGAGATGAGATACCCGAGTAACTGCCCATAACGCACGCTGAGGCGCATTTGTCCGGATTGAGCTTGATCCGGTAGCGGTCGAGGTTGGCGAAGGTCTCGCGTAGATCATCGATTAGTGAGGCTTCCTCTTTGGTTTTAATGACGATGTCGTCAACATAGACTTGGATGTTGCGACCAAGTTGGTTCTTGAGGCAAGCTTGCATGCACTGCTGATAGGTGGCTCCTGCGTTTTTTAGCCCGAAGGGCATCGTGTTGTAGCAGAACACACCAAAGGGCGTTGTAAACACCGTTTTTCCTGGTCCTCCTCCTTCATGCGAATCGGATTGTTGCCTGAGTAGGTGTCGAGGAAGTAGAGGCGCTCACATCCCGCGGTGGAGTCGATGATTTGGTCGATTCGTGGCAACGGGAAGTGATCCTTGGGGCAGTGCTTATTCAAGGAGGTGAAGTCCACGCACATCCGTAGGATATCCATGTCTTTTTAGGCACAAGCACTGTGTTAGCGAGCCAAGTGCTTTCCTTGATCTCGCGTATGGGTTTTGTGTCAAGGAGTCTGTTGATCACCATTCTGACTGCCTTTGCTCTAGGTTCAGACGGTCGCTGAATTGTCTTCTTGATTGGCCTTGCGTGTGGATTCACGTTGAGTGAGTGCTCGGTGAATTCCCTGGGAACCCCTGGCATGTCCATTGGACACCAGGCAAAGATCTCCCAGTGCTCACGGAGGAATTCGACAAGCGCGAGTTCCTATGCGGAACTCAAGTTGTTGGCGATGAGGGTCGTCCTGGTCGGGTCCGTTGGGTGGACCTAGACTTTCTTCGTGTGTACCGACAAGTCGAAGGACAGGTCGGGTGAACACGGCCTGCTCATGGGAGGCAGACTGTTGTCTGCCGACTCCTTCAATCTTGTGAGTTCCTCTTGCATGCTGAAGGACTGGGAGATTCTGTTGAATTCCATGCCGCAGATGTCAGACCTCTCGAAGTTGCCATTCATTGTGATTACGCTGTTTGGACCTGGCATTTTCATCTGAAGGTAGGCATAGTGCAGCACTGCCATGAACCTAGCGAACACGACACGACCGAGGATGCAGTGGTATTGCGAGGGCTAGTCGACGACCTCAAAGTCGATGGACTCTCACCGAAAGTTTTGCAGCGTGCCAAATATGACGTCGAGGTTGATTTTGGCTAGGGGATATACGCCCTTCCCTGGGACAATGCCGTGGAATATTGTGTCTGAAACTTCCAAACAAGTCAGAGGAATCCTCATCGCACGCAAGGTACTCGCGAACATGAGGTTAATGCCGCTGCCGCCATCCATGAAGACGCGACTCATATCGAAGCCCCCAATTTATGCCTCGAGTATGAGGGGACTGTGGCCTGGACGAGGAACTTGGCGCGGGTGATCGCGCCTATCGAAGGTGATGCAGGAGTCGCTTCCACTGAGGTACTCAGTGGTGGAGGGTGGAGAGCTTATGACTAGGTTGACTTGGCGAGTGATGGCCTTCTGCACTCAATTTGAGGGCCGCCCTTTTTGGATAATCCCCGTGTTTTTTATTGCCTACGGCTCGTGGGTATGGCTCGCCTCCGTGATGCTCGACCGGCGTGTCTGCGGGTGGTGGTGGTCCGGGCGGTGGTGGAGGAGCTCCATGTGCCACAACGCCTGGGGCAACTCCATAGCCCCCGTTGACCGCATCGTGATTCATCCGAGCCAGGCCCTCGTGGAGTTTGAGGAACTCACAACAGTCCTTGAGAAGGTGTCTGGATTTCTTCTTGCCATCGTGCTTGTCGATATAGAAGTGCACGTTGCATGGACCGGACAGTTTGACCTCGATAGATGTTGCGGGTGCCTCTTCGCGAGTGCGGTGCTACACACACCCGCGTGGTTTTTTTGTTGTCACAGTATCCACCTCTACGATATCCACTACTGCAGTTGTCATCGTGTTTGTCGCCGTAGTCGGCTTCGACCATATTGACCTCATCGCGATCATCGTAGACGCGCATTCGACGTTTGCCTACGTGGTCGTGTCTGTGCCCGAGGTCATCGTTGGAGTAGGTACGGTTTTTCACCGAGTCTTCTCTGTCAGCCCACCGATTCGCGATTTCCATTAGGTGGTCAATTGTTTTGGGCTTCGAGCAGCCCAGCTCCTCCCTGAGCTCTATACGGCGAATGCCGCCGTTGAATGTGTCGATTGCGCAGTCCTCTAAGATGTTTTCTGTGGAGTTCTTAATGATGGACCACCTCTAGATGTATGAGCACAGCGACTCGCCAGATCTTTGATGGCAGCTTCTCAGTTCCTCGATTGATGCGGGCCTTTTGTAAGTGCCCTTGAAGTTGCACACAAAGTTGTAGACCAGCTCTTCCCAGGTACGAATGGATCCGCGCATGAGGTTGTTGAGCCATGCGCAAGCGGCGCCCTGCAGATGCAGCTGTAGGCATTGCATGGCCGTGCTTTGACTCCAGCCATGTAGCCTGACGGAGGAGATGTGGTCCTCCAACCAGATTTTTGGGTCCTGCAGGCCATCAAATTTTGGGTTCTCCGACAAGAGTTTGAACACCTTAGGCATTCGCTTCTGCCTGATGGCCCTGCTAAAGCATCTAGCACCACAAAGCTTAGTCTCATCTTCTTCTGAATCAGTCGAACGAGCACGCCTTGGCCGCATCTTATCGACTTTGCATTGCGTGATGTCATCACGTGCATTGTTGGGGGGATACCCCTGGGTAGGATCACGCCGGGGTATAAAAGCCGAGTCAGCCGAGGTTCGGCAAGTCCAAAGCAGATGCTGGCCGGGTCACCTCAAGGCAGGCCGAATCACGGGGTAATCCGGACCTGGGGGCGTCCGCCTAACTAGCCCTCATCCGACTTAAGCGGTAAGTCGGAAGTGTGTGTTTTGCCTGTATGCAGGAAAGGGTGTGGCCGGATGAGCCATCATCCGGGTCGCAGCAAGCTTCTAGGAGAAGGAAGGAATCTCGCTAGTCAAAAGGATCCCCGGTACGCACTGCCTGAGCGAAGCGAGCAAGGACAGGACCACCGGGGCGTGGCCGACAAGCATGACGACGCCCGTGTCAGCTGACGAGGGCGCCGCAGTGGCTAACGTAGCTAAAGCAAGTGTGACGCGGGGGAAAAAGCACCCCGGTCGGCTTACCACTTTGGGTGGAGGCATATTCTTAGGAATATGCCTCCATGTATGCCCTAGGAAGAAACCGAGCCTCCCCTATAAAAGGGGGGCTAGGGCTTCAGTAGAGGGGGTTGGCTGTTTATTCTCTGTACAATTCTGTTAAGGTCTAGGGTTTCAGGTGAGATCTGTGGGTGAGAGTAAGAGAGCTCCTTCTTCCTCCTCTCGCCAATACAGCTCTAGGAGCACTTGTAACCTTGGAAGGAGATCAGTACAAGTTCTTGTGTGGAGAATCACTTCACTATCCCTCCCTGGATTCCCCTAGCGTGTATTAGTCCCCACCTTTAGCCTATACATGGCATCTGCCGTGACACCACCACGACAGTTGGCGCCCACCGTGGGGCTAGCGGCGCTAGCAGGGATCAAAATCCGTACGGGAAACTTCATCGCCACCGGCGAGCGCATCGTCTCCGGGCTTGTTCAGCGCTTTGAAGCGCGGGACTTCGTCAGCAACAATGCGGGCTGCTTCCGCACGCGCCCTCTCGCGCGCAACAACATCTTCCTCAAGGTCGGCGCGCACAAGGTCTACGTTGCGGTGGACGTGTCTTGTGTTCATCCGCGCCACATCGTCGAAGCAGGCGAACCGCCCCTCACTGTGGCTCGTGGGGAGCGCACCGCTCGTTCCCCGGACCATGCAGAGGTAATGATGACAGCGCCGGGTGCGGGTGCGAGCAAGGATCCGGCGCCAGATCCGGAGGTGCCGCCCAAGGCACCAAGGAAAGGGAGGGGTCCTCCGCTAGAGAGGCCGGAAAACATGCTGAGAGAGGTAATGGATAGCCTGGCGAACCCTGTAGTAGCAGCGGTAGATCCGGCTCGTGCATAGGCCGAGCTGGAAGAAACTAGGAAAAAAATACTAGAGGGCGCAAAGAAAATAGCGGCGGCCCAGCAGTCGTTGAACATGATGCTGGGTGAGTACGCTAAGGCGAACAAAGTTGATACTGTAAAGGTTAAAGGGAGAAATCTCATGAGCGAGATGAACAGAGAAGGTGATGTCGGAATCGAGGAATCAGAAAACTGTTTTTCTGTGGGGCTGCCGAGGTATAGTACCCCGGCCAAGAACCTCAGAGCGGCGGATGCAGCTGCGTCCGAGTTAGAGGGACTGACAGGTGAAGCCCGGCAAAGGCAGCAAGATCGGGTTAACGAGCTGGTTTGGATTGCGAATAGGCAAAACGAGGAACTTCTCAGGGCAAACCCGGAGAGAGCTGGGGCCTCTAAGATCGTCCATTCGGCGATGGGTAACCCGTAGAAATCCGTTGGAGCCGCATCGTCCCCTCATGGTGGTCCAAGGAGAGAGGAGGTGGTAACCTCAGCCAGACGGAACAAACAGATTGTCCCGTATGACCCGACCCGGGCAGGGAAAGAAAAAGAAGCGCAGAAAAATGATGATCGACGTAGTGTGAGCCGAGGCGAAGCTGGCCGAGGTAACCGTGACCAAGGCAATGCCGGTCAAAGGAACATTGTCAACGGCAATGCCAGGCAGCAAAATTCAGCTGGAGCAAGACAACCGCAGCAGCGGAACATGTCGAGGCAAGAGCACAGTGCCGGCCGAGGTATGCAATAGAAAGGTGCACCGCAAGAGCAAAACCGGTATAACAACGGTGATTCGGAGATGGCAAATGTGGGATAGCCGAGACCGGATTATCATGTGATAGGGTCCAGATTGGGAAGTAGGGATTTGATGCCGGACGATGCGAGGTTGAAACTGGATCGACTATATAGGTCGGAACAGATAGAATGTCAAGGTCCACCAGGTCCAGCATGTTTTGGACCCCGGATCATGAAAGAGCCACCAGTACCGAACTTTCAACTGGCCAGGGGCACCAAGACCTATGACCGCAGTACCAAGCCAGAGGATTGGCTGATAAACTATGCTACGGCCGTAAAAATTACCACAGGTAACCTGAGATGGGCCGTACGGTATGTACCCTAGATGTTGGAAGGCCCGGCAAGGGTGTGGTTGAACAATTTGCCACCAGGAAGCATCAACTGCTGGATAGATTTCGAGGAGATGTTCATCAACAATTTTTCGAGTACGTATCAAAGGCCAAATAGGCCACAGACCCTAGCTATGTGCAAACAAAGACCCAATGAGACGGACCGGGAGTTTTTGACCCGGTGGTGTACGGTGAGAAATTCATGCGAGGGCATGATAGAATCACAGGCCATAGCATGGTTTGCACAGGGGTGCAGATATGGAAGCGAGCTGTGGATGAAGTTGCAACGGAAAATGCCGGCAACGTTGGTAGAGATGATCCGGATCGCAGATTCGTATGCGTTGGGTGACCCGACCCAACCAAGGCTCGCCTCAAACGAGTCAAGCAATGAGTACTATCAGAGGGATGGATCCGGATCATCCCAGAGGAATGATTACAGAGGAAAAAGGAGAGATGATAGACCGGACCACCGGTACGGTTCGCACCAAGTGGCAGCCATGAATCAAGATCAACCCGGAGCAGGGGGTAGCCAGCGCCAGAAAACTGGAGGTCAATGGACCCCAAGGAACGATGGGAAGAAAACTTGGACACCGGAGCAAAAGAAGCAGTGGCAAGAAAGGAAAGATCGTCCGAGGTATACTTACGAGTCGATGTTGGACCAGCCGTGTAAGTTTCACACGCCAAATCCGAACAACCCAGCGGGTCATATGACGAGGCAATGCGAGTGGATGCGCAAGATCGAGCAAGGTGGTTCGGGGAATGCTCAGGCACCCCGGAATGATCAGCCTCGGCAGGAGTTACCCCGGCAGCAATTGCTCTCCGGAGCAAACACGCAACAGCTAATGTTGCCTCCCCCTCTGCCGAGGTATGATACCAATGAAAGAAGGGATACAGTGCATCAGGTAGAAAATCAGCATCAGCCGGATCAGAGGCACCCCGGAAATGAGGGGAGAAACGAGTACAGGGAGCATCACCAGAGCTACTATGTATTTACCACAGAGGAAACTGATAGAAAAAGCTTGCAGCATAGGCATATGGAGGTGAATGCGGTAATGCCTGCGGTGACGAGGTACATGCCTTGGTCTGATCAGGAAATCACCTGGAGCATAAGGATCATCCCAAGCTCATGCCGAGCCCTGGTTCATATGCGTTGGTGCTGGATCCTATGTTCATTGGACCAAGCATTAACGTAAGGTTCTCAAAGGTACTGATCGACAACAGAAGTAGCATAAATATCATGTACGCGGACACAATGCGAAAGTTGGGTATCTCGGAGAACATGCTCCAGGCCATGAGGACAACTTTCCATGGCATTGTGCCCAGCATTTCTTGCGAGCCCATAGGCAAGGTCCGGGTCGACGTCTTGTTCGGCATGAGGGACAATTGCCGAACTGAAAATCTGGAGTTCGAAGTGGTGAACTTGGAAAGTGCGTATCATGCGTTGCTTGGAAGGCCAGCACTGAACAAGTTCATGGCAAGTTGTCATATCAGCTATTTGAAGATGAAATTGCCCGGACCAAATGGAGTGATTACCATTGCTGGGGACTTCCGACGTTCGATGGAGTGTGCGTCGGCCGGATCAAATTTAGCCGAGTCACTTGTGATTGCGCAGGAAAAAAGGAAAATTCAGGAGGTGGCGGCATTGGCTCAGTCCGCGCAGCAGTATATGCCGGCGCTGAGTAACCCGCATGGAACTGTCTCCTTCCAGGCCACGAAAGATACCAAGAAGGTTCCGGTTGATGACATGTTCCCAGAGCGCACCATAACAATTGGTGCCGGGATAAGCGATAAATAGGAAAGCAAGCTCGTCAGCTTCCTCCGTGAGAATCGGGTCATTTTTGCTTGGTCCACGCATGACTTGCAAGGTGTTCCGAGGGAGTTGGCCGAGCACTCTTTGAATGTGAGACCCGGAGCCAAGCCGGTGAAGCAACCTCTCCGCCGCTTCGCCGAAGATAGGAGGAAAGTCATTGGGGATGAGATAGCTCGGTTGCTAGCTGCAGGATTTATCATGGAGGTCCTCTACCCGGATTGGCTGTCTAATCCGGTGCTGGTGGAAAAGAAAAAGGATGATCCGAACGTGGCAGTGGTTTGGCGCATGCGTATCGATTACACGAACCTGAACAAGGCGTGTCCAAAAGATCCATTCCCGCTGCCAAGAATAGATCAGGTCATAGACTCAACTGCTGGATGTGAACTGTTGTCATTCATTGATGCTTATTCTGGTTTCCACCAGATACCACTGAACCCGGATGATCAAATAAAGACTGCGTTTATTACCCCGTATGGGGCTTATTGCTGTCGCACCATGCCGTTTGGTTTACGTAATGCAGGGGCAACGTACCAGAGATGTATGCAAAAATGTTTGCACGACCAAATAGGTCAAAATGTACAGGTGTACGTGGATGATGTGGTTATCAAGACCAAGGAAAGCAAAAAAACGCTCCTTGACGATATCAGGCAAACGTTTGCAAACCTAAGAAAGTTCCGGATGAAACTTAACCCGGAAAAATGCACTTTCGGTGTCCCTGCTGGAAAATTGCTCTGTTTTCTCGTCTCCAGCCGAGGTATCGAGGTTAATCCAACTAAAATCCGGGCCATCAAGCGAATGGAACTGCCGAAGTGTCTTAACGATGTCCAGAAGTTCACAGGTTGCCTAGCCTCGTTAAGTCGGTTTGTATGTCTGTTGGGAGAGAAGGCTTTGCCTCTTTACCAACTCATGAAAAAGTCGGATAAGTTCATTTGGACACCGCAGGCTGATGAAGCCTTTACCCACCGAAAGAAAATGTTAGCCACGGCACCAGTGTTAGCCTCACCACTATCAAAGGAGCCAATGTTGCTCTATATAGCCGCAACCAACCGGGTTGTAAGTGCAGTGATAGTGGTGGAGCGCGATGAGGAAGGTAAGTCAGTGCAAAGGCCGGTGTATTATTTGAGTGAAGTGTTGTCAACCTCAAAGAAGAACTACCCACATTATCAAAAAGTGGCGTATGGCGTGTACATGGCCGCCAAGAAATTGAAGCACTACTTTGAGGAGCATCCCATCCGGGTCATATGTGAGGCCCCTATATCCGAGGTAATGAGTAACAAGGATGCAAGCGGCAGAATTGCAAAATGGGAAATTGAGCTAGCTCCTTATGCTCCGCAATATGACCGGAGAGAAGCCATCAAGTCTCAGGCTGTGGTGGACTTTTTCGTGGACTAGGCCGAGGTACAGTACGAACCACCACTTCCGGATCCGAACTATTGGCGGATGCACTTTGACGGATCAAAAACCAAAACCGGGCTAGGTGCCGGAGTTGTATTCACGTCGCCAAAGAAGGACCAGTTGAAATATGTGCTGCAGATCCACTTCACCGCATCAAACAATGTCGCTGAGTATGAAGCACTTGTGCATGGGCTCAAGGTAGCAAAATAAATGGTATACGTCGGATTATATGCTTTGGTGACTTGGATTTAGTGGTGCAGCAAGTGTCCGGAGTGTGGGACGCCCTTGATCCAAACATGGCACTATACAAATTTCATGTGCAGAAGATTTCTGGTTACTTTGAGGGATGCGGATTTCATCATGTACCCCGGGTGGAAAATGAGCCTGCCGACATGCTGTCGAAGCTCGGGTCAACCAGACAAGCAATTCCACCGGGTGTAGCATTAGGCACCTCAAGAAACCATCCATCAGGCCATCCCCGGAGTCCGAGTCAATCTACGTCCCGGAGGACACAGAGTCCGGAGTTGTGCCCATGGACATTGACACGGGAAGTGGTGCGCAAAACCCGGGGACTGCTTCAGCAAACCCGGGGACTGCTTCGCAAGACCCGGGGACTGCTCAGCGTGGTCCGGTTGAAGTTATGCCGGTGGAACAAATGGAGATAGACGAGGACGTGTTCCCCATGCGGCCAATACCGGCTTGGGCACTGCCTATATTTCAATTCCTGAAAGATGGAACGTTACCCACTAAGGAGGTGTTCTCCAGGCAAACACAGAGGAGGGCAAAGGCCTACACGATCATCAATTCTGAGTTATACAAAAGAAGTGTGACCAATGTCCTCCAGCGGTGTGTTGACCCGGAAGAAGGGCTTGAAATCATCCAAGATATACATCAGGGGGAATGAGGGCATCACGCCTCATCCCGAGCCTTGGTAGCAAAAGCTTTCCGACACGGATTCTACTGGCCAAATGCCTTAGAGCAAGCGGAAGATCTGGTGAGAAAATGTAATGGTTGTCAGAGGTACGCTACAAAGACACATATGCCAATGTCGGAACTCAAGACCATCCCAATCACTTGGCCATTTGCCGTATGGTGCTTGGATATGGTGGGCCCGTTCAAACCAGCAAGAGGAAACATGACTCACATTCTGGTAATGGTGGACAAGTTTACGAAGTGGATCGAGGTAAAGCCTATAAGAAAATGTGATGGAGCTACGGCTGTAACGTTTCTGAAAGATATCATCTTGAGGTATGGTTATCCACACAGTATCATAACTGATAATGGGAGAAATTTTGTGGAAGGAGCATTTGCTCGTTTCTGTCGAGATAAGAGGATCCGGCTAGATGTAGCTTCAGTAGCCCACCCCGCATCGAATGGGCAAGTGGAGAGATCCAACGGATTAGTATTATCCGGGATAAAACCCTGGCTCATTGAGCCACTGCAAAGATCAACGGGGTGCTGGATAGAAGAACTACCCGCGGTACTGTGGAGTTTAAGAACAACTCTGAATCGATCAACAGGCTATAGGCCGTTTTTTCTGGTATATGGGGCAGAAGCTGTATTACCAGCCGGCATAGAGCATGATTCGCCTAGGGTCACCCAATACACAGAAGCCGAAGTGCAAGAAGCCCGGCAAAATGATGTTGATCTACTGGAAGAAGCGAGAGAACTGGCACTGTCCAAATCCGCCATATATCAGCAAAATTTCCGATGCTATCATAGCCGGAAAGTGTGCCCCGGGTCTTCCGGGAAGGCGATCTGGTGCTCCGGTTGGTACAACGTACTACCGGAATGCATAAATTATCCCCCCCATGGGAAGGGCCGTTCATCGTGAGCAAAGCATTGCACAATGATTCTTACTATCTTATAGATGCAAAGCCACAGGAAAAGAACAAGGCGGACAGGTCCGGTGAGGAATCAAAGCGACCATGGAACATAGCTCTACTTTGGCCTTTCTACACCTAGCTAAGAATTAAATGTATCTGGGTTATCTCATATGTCGGTATGTATGTCGGCAATGAGCTTAGCAATGAAATGTGGGCACCTCGAGCAGTAACTCGGGGACTGCCTTAATAATATTTGTTGTTTTTTGTTATTTGTGCGTCGGCTGGAATAGGTTATTCTACTTAGCTCGGATTAGTAGTGTGTGAGCACCAAAAACCGAACTCTTCTACTTGCTGTTGTCCAACAAGAATTGGCTTCATGGCAAGCAAGAGAACAAGTTTGGAATTGCGTAGCACATGAAAAACGACTAAGGAAAAGAATTTATTTGAGCCGACGTTTGTTCTTCGGACTAACCATGTATTTATTTTCAAGTTATTATGCAGTTTTACTTTTGAGCTAAGTCTAAAAGTTTCCAAGTATTGTTAAGACAATTTTTCAAGCTCGGATTCGTAAGTTGTAAAACCGAATCAAGGTAGACACGATTTGAGCCAAAAGATTGAACGAACAAGAAAAAGAAACTCGGGGACTACGCCCAAGTTAATCCGGCATAAGTACTCAGTAGCAAAATATCACATGTATTTGGAATACAATTCCACCCGGCATACCGGGGATCTCATGAATTTTCAAGTGTTTTTACTTAGGAGCAGCAGAAGGAAGTTCGGCATCATCGTCGCCCTCTTCGATATCCGAGGCAGTGTCCTCCTCGTCTTCACCCAAGTCATCTTCAATATTCTCAACTTCCTCTTAACCTGCGGCTTCTAGGAAGCTCGGACCCTCAGTCCATTCATGAATGGGGGCATATTCAATGAGGCTGTGGGCGCAAGCCTGGCGCCGAGCTACCCACTCCGGGTCATCTGTCCATTTGGACCCGGTGCGCAGGCATGTGAGGAGGCTGAGGTCTATCTTCTCGTACCACGTCAAAATGTGGTGAAGGACGGTATCGGCAGCAGCGCGTCCAGCGGATTCTCACCAGAGGTCGAGCTGGGTCTCAATTTCTGAAAGCCTTTCAGCGAGCTGCGTGACTCTCTCCGGAGCATCATCGGCGGGCCAGAAGGCGTTGAAGACCCGGACTGAAACATCAAGGAGGTCCCTGCCGTAGTTCTTGATAATTTCCACGCGAGATGACAGGCTGACCAACAGGTCCTCCATGTCAAAGGGAATGCTCTCACCCTCAGCAGCGACCGGAGTACCCCTTTCTCGGCGGAAGTTGGCGACAACAGCACTTGCAATGGCAGTACCCTCTGGAAAATGGCCTGGGAAACAAGGCAAAGGACAAAGTTGAGAAAATAAGACATATGAAGTAACCCGGAGAAATAAGGCGGATAAAGGAAAAGAAGATACGTGAGATGTGACTGTGAATCTGGGTCAACTCCTTGATGCAAGCATCACGCCTTTTCCGAAGCTGCTCGAGCTCAGCATTTGCCGACTCAAGTTTGACCTCGGCTTCCTGAAGAAGCTCACGGTCCTTAGCACTTTGGAGTTTGAGGCGCTCACGTTCTTCGGTGTAGTCCTAGCCAACCCTTTTAAGCTCGGTTTGGTGCTGCGCCTTCATCTTTGCCATTTCAGCTTTGAGCTTGGCTATGTCATCATCTTTGGTCCGGAGGAGGGCGAGCTCATCATCTTTCTTCTTCAGCTCGGCTTGGTGTTGTCCTGCTTGTTCGAGAAAATGCAGCATCATGTCAGGCACATGCACACTTTGTTCAAGCAATGCTGAAACCGTGTGTTGGCCCGACAGAGCCGAGGTATGAATGTTTGCCGAGCCAAGGAGGTAAGATGATGAAAAGCACAGTAAAAACAGACAAGAAGGACGTACCCTTGATCTGCTCCAAGTTCTTTCGCATTATTTTGTGTTCAGCTGCCACCCCAGCTGCAGAAACCGAACAATCAGATTAGTTCGGCAAGCGAAGTGGAAGAAAAATGAGGAAAGGAATGAGAAAGAAATTTACCCCTTTTCTCGTACTCCGCGATGAGTGCAGCCTGTTTCGTGCGAAGATTTTTGTGCGTAGCCAACAAGTGCTAGAATTCAGCACTTTGGCGGTTGGTGCTCACCTAAAAGAGATACAGAAATTTAAGTCAGCCTTGTGCATGTTCGAAGTGTACTAAAATGCGGGCCAAGTGGAACTTAACCCGGCTCTAGGTGTGTGCATGTTCGAAGTGTACTGAAATCCGGGCCAAGTGGAACTTAACCCGGCTCTAGGTGTGTGCATGTTCGAAGTGTACTAAAATCCGGGCCAAGTGGAACTTAACCCGGCTCTAGGTGTGTGCATGTTCGAAGTGTACTAAAATCCGGGCCAAGTGGAACTTAACCCGGCTCTAGGTGTGTGCATGTTCGAAGTGTACTGAAATCCGGGCCAAGTGGAACTTAACCCGGCTCTAGGTGTGTGCATGTTCGAAGTGTACTGAAATCCGGGCCAAGTGGAACTTAACCCGGCTCTAGGTGTGTGCATGTTCGAAGTGTACTGAAGTGGAACTTAACCCGGCTCTAGGTGTGTGCATGTTCGAAGTGTACTGAAATCTGAGCCAAGTGGAACTTAACCCGGCTCTAGGTGTGTGCATGTTCGAAGTGTACTGAAATCCGGGCCAAGTGGAACTTAACCCGGCTCTAGGTGTGTGCATGTTCGAAGTGTACTAAAATCCAGGCCAAGTGGAACTTAACCCGGCTCTAGGTGTGTGCATGTTCGAAGTGTTCTAAAATCCGGGCCAAGTGGAACTTAACGCGACTCTAGGTGTGTGCATGTTCGAAGTTATCATGGAGCTACGTTAGTTCTATCAAAGAGCATCCGGCCGAGTAACAAGTTACTCCGCCGGAGGATCGGGGACTAATGGTTATTATCTACAATTTGCAAAGGAGAACTGACGTACCTCCATCATTCGCCCAATGAGGTTAATGGCCTTGGCGGCGGTATTCACCTGATCAGATTCGTGGACTACCTCGTCCTTGTTCCAGTTCATGACGAACTCCATTAGGCTCGGGGGGTACCGTTCACCTGTGGGCATATGAGGCGTCACCAAACCCTTAGCATGGGCTTCCTTCCTCTCCACCAAGGCAAGGGCGGGGCTGGTGTGCAGAACCAACTGCTGGGCTTCGGTTGGCTCGGCAGGCGCGTCCTTTGCCGCTGATGTCTTCTAGGGGAGCATGGACTCAAGGGTGTGTTGCCCAGGCTCGGCAGCACTGGGCTTGGCAGCGTCTTGAATCTTCTTGCCCTTGGCTTGCTGGGAAGAAGAAGCCATAGCAGTGGTTTTTCCCTGCCGAGGTTGAGAGGACTCGGAAGATGCAGAGGAACTGGGTGCTGGTATTTTCGTTGCTGGACTTGGTGCCGGCGCTGATGTTTTCGCTGCCAGAGTTGGTGCTGCTGCCGAGGTTGGAGTTGGTGCTGGTTTGGCTGCTGGTACTGGAACAGATGCTGGAGTCAAGGTAGCCTTAGTGGCTGCTGGTTGTGGCGTTGCCGAGGTAGTGGCTGCCGTTGTTCTGGCTGGGCCAGTTCCCCCCGTCCCAGGATGACCCGGAGCGGCCGCAGAGCTCTCCGGAATAGGGCTAAGCGGACGTGACTCATCGTCACGATGGGGTGAAGGGCTGGCCCGGAGAGGTGATGAGATACTGGATCCACTTTGAGGGACCTCCACCGGAGCCCTGTGAAATCAAGTAATGTCAGAAGAAAAATTACGACGAGGTAAGGAAGAGCGAATTACAGAAGAAAGAAGGACTTACGCATCCAAGGTTTCGGCTGCTCTGGGTTTCCGAGCCCTTCGTGCTGGGGCCTTCTTTCGCCTTTTAACGGGCTGGGAAGGTCCGGAGGAAGAGCTTGTGGAAGCCGCGCGCTTTTTCTTCGGCGCCACCGGAACTGGCTCGTCCGTGGCAAGGGGACGATCCTCGTTGATATGACCACCAGAGTGAGCTGATGGCGGAAAAGCAAAAGAAAGGGGGATAGCCTCAAAGGGTTCAATTATCTCGATATCCGAGTAATCTTCATCATCGGGCCAATCTCTAGCAGAAGAGAAGTTACCCGTGGGTCGTTTCGTGGCATCGGTCATGGGGAGAAACATCTCTTGGTCCGGCTCCTCCTCGTCCGAAGTCACCCGGTCCGGTGCCCACTTAAGGGTCGGATCGGTGCCGTCCTCGAACGTCTGCTGAAGGAATAGCTGAGGAAAAGAGTAAACAAACGAGTCAAAAATACAACAATAACAGACAAGCGATTAGTCCGGGGTAAGTTTGTAGCATGAAACTTACCATGGGAGGAAGCCGGTCACGGCAGAAATGCTCAATCCCCCAAGTCCAGTCAGAGGAGAAGTCCTTGTGAGTGGTGAAGAGAGCCTTAACCCGGCGAAAGATCTCCGTGTTGTTCAGTTCGAAAGATGAAGTCCGGTTGGGATCGCGGCCGTAGCTCATATGGCACACCTTGTGCGTGCGTTTCTAGAGAGGGGAGATTCGGTTGCCCACGAAAGTGATCATTGCATCCTCGTTGCTCAACCCGAGCTCCTTCAGCTCCGCGAACCTTTTGTTCACTTGGTTGGCCAGGGCCGTAGGTTTCCTCGGAACGGCGTCCCACAGATCCGTGTTCGGCGGACCTGGGGTAGAGGGGAGCAACTGGAGCAAATCTTCGGTGCCCGTGTTCTGGACGTAAAAGAACGTCTGGGCCCAACCTTTGCAGGATTCTAGCCCTGTGACCCGGGGGAAAACAGAGAACCTCCGGGGTGAGATGGAGGCCGCTCCGAATTGAGTGAGCCGCTTGTCCTCCGAATCAGTGTGAATGTCGGGAATAACGTTGCGACGAAGGGCGAAAAACCGGATCCACAGCTCCTTCGTGGGCCATAATCCGGCGTAGCCCTCGATTGTAGAAGCGAAGGCAGAGAGAGTGGCTGGAGATGGTAGGTTCTGAGCCAATCGTGGAAGAAATCGCTCACCGGGAGTCCGAAGCCCCGTTGAAAGTGAGAAAGGAACACGACGAACTCCCTGGGATTGGGTGAAGGAGCTAGCTCGGCGGAGGCGAGGCGAGCGGCGATGCTGGCGGGGATGCGTCTGGTCCGGTAGAGCCAGTCCAGATCGTCCTAGCAGACCCAGGAGCCGGCCCATGCGCCGCGATCCGCGGCGGCGGCGTCCTCCTCCATCTCTTGCTCAGCAATGGCGAGTTCTTCTTCCGCCATCTGCTCCTCGAAGCCCTCGCTGGCGCTAGAGGCGGCGAGGGACAGTGGCTTGGATTGACGAGGACCCGTAGCGGGAGATTTGCGGCGCAGTGACGGTGACGCAGAGGTGCAACGGAGAAGTGCGGCGGCGACTCTGTTTTTTGGCAATGCTGGCGGCGGCGCGGTCGCGAGGAAGACGAAGAGGAATAGCAGCGGGCAGAGGGGTGCGGAGGGGGAAAAATCCTAAGGGACGCACCCCTCCGCTATTTAACCACCCCCATCAGGGGTGAGTGGGATCGCACCCTGGGGACCGGCCACACGCTGTGGCCGTGTATTACCCGTTCGGACCAATCAGTAAGGAGCCACAAGGAAGGCCACAGGGCGGAGAGAATCCTATGATGTGACACGCTGATGCGGTAAACGAGGAGGTAGGCGTGACGTGACCCGCGCACAGTGATAACTGACAATTACTGCGGCGGTTACTATACCGTCCCTTAAAATAAGATGACATAATGATTACCCTTCACATGGGCAAGCGTACGAGAGAAGGAAGTAAGACCCGGACGGAACTTTGGTAACCCAGCCGGCAAGTGAAAACTTGCAATGTGCGAAGGGAACGTAAATCCAAGCGTCCAGGGTACAGAGGTAACTCGGCAACGACGATAGGGGCACAAAACGGAACCTGGTGTGGCCTTAGCGGCCAAGGCGGCTAAGGCCGCACCAGCTTCGGGGACTAATGTTGGGGGGATACCCCCGGGTAGGATCACGCCGGGGTATAAAAGCCGAGTCAGCCGAGGTTCGGCAAGGCCAAAGCAGATGCTGGCCGGGTCACCTCAAGGCAGGCCGAATCATGGGGTAATACGGACCTGGGGGCGTCCGCCTAACTAGCCCTCATCCGACTTAAGCGGTAAGTCGGAAGTGTGTGTTTTGCCTGTATGCAGGAAAGGGTGTGGCCGGATGAGCCATCATCCGGGTCGCAGCAAGCTTCTAGGAGAAGGAAGGAATCTCGCTGGTCAAAAGGAGCCCCGGTACGCACTGCCTGAGCGAAGCGAGCAAGGACAGGACCACCGGGGTGTGGCCGACAAGCATGACGACGCCTATGTCAGCTGACGAGGGTGCCGCAGTGGCTAACGTAGCTAAAGCAAGTATGACGCGGGGGAAAAAGCACCCCGGTCGGCATACCACTTTGGGTGGAGGCATATTCTTAGGAATATGCCTCCACGTATGCCCTAGGCAGAAACCGAGCCTCCCCTATAAAAGGGAGGCTAGGGCTTCAGTAGAGGGGGTTGGCTGTTTATTCTCTGTACAATTCTGTTAAGGTCTAGGGTTTCAGGTGAGATCTATGGGTTTCTGTACAATTCTTCTTCCTCCTCTCGCCAATACAGCTCTAGGAGCACTTGTAACCTTGGAAGGAGATCAATACAAGTTCTTGTGTGGAGAATCACTTCACTATCCCTCCCTGGATTCCCCTAGCGTGTATTAGTCCCCACCTTTAGCCTATACATGGCATCTGCCGTGACACCACCACTACACGCATCGTAGTCGCAGTCATGCCACCGTGAGCGACGTCGTCGTGACAGATCGTGACTATCGTCACTTGAGGAGTACGAGTAGTACTTGTCCAGAGCCTTGCTTTTCTTCGGCTCTGGTGTTGGTTCTTTGTCGAGGGCGGCCTCGATTAGCCCCAGACCCGCGATCGTAGATCGGTGCATGGCATCTTGCGGATCTCCAGCCGGTGGCTGGTTGTTGAGGAGGTACATGGTGGCCGCCGTCACCGCGGCTTGCGGTGTTTTTGGGAGCACGTTGCCCCGCATGTCGACTGTCATAGAGCTGAAGTTGAGGACTTTCGCGGCCTCCATGCGTTCCTGCTCGGTAAGGTGGGCCAGTTGAGATCACCTCTTGTTGGCCACGTACTCGTTACCTTTTTGAGGAGGATCCTCTGTGGGAGGAGAGCCCAGCTTGTTGAAGACTCGATTCATCCGCCGCCTTTCTGCGCGCTTCGAGTTGCGCGATCACCTGCTTCTAGCGCTTAAATTCTTCCTTTAGCAGCCAATGGTAGCCCATCAGCATGTCCTGCGGTGTGTTGGAGGGTAGAGGCTTGCCCCGTAGAGCTTCGCGACAGCGGCCCACTCGTTATCGTTTAGCTTGATCAACATGCGCTCTCTGGTGTTCTAGTTCTTCGTGAGTGACAGTTCTCCCCTGTCCCGTTGTCGACGGGCGCGCCGTTCCCACCATTGGTGGGGCTGCCGTTTGCGACTGGTATGGCACCATTGGGCGTACTACCGTTGGGCGGTCCGATGCCAGATCGAGTGCCAGTGTTGTCGCGATTGACGCCAGTATCGCCCACGTGATGACGGCGCACATGAAGTTGTTACGGAAGCTGTTTCTCCCACAACTTTCAGATCCGGAGCCGTAGGCTCCATATTTTGTGGCTAGGTCACCCAAATCGGATTCGCGACTACTTTCGCTGTCCATATTCCCAGCTGTTGCTGAGGTGTTGAGCTAACTGAAGGTGCCGATTGGTGGCGGGAACCACGATGCTAAAGCAATCACGGGTGCCGTTGGCTGGTCAGGCATGCGAAGCGTGCCCAGTTGGCCAACCTAGAAGCGGAAGCTCCCAATCGCCAGACTGATTCCATCACCCACGGACTCGAAAGCCGGGCGACTGGCCGGCGTGTGGACGGTGAAGTCAAACGAGCCGAAGAGCTGGCGAATCTCTGCTGTTGCAGAGTTGTAGATCGCGGTTGATGGGGCCAAAGAAGCCGCGACATCAGCACTCCCAATTCCCACAGACGGTGCCAATTGACGAGGGTTCAACTCGCCAATGCCCATTGTTATGGACTTGGGTTTTGGAGAAGGAGGGAGCGCCGGAGGCATCAATCGGCTAGCAAACAAGCACACAGGGATGCAAGTTTTACATAGGTTCAGGCGTTGTAGAGGTCCATACTCCTACTTGTCTGCTCTTGGAATTAACGAAGGAATCAAAGATTATAGGGGCGCGCAGATGCAATCTGGCGAGAGTTGTGGAAACTAGGGTTGTGATTGTCCCTCTCGCCACCCCCTCCTAGCCTTTATATAGATAGTCTAGGTCTCGGGTAGCAGGTCGAGTCGGTTACAGATTAGGGTTTGCCCTTTGAACTTTCTATCTTAAGCTTCTTCTTGTCTCGTAAGAAATCGAGAGTCCGTGGACCACTCGAATTCCTTATTGGGCCTTGGCAATGCCATGGGCTTCTACCGTATCTGGACCGTAATATGCCAAACTAGAGTACATGCAGGGTATACCCATGTCACCAGCAGCTACATGATGAGTACAAAAGGCCCCTCAAATTGGTTCCACGTGATAGCATTAATATCAGGGTGGGTGACTTGGTAGATATCCCACCATTCAGCAGCAGGCCCCTCAAGTTGGTGCGCAGCAAAGCGCACCCTGTTAAATCCAACAACTTGGACAATGGCTAAGTTCTTGTTGGTGGTGCAGAGCTAGTCATCTGCCACAATTGGCTCAGAACTACTTGAGAAAGTAGGAGGGTTCAACCTCAAAAACCGAGTCAAGCGATCCTATTGGGGCGGAGGAGGTGGTGGAGGCGGCGGGTTGTTGTTGTTTTGCATGTTTTGGGTGAGGAGTTGGATCAGCTGATTCTGGGATTTCAGGAGTTATGCAATCTCAGGAGGCAGATTATTGTTCCCACGTCTCGCCATCTATGGGGTTGGCGAAACAAGTTAAGAAATAGATAGAAAGACTAAGGAATAAACTCCTACCCTCATGTAAACACAAGAAAAACACACAGGAAACACATAAGGCACACATAGCACAAAGTTTAACACAACTCATCCAAGTTTAACTAAACTAAATAGTTTTGGTACTTATTACAATTGCGAATAACGTTTAACTATAGAAATAATAGTGGTCCAACTATCTACCCTACTCATCATCCACTTCCTCATCCTCAATAGAGAAGCCTTCCTTCTCCAACATTGACTTGTATAGCTCCATGTCCTTTGTTGTGGCTTCGAGCTTCTCCTGAAGGTCCTTCACCTCATGCAGCACATGTGTAGCAGCTTCGAGTTTCCCTTGGAGTTCCTTCACCTCATGTAGCTCCTGTGTAGCAGCTTCGAGCTTCTCTTGAAGTTCCTTCTTCTCCTCTTGCAGCTCCTTAAACAAGTTTGACTCCTTAGTCATGGGCGCGATCTTCACCTCCAAGCACCTCTTGGTGGCTCGCAGCTCTTTCAACATGAGGGAAAAGCTCTTGAACTCCATCTCGTTTCTCGCGAGTAGCTCATTCTGTTCCCTAATTCTCTCGTGGAGGCAAACAAGCAAAGAGTGGTACACCTTTCAACGGTGAATGCTACAAGTGTGGAGGCAAAGGACACAAGTTGGCCGAGTGTGGAAAAAAGAAAGTTTTGTTCATCCATGACAATGGCGACGAAGAGTACTTGAGTGAAGATGAATTTGATTCCCGAGTCAAGGAAGCAATGGCCAGGCAACGAGTGGAAGATGACCAAGAACCCCTCATGTGTGAACATTACACAAGTCCATCGCTTGTCGTCACAAGGGTCTTGAACACTCAAGGACAAGAGCATGAGGACCAACGCTCAAATATCTCCCAAACCCGAGTCCACATCAATGGCAAATGTATCAAAGTGATCATCGATGGAGGGAGTTGCCACAACCTTGCTAGCACCGAATTGTGTGAGAAGCTCAACCTCACTCTCCATCCGCACAAGCCCTACCACGTGCAATGGCTAAGTGACCAAGGGTCCGTGAAGATCAAGCATACCGTTTCGGTTATGTTACGGGGTAACCTCGGGGATGCCCCATCTTTCACGTATCCCTTACAAACATGGCAGAGTGAGGCTAGGGATGAGGGGGAGAGAGCAAAACCACGAACACACGCACGAAGAACACGATGAACACACACACGGAGACATGATACAAGCGAATTTCTCATGCCAGCGGCTACTGGTCCGACGCAATCCCTAGGATCAGTGTCGGGCGGAGGACTCTCTCTCGAACCGTCACAGCGCGGAGGGAGACATGGTGAGATCTTGACGTATAGTAAAAGGAACTCCGATTCATAGGCCTTGTACAACACGGAGGCACGATGCAAACTCCAACAAGGATTGGGATATTTGGTGCTCCTCTATCAAAGGAGCATGAGGCAAGAACTAGATAGATCCACAAGGGGTTTCCACTAATTCCAAATATCAAGCCTCAGGTTTACAATAGAGCTGGGGGGCTATATATAGGCCAGCCACAAGTTCAGGGGTAATTTAGGCATTAAAGTAGAGTTCCGGGCGAAGTAGAGGGGTACATGGGCCACAGGGCCCAGCTATAGCTCGCAAGCCCATCTTCAGGCTAGATAGTCTAGGTCGAGTGGACCAGATAGTCTAGGGCAACCGGACACTCCGGGTAGTGTTGAAAGTGGCATACTGATTGTCTGCATCAGGATGGGGCTGGGGTAGGCCGAACAGTCCGGTTCTGCGAGACTCTCTGGCTGGATCGGTGCGTACACTCCGGCTTAGTCAGCTTCAGGATAGAGGCAGCTTCAGGGCATGTGGTTTGATGCAGTGGGGTTTCGTACTTGATAATGCACAGAGTAGTGGTATGAAGTAGCAAGCCATCCAAGTGTATGTCAAAGTCACATGATGAGAGGAGCGAATTCACCTTAGCTTGAAGGAGCTTGGCTCGGGCACGGGTCAATTGTCCACTTGGGGAACTTGGTGGTGTAGATGTAGAAGCATCCGTAGGATGGGCTGCATCAACTCCCCCCTTGGGAAAGAGTTGTCCTCGACTCTTCAAAGTTGTCATCTTGAATATCTCCATGGTAGGGTGAGAGATCCTTGACGTTGAATGTATTGCTTGCAAGGTACTTGGATGTCGGTATGTCGATGATGTAGGCGTCGTTGTTGATTCTCTTGATGCCTTTGAATGGACCATCTCCTCTTGGCTTAAGCTTGGAATCGCGTTCCTTGGGGAAGCTTTCTTTGCTTAGGTGTGTCCTCACGAGATCACCTTCCTCGAAGATGAACTCTCGCTTTTCTCTATTTAACTTGGAAGCCCGGTGATACGTTGCAAACGTATCTATAATTTTTGATGTTCCATCCTTGTTTTATATCTACTTTCTTATGTTTTGTCCACACTTTGGAGTATTTCTATACACTTTCTTGGACTAACCTATTAACAAGATGCCACAGTGTCAGTTGCCTCTTTTCTGCTGTTTTTGGTTCTAGGAAAGTCAGAAAATGAATATTCCTGAAATTGGACCGGACAAACGCCAAAGTCGATATTTTACCGGAAGACCCATGGAGCCAGAAGATAAGACGGAGAGGGGCCACAGGGCGGCCACACCATAGGGTGGGGCGGGTCCCCCTGGCCGCGCCACCAGGTGGTGTGGGCCCCTCCGGGCTCCACCGACCTTGCCTCTTCGCCTATAAGAAGCCTCCCGAGACAACAACCCTAAATCGTCAAGCCTCCAGCGACGAAAAGTTCTGCAGCACCGCCGCTACCGAAGGGGAGATTCGAGGGACAGAAAGTCTTTGTTCCGGCACCCTACCGGGATGGGGAAGTGCCCCCAGAGCCATATGCATCGATCTCCACCACCATCTCCATCGCCGTTGCTGATTCCCATGATGATGAGGGAGCCGTTCTTCCTCGAGGCTAAGGGTTCTACCGGTAGCTATGTGTTCATCTCTCTCTCTATGCATGATCATATTGTGATCATGAGCTTTGTAATCAAGTAGATGTACCTTGCTACTCAAGTGCTTTAATAGATATCTGCTCTCCCCATGTGTGTGAAGTTGACAGTGTGCACACCATGGTGGCACTTAGGCTAGAGATTACAAATACATGTTATGAGTTATATTTGGAGTTGGATGTCTCTATGAAATTGTGGTGTTTGTTGGAACCATCTAGTGCTTAAGGTGATAGTGTGGGGTTATCGAGATTGGAAAGGCTTATTTTGAGGTGTGCTGTTATAGCCCTACCATGGATTAGAGTGTCCAACCGGAGAGTAGTTCAGAGTAGTATCATAAAGAGAAGATATTTATATGAGAGTGATCCCTAGTGAAATTATGATCCCTAGGCCTTGTTTCTAAGAATTGAAACACCGTTTGCAACTAGATCTGTTTCATGTTTGCTTGCTTCCATCTTTATTTCAGATTGCCTTTAGTCTCTTCCACGCCATCAAGCTATTTTCTAGCACCGTTACCACTTATAATTATCCATACCACTTGTATTTCACTATCTCTTCGCCGAACTAGTGCACCTATACACCTGACAAGTGTATTGGGTGTGTTGGGGACACAAGAAACTTCTTGTATCCTCATTGCAGGGTTGCTTGAGAGGGGATTGATTCGTTGCAAACGTATCTATAATTTTTGATGTTCCATGCTTGTATAGTATCTACTTTCTTATGTTTTGTCTACATTTGGAGATACTTTTATGCATTTTCTGGAACTAACCTATTAACAAGATACCACAGTGCTAGTTGCCTGTTTTCTGATGTTTTTGGTTCCAGAAAGTCAGAAAATGAATATTCTCGGAATTGGACGGGACAAAATCCAAAATCAATATTTCACCGAGGGGAACATAGAGCCAGAAGACGAGACGAAGAGGGGCCAGGGGCTGGCCACACCATGTGGTGGCGCGGGCTAGCCCTGGCCGCGCCACCAGGTGGTGTGCGCCCCTCCGGCCTCCACCGACCTTGCCTCTTCGCCTATAAGAAGCCTCCCGATGCAAAAACCCTAAATTGTCAAGCCTCTAGCCACGAAAAGTTCCACAGCGCCGCCGCCATCGAAGGGGAGATTCGGGGGACAAAAAGTCTCTATTCCGGCACCCTGCCGGGACGAGGAAGTGCCCCCAGAGCCATCTCCATCGATCTCCACCACCATCTCCATCGCCATTGCCGATTCCCATGATGATGAGAAGTAGTTCTCTCTCGAGGCTAAGGGTTCTACCGATAACTATGTGTTCATCTGTCTCTATGCATGATCATATTGTGATCATGAGCTTTGTAATCAAGTAGATCTACCTTGCTACTCAAGTTCTTTAATAGATCTCTGCTCTCCCCATGTGTGTGAAAGTGACAGCGTGCACACAATGGTGGCACTTAGGCTAGATATTACAAATACTTGTTATGAGTTATATTTGGAGTTGGATGTCTTTATGAAATTGTGGTGTTTGTTGGAACCATCTAGTACTCAAGGTGATAGTGTGGGGTTATCTAGATGGGAAAGGCTTACTTTGAGGTGTGCTGTTATAGCCCTACCATGGATTAGAGTGTCCAACCGGAGAGTAGTTTAGAGTAGTATCATAAAGAGAAGATATTTATATGAGAGTGTTCACTAGTGAAAGTATGATCCCTAGGCCTTGTTTCTAAGCATTGAAACACCGTTTGCAACCAGATCTGTTATATATTTGCTTGATGCCATCTTTATTTCAGTTTGCCTTTAGTCTCTTCCACGCCATCAAGTTATTTCCTAGCACCGTTGTCTTATATCCATACCACTTGTATTTTATTATCTCTTCGCCGAACTAGTGAACCTATACACCTGACAAGTGTATTGGGTGTGTTGGGGACACAAGAGACTTCTTGTATCTTGATTGTAGGATTTCTTGAGAAGGAATACCTTTGACCACTTCCTCCCTGAGTTCAATAAACCTTGGGTGATCCACTTAAGGGAAACTTGCTGCTGTTCTACAAACCTCTGCACTTGGAGGCGCAACAACTGTGTACAAGAATAGAAGTGCGTAGACATCAAGCTATTTTCTGGCGCCGTTGCCGGGGAGGTAAGATAAAAGGTACTCAGATCCTCTGGTGTGAGTGCTCGAAGTTATTTCCTTTAGATTCTGCAATTTTTTCTTTTTGTTTCTTGTTTTTATTTTCACTAGTTAGGATGAATGAAAAAAAGAGAGCTTTATAGTATTTATCTTGAGTTAGGCCATGTAGGGTTTGAAGAGAAAATTAAAAAACCTATGGAACTTTATTTTCATGCTAATAGCAATGTTGTTAGTATGAATTCTTTGGACACCATTATTGCTAATGGTATGGAAAAGTCTAAGTTTGGGGAAGCTAGTTTTTATGAAAATGATCTTTTTAGTTCCCCAGCTTTGGAAGATAGCTATTCTGTTGCTTATGATGATACCAAACCTCCAATATATGATGATTACAATGATGAATATGATATTTTCAGTCCACCTACTAATGAGGAGGCAATTAATTATGACTACTATATGCCTCCTATATTTGATGGTTATGGTGATGAGAATAATAATGATAGCTATTTTGTTGAATTTGCTCCCACTACAATTAATAAGAATGACTATGCTTATATGGAGAGTATTAATTCTTTTATGCATGTGGCTCATGATAAGAATATTTTATGTGATAGTTATATTGTTAATTTTATTCATGATGCTACTGAAAGTTATTATGAGAGAGCGAAACATTGTTTGATGCATCTCAATAATATTAAGTTTCCCCTCTTTATGTTGAAAGTCTTGAAGTTGCACTTGTTTCGCTTTCCTATGCTTGTTGCTTTGTGCTTTCATGACTTTTTTCTTTACAAGATTCCTATGCATAGGAAGTGGGTTAGACTTAAATGTGTTTTGAATTTGCTTCTTGATGCTCTCTTTTACTTTAATTCATATTTCTTATGTGAGCATCTTCTCAAACTATCAAGCCTAACTTAAAGGCATTAAAGAAAAGTACTTATTGGGAGATAACCCAAAAGTTTTAGATGAGTCTTGGAAGTTATTACCTCTGTAATAACCGCTCCTTATCCTTTTTATTTGGTTTTGTGCCAAGAGTAACCTCTAATGAGAGAGAAGTAATGCTTGGAAAGTTGCTGTCCCGAAATAGATTTTTGATCTTCACCGTAAAAATTCATGTAAAATCTCTGTACGTCGGTTTGAGGTGTTAATGTTTGTGCTTCTGCCCTAGGTTGTTTTCTAACTTTCGTTAGATCAACACTTTTCGATTTGAGCACCAGAAGGTCTTCGAAAAAATTGGTTTTTACCTGCTGGTCTGTTTTGACAGATTTCTACCATTATTTGCATTTGCTTCTTGTTGGTTCCTTTTTGAGTTCTTTTGGGGAATTGAGCTTTTTTAGGGAAGTGCTACAGTAGCTTGTTTTTTAATGGAAGTTTTATTGGTGTTGAAACTGAACCCAAAGACCTATTATTTTGAGTGTACTAATGTTGGTAATAAAGATTGTGTGAAGTTTTGTATGAAGGAAAAATTCCAGGTGTATGGAAGGAACGAGTAATGAGATGAAGGATGGACTAAAGCTCAAGCTTGGTGATGCCACGCATGTCACCGCATGAAATATCCAAGAAGTACAAGCGTCAAAGCTTGGGGATACCCAAGGCATCCCCTTCTTCATCAATAAAAATCACAGGTTTCTTCCAAACACTTCATTTTTATTGTTTCATGCATAGTTGTGTTATTCTTGGAGCGTCTTCGTTTTTGTTTCTGGTTTTTGTTTTCTTGGTTTGCTTTGTTTTCTTGAATAAGTTGGTTGAATCCCAACACACTTCTTTTGGAGAGATACACACCCCATTTTCATTGCCTAGAACACTCTAGTTTTCATTCTTATTGTTTTGAGAGTGTTCTCTTTTGTAGCACTATGTTTAGCCTTAGTTTTCTTGTGCTTTCATCTTAGACCTTTTTAATTATTCCTTTTTGGATTTGTGAGACAAGCACACTGATCTTTATTTATTATTATCTTTGTGAGTTCTTTCAAATAAGTGGGTTTGGATTGGAAAAGAGTAGGAAAATTCATGCTTAAGTGGTAAAGAGAGCTTGTTTTTGACTGTGGCCTGATACGTTGCTAACGTATCTATAATTTTTGATGTTCCATACTTGGTTTTATCTACTTTCTTATGTTTTGTTGCAACTTTGGAGTACTTTTCATATGATTTCTTGGATTAACCTATTAACAAGAGCCACAGTGCCAGCTGCCTGTTTTCTGCTCTTTTCGGTTCCAGGAAAGTCAGAAAATGAATATTCTAAGAATTAGACCAGACAAAAGCCAAAGTCGATATTTTACCGGAAGACTCACGGAGCCAGAAGACGAGATGGAGAGGGGCCACAGGGTGGCCACACCACCCCTAGGCGCAGGTCCCCCTGGCCGCGCCAGGGCATGGTGTGGGCCCCCTGGCCGCCCATCGACCTTGCCTCTTTCGCCTATATATCTCCCCCGATGCAAAAACCCTAAGTGGTCAATCAGAAATCCACAAAAAGTTCCGCAGCGCCACCGCCACCGAAGGGGAGATTCAGGGGATAGAAAGTCTCGGTTCCGGCACCCTGTCAGGACGGGGAAGTGCCCTCGGAGCCATCTCCATCGATCTCCACCACCATATCCATCGCCATTGGTGATTCCAATGATGAGGAGGGAGTAGTTCTTCCTCGAGGCTAAGGGTTCTACCAGTAGCTATGTGTTCATCTCTCTCTCTATGCATGATCATATTTTGATCATGAGCTTTGTAATCAAGTAGATCTACCTTGCTATTCAAGTGCTTTAATAGATCTCTGCACTCCCCATGTGTGTGAAGTTGACAGTGTGCACACCATGGTGGCACTTAGGCTAGATATTACAAATACTTGTTATGAGTTATATTTGGTGTTGGATGTCTTTATGAAATTGTGGTGTTTGTTGGAACCATCTAGTGCTCAAGGTGATAGTGTGGGGTTATCTAGATGTGGAAAGCAAACTTTGAGGTGTGCTGTTATAGCCCTACCATGGATTAGAGTGTCCAACCGGAGAGTAGTTCAGCGTAGTATCATGAACATGATATATTTATATGAGAGTGTTCACTAGTGAAAGTATGATCCCTAGGCCTTGTTTCTAAGCATTGAAACACAGTTTGCAACCAGATCTGTTACATGTTTGCTTGCTTCCATCTTGATTTCAGATTTCCTTTAGTCTCTTCCACGCCATCAAAGTATTTTCTAGCACCGTTGTCTTATATTCATACCACTTGTATTTCACTATCTCTTCACTGAACTAGTGCACCTATACACCTGACAAGTGTATTGGGTGTGTTGGGGACACAAGAGACTTCTTGTATCTTGATTGCAGGATTGCTTGAGAAGGAATACCTTTGACCACTTCCTTCCTGAGTTCGATAAACCTTGGATAATCCACTTAAGGGAAAACTTGCTGCTGTTCTACAAACCTCTGCACTTGGAGGCCAAACAAATATCTACAAGAATAGAAGTGCGTAGACATCATGGCCAATGCTTTGTCATGCCATGCTTGATATTGATTTCGCTTTATGTTTAGTATTCTTTGATGTAGCATGACATGTTATAAACAATTGAGATTGCTTAATGTGCCTTTGAAGAACCATGCGCTTTTATAGCATATTAAAGCATGGTATTGTGGTATTCTCGTTTGATGCTTTATTTGGGTTGACTTGGCACATGCTCACACCATGTTATGACTATTCCAAGTCACCATATCCTTTATGATCCTTTGGTTTTTAACTTGTAGTATCACTTTATGTTTTGGTTAATGATGTTTTGTCGCTCTGCATGATTATGGCCATTATTGCTCTCTTAGTTGGTCGCTCCCAGTCTTTTGCTAGCCTCCATAAGCAAGTATGAGTTCTACTCATGCATCCAACTCCTAAAACCAAGTTAATCCAAAGATTCCACCATACCTACCTATTAGGATATGCTATTCCAAGTATATTCATGTTTTTATCTACCTTCCGAATTAAATTTGTTATGAGAAAACTAGTGATTAAAGCTCTCATGAACTTGATGGCACACTTTACTTTTCTTGCCCTTAATAAACTTGAACCATTGTGTCGTCTATGTTGTATATGCTTGCACTTATATGTTGGGGATTAGCAGAACCATGCTGTCATGGGGAATGCTTTCAACATTGCACTTGTACATTGTACCTAGTTGATATCATGCTCTTTTGTCTATGGATGTCGTCGGTGTGAAATCAAAGGGGAGCTTGTAAGTCCATGGAGTTATGTATGTGTGTTAGGGAAATGCCTGGGCCACCGGTCTAATCCATGCTGTCGTGGTGGAAACCTGCAGCGTAACCATAATGAGCTGTCTATGAAGCATTCTTCTTATAAAAAAGAGTTAGATATTGAGAAAAACAGAAAAAGAAAAAAACGATATGAGAAAAGAGGAAAGAGAGAAAAAATCACCATTTTCCCATGGTAAATAAGAAGATTGCTGAGATGCTTGTTGTCTGCTTGCCTTGTCATTTTGTTATGGGGATTCTTCCGTATCATCAGGCAAGGGGTACCCCGTTGGCGGTTCTTTATGATACACATGTACTTACAATGACAAGAACTTACCGGTAACTAAACTTGAGTAGCATGAGGAGCGGCCCTCGTATTCAAGGGACATGAGATTTCCAACTTATACTTTGTGGAACATATACTTCATAGTTTGTTCACTTTAACCTTAACCACTTCAAGATGCTTATGATAGGGGCAATGAGAGCTCAAAGTTCATAAGTACCATAATTTTTGGAAGCTCTTTATGAAACTTGAGTCTCTACTTCCTTCTTTGAAGGCCTTTCTTTTACTTTTATGTTGAGTCTCCACCTTCTATCTTTAGGCACCTACTTTGAGAGCATAGTGGCCATTTTTAGTTCTATGTGCATTGTCCCAAGACTTGTTGATTGATGCATAGCTTTGATATTGCTTATTTTAAACTATTTTTATCTAGTCACTCTTATGAACTTTGAAGGTGTCCTATGCACTTATGTTTGCTACTCTATGAGGGACAAACTGAATGCCACTATGCTATGTTTTCTTTAGGTAAAACACATCTTGCGCAACATTGCTATTTAAGAACCTTTTGTTTGTATCCTTTCATGTTGCAGCATAGTTACTTTATCTTATTGTTAGAACATCATCTTTCATGTTCATGTTTAGAGTACTTTGATCCCAGCAATCAATGTTTTACAAATACTTTGACCAAAGTTTCTGATGGTGCATGGCAACTCAAAAATTATTCTTTCTTTTTATCACTTACCTACTCGAGAACGAGTAGGAGTTAAGCTTGGGGAGGTTGATACGTTGCAAATGTATCTATAATTTTTGATGTTCCATGCTTTTTTAGTATCTACTTTCTTATGTTTTGTGTTGATTTGGAGATACTTTTATGCATTTTCTGGAACTAACCAATTAACAAGATGCCATAGTGCTAGTTGCGTGTTTTCTGATGTTTTTGGTTCCAGAAAGTCAGAAAATGAATATTCTCGGAATTGGACGGGACAAAAGCCAAATTCAATATTTCACCGAGGGGAACACGGAGCCAGAAGACGAGACGGGGAGGGGCCAGGGGCTGGCCACACCATGTGGTGGCGCGGGCTAGCCTTGGCTGTGCCACTAGGTCTTGTGTGCCCCTCCGGCCTCCACCGGCCTTGCCTCTTCGCCTATAAGAAGCCTCCCGATGCAAAAACCCTAAATTGTCAAGCCTCTAGCCACGAAAAGTTCCGCAGCGCCGCCGCCACCAAAGGGGAGATTTGGGGGATAGAAAGTCTCTGTGCCGGCACCCTGCCGGGACAGGGAAGTGCCCCCGGAGCCATATCCATCGATCTCCACCGCCATCTCCATCGCCATTGCTGATTTCCATGATGAGGAGGAGTAGTTCTCTCTTGAGGCTAAGGGTTCTACCGATGCTACTCAAATGTATTCCATCGATCTACCTTGCTACTCAAGTGCTTTAATAGATCTCTTCTCTCCCCATGTGTGTGAAAGTGACAGCGTGCACACCATGGTGGCACTTAGGCTAGAGATTACAAATACTTGTTATGTGTTATATTTGGAGTCCGATGTCTTTATAAAATTGTGGTGTTTGTTGGAACTATCTAGTGCTCAAGGTGACAGTGTGGGGTTATCTAGATGGGAAAGGCTTACTTTGAAGTGTGCTGCTATAGCCCTACCATGGTTTGAGTGTCCAAACGAAGAGTAGTTCAGAGTAGTATCATAAAGAGAAGATATTTATATGAGAGTGTTCACTAGTGAAAGTATGATCCCTAGGCCTTGTTTCTAAGCATTGAAACACCGTTTGCAATCAGATATGTTATATGTTTGATTGCTGCCATCTTTATTTCAGTTTGCCTTTAGTCTCTTCGACGCCATCAAATTATTTTCTAGCACCATTTTCTTGTATCCATACCACTTGTATTTTATTATCTCTTCGCCGAACTAGTGCACCTATACACCTGACAAGTGTATTGGGTGTGTTGGGGACACAAGAGACTTCTTGTATCTTGATTACATGATTGCTTGAGAGGGAATATATTTAACCACTTCCTCCCTGAGTTCGATAAACCTTGGGTGATCCACTTAAGGGAAACTTGCTGCTGTTCTACAAACCTATGCACTTGGAGGCCCAACAACTGTCGACGTGAATAGAAGTGCATAGACATCAGGGATACCTTTGACCACTTCCTCCAAGGGTTTGATAAACCTTGGGTAATCCACTTATGGGAAAACTTGCTGCTGTTTTTCAAACCTCTACACTTGGAGGCCCAACAACTGTCTACAAGAATAGAAGTGCGTAGACATCACTTGGCGAAGGATTTATTGTTCAATTGATGTGACCTTGGATCGTGAAAGTTCCTGAGTCCCTGTGGTTAACATGTTAGTCCCTGGATCAATAGCTAAGACTTCACAGTCGATGAATATCATGTAAAACATAAGTCATTATTACACGAATAATCTAGAGTATATTTATTACAACTTGCATAAAACAATGCCACAAAAGTAATTATGCATGCATGCAACATGGTAATATGCAAGGATGGGTTCAAAATCGACCGAGAATATTGTTCAGGGGTGGTACTGTGTTGGGGATGTCATTAGTATTGATTTCCCACAGATTTTATGTATTTTGGATTTTTACTTAATTAAAAATGCTCATAAATAGATCTACCCTTCAAATCTACCATGAAACAGATCTGAAAACTCTAAGCAAGTTATACCAATTTTAAACTGTAGATCTCGTAGATACAAAGCCAACGCAGTAAGAATCAACTAAAACAGAGTTACAATTATTTTCCTATAATTAAAATACTCCAAACTAAACTTTAAATCCTACAACAAAAACAATACAGTAAGTAGCAATATTACTGCAGATCTATGTTCTACTCAATTTTATAAATCAAACGGTATATTATACACAATTTTTGGCCAAGTATTTGATTTACTATGAATTATAAAAGATTAAAACAATTTCTGACTATTTAAATACAAATCCAGACGGGGCGGCTACGCTGGGGACAAGTGGCAGCGTCGGGCTAGTCCAGCTAAGCAATGCGGAGCTGACACGGCATGCTAACGTGGGTGTGCCATGCGACATAACATGATAGGGCGATACCCCTTCGGTTAGGCGATCTAATCTAGCGCGTCAAAAACGAATCGAATGGTCGAGATTGAGAGCCGTTTACCTGGCGGGGGCGTGGTTATGACGACGGTGTATGGCGGTGGCACGGTCGGACGGCGAAGCTCGGCGACATCCTAGTGGATTCCCAAGGTGGTGGTGTTGTCGATGGTGTGCAGCTCCTTCTCGCGGTCCTTCTAGCACGGACATCGGTGACCCTCATTTTGTCGGCTCATGGCAAAGCTCCGCTAGTCTCCTCCGTCTCCTGCGTGGCTCCGGTGAGCAATTGGGGGTGGCCGGGGCTCTGTTTGAAGGGGCAAAAGGTGAGAAGCGATGAAGTAGAGCGAGAGGAAAAAGAGAGAGGAAGGAGAGAGGGCAGAGGGGATCGAAACCTCTGCTCCCGAGCTCGACGGCGGCTTGCTCCAGCGAGATCGGAGTCGAGCTCAACAGCGGCTTCCTCCGGCGAGATCGGAGTCCAGCTCAACGGCGGCATCCTGGTGGCGATGGTCTAATTTTTTTTTAGGATTTTGGGGCAGCGTGACGAGGGGTATATCGAGGCTATTGGGCTTGGCGCAGGGGTCACGGAGATAGCTCCGATTCGGCCAGGAAGACCGTTCCTGGCGCGACGGCGGTGTGGAGTTCGTTCCAAACTCGGTGGGCAAGATGGCAGGTGGGACCAGGCGGTCAGTGGCTGTGGCTGGCGGGTTGCTCGTCACGCTGGAGGGCTGGGTCGGCCCACAGCGCTATGCGCCGCTCGGTCGGTGGCTGGCATGGTAGATAGGGCGCGGGCTGGCTCGGCTGGCCCGCTTAGGTTAGTTCCCTTTTTGTATTTTTCTTTTCTCTTTTTTGTTTTACATTTATTTCAATATCTTTTGCATACTTTACTCAAATTAAATGAAATTGGTCTCTAAAAAATTGTAAAAAGAAGGATATTAATATAGGACTATAAAATAACTCTTTTGCACGGATTTAGAAGGTTAGGTTTAATATAACCCCTTCTTGTCTTTATATGACCATAGGGTTTAGGTAAAAGTATTTGATCAACTTTATTGTGTAATGCCATGATGCACATGATATGATGCATGCTTCTAGTAACATCTGAAATTGTAAAATTTGGTATGCTACAAACCTACCCCCCTTAAGAAGAATCTCGTCCTCGAGATTCAGGTTGGCTAGAAAATAGGTGTGGGTGTTCTGTCTTCAGATCATCTTCACGTTTCCACGTGACCTCTTCCTCAGAGTGGTGATTCCATTGAACTTTGCAAAACCTGATAGTCTTGGTATGAGTACTCCTTTCGGCTGTTTCCAGAATCTTGGTGGGTTTTTCCTCATAGGTGAGATCGTTTTCTAGTTGAACCTCATCCAGGGGAACCGTATCTCTTAGCGGTGGTTCAACCATTTCCGGGTGACACTTCTTTAGTTGTGACACATGGAATACATCATGAACAGACAGTACGTCTGGAAATTCCAACTGATAGGCAAGCTTCCCTCTACGAGCCAAGATCTTATAGGGCCCTATGAATCGAGGTGCGAACTTACCCTTGATTCCAAATCTATTAACTCCTCGTAGTGGTGAAACTCGGAGATATACACGATCTCCCACTTCAAAAGTTACATCCCTGCGCTTGGAATTAGCATAACTCTTTTGCCTGGATTAGGCATACTTTTAGCCTGTCTTGAATCTTGCTTACCTTTTCTTTGGCATCCTTGATCAACTGAGGTCTAAACAAACTACGTTCTCCAACTCCATTCCATAGGAGCAGAGCTCTACACTTCCTGCCATATAGATCCTCAACTAGAGCCATCTTGATACTAGTTTGATAACTATTATTGTACGAGAATTCCGCATATGGCAAGTTGTCATCCCAACTAGACCCATAGTCTAGTGCACAAGCTCTCAACATGTCCTCCAAAATCTGAGTAACTCTTTCTGTTTGGCCATCTGTTTGTGGGTGGCAGGCAGTACTAAACTACAGTCGTGTCCCTAGAGACTCGTGTAACTGTCACCAAAATTCGAGGTGAACTGGGTACCCCAGTTAGAGACAATTCCCTTAGGAACACCATGAAGACTAACAATCCTTGACATATAAATCTTGGCGAGTTTGGCAATCGTATAGGTGGTCTTTACGGGAATAAAGTGGGCCACTTTGGTGAAGTGATCGACCACTACCAAGATAGAATCATACCCAGAACGAGTCTGGGGTAGTCCAGCGATAAAGTCCATGCCTACCTTGTCCCACTTCTAGTCAGGCACAGGTAATGGCTGAAGCAGTCCTGCAGGTTTTTGATGTTCGGCCTTGACTCTATTGCATACATCACACAAGGAGATGTACTTGGCAATTTCTCTTTTCAAATTATTCCACCAGAATATATCCTTCACATCCATGCACATCTTTGTATTACCGGGATGAATTGAGTAAGGTGAATCACGAGCCTCCTGAAGAATCAACTTCCTGATATCGGGGTCATCGGGAACACACAAACGCTTCTCATACCAAAGTGTCCCTTGTTCATCCGTATGGAACCCTTTTGCTTTACCCTTCTTATATTAACTTTTATTTCTTCCAACTCTTTGTCCCCCTTCTAGGCCTCTTTGATTCTGTCCAGACGCGTTGGAACTATCTCCATAGTCGCTAAGTATCCTTCCAGGACTATTTCTAACCTGACATTCTTGAACTGTTCGCACAAAACCTTTGGAAGTTCTCCTACAACGAGTCCATTTACATTGGCGTTCCCAGGATGGCACTGGAGGTCCAGGTCATAGTCCTTGATGAGCTCAAGCCATCTCCTATGCCTCATATTAAATCCTTTTGCGTGAAGATATATTTCAGACTCTTTTGATCCGTGAACACATCACAATGTTTTCCCATGAGGTAATGTCTCCATACCTTGAGCACATGCACAACTGATGCTAGTTCCAAATCATTTGTGGGGTAGTTATTCTCATGGTTCTTAAGTTGCCGAGAAGCATATGACACTACTTTCCCATCTGGCATCAGTACACTACCAATTCCTTGTCGAGAAGCCTCACAATAGACTTGGAAATCCTTCTAGATATCAGGCAGACACAAAACTGGCGTTGTTACTAGGCGGTTCTTGAGTTCTTGAAAACTCGCTTCACATGCCTCCGTCCATTGGAACTTTTTTCTTTCTTCAACAATTTATTCATTGGTTTTGCTATCTTGGAAAAGTTTTTAATGAACCTTCAGTAATATCCTGCGAGGCCCAAGAAACTCCTGATATCTCCCACATTCTTAGGCGACTCCGATTCTGTCACGGAAGCTACCTTACTTGGGTCCACGACAACTCCTTTAGTTGACACAATATGTCCAAGGAATCCCACTTTATTTAACCAGAACTCACATTTGCTGAAATTGGCATACAACTTGTGTTCCCTCAACTTTTCCATAATTAGGCGCAGCTGCCTCTCATGTTCCTTCTCATCCTTGGAGTATATGAGTATATCATAAAGGAATACCACAATAAACTTACCCAAGTACTCCATGAACACATTGTTTATCATAGTCATGAAGTACGCTGGGGCATTTGTTAGACCAAAAGACATCACGGTGTACTCATACAACCATATCTTGTGGTGAAGGCAGTCTTGGGTACATCATGTTCTCAGATCTTTAATTAGAAGTAACCTAATCGGAGATCAATCTTAGAGAACACACTAGGTCCCTTTAATTGATCGAACAGGTCGTTGATATTGGGTAGAGGGTACTTGTTCTTGATTTTCACTTCATTCAATGATCGGTAGTCCACAACTAACCTCTTAGTTTTATCCTTTTTCTCCACGAATAAGATAGGCGCTCCCCAAGATGACGCACTTGGTTCAATGAATACTTTGTCCAATTGCTCTCTAAGCTGTTTCTTAAGTTCCTTCAACTCATCAACATCCATATTGTACGGTCTTTTGGCTATCGGTCCAGTCCCAAGTATCAAGTCAATGAGAAAATCGATGTCTCGGTCAGGAGGCATCCCTGGTAATTCTTCTGGAAATACATCTGGACACTCCTTCACAACTGACACATCCTCCAAGCTAACCCCCCAAGAGAGTTCACCATACTTCCCTTGAGTGCCAAAGCTAACTTAAAGCGGATTCTTTTCTTATCCGGAATTGTGAGTGCGATAGTCCTTTTGGCACAATCTATGACTCCCTCATATTAGGTCATCCAATTCATGCCCAAAATTATGTCTAAGCCTTGTGACTCCAGAACGACTAGACTTGTGGGGAAGATGTGAGTCCCAATCCTTAGTTCTAACCCATGGCATCCAGAGTTTGGCACTATTTCTCCTCTAGGAGAACTTACCCTTGGAGGAGTACTAATAGTCTCCGTAGGTATCTTGCCTCTATCCACAAATACCCTTTATATGAATGAATGTGATGCACCAGTATCAAAAAGAACAACTACGGGGATGGAATTAAGCTTGAACTTACCAATCACAGAGTCAGGTGCCTCACGAGCATCCTCCATGGAGACATGATTCACCGTGGCTTTGACAAATGAATTCTGCTTCTTCCCATTTCCATTACCATGGTTGTGTCTATTGCTTGCCATTCCCATTTTCATCTTCTCGGGGGAAGTACTTGCATAATGCCCTATCTTGTTACACTTAAAGCATGTCGCTTCACTCAGATCCTTTCCATTGCCATTTCCATTGCGGTGTTTATGGCCATTGTGGTTATGTCCCCCATGACGATGACCATTGTGGTTGTGGCCATTGTAGTTGTGGGGTGGTGGTGATGAAGTGCATTGCTTATGGTATGGAGTTGAATTATGCTTGTGTGAGGTGGACTTTCTCTTGCGGTTCTCTATACTCCTTTGCTTTGATTCAACCACAACTGCCCTGTCCAGAAGTTCCTGATAGTTATCAAAATTCAGAGCCAAAAGCTGAATGGATATCTCATCATTAAGTCCCATTAGGAACTCTTCCTGCCTCTTGGCATCAGTGGAAACATCATCAGGTGCATAGCGTGCCAGCTTGTTGAAAAGGTCCCCATACTTGGAGACAGAGCGGTGCAGCTGCTTCAAGTCGCGGAACTCACGTCTCTTAAGTGACATGACACCAGCTGACAAGGGTTCAACTCGTTAGTGCCCATTGTTATGGACTTGGATTTTGGAGAAGGAGGGAGTACTAGAGGCATCAATCGGCTAGCAAACAAGCACACAGGGACGTAAGTTTTACCCAGGTTCAGGCCTCGTAGAGGTCCCTACTCCTGCTTGTCTGCTCTTGGAATTAACGAAGGAATCGAAGATTACAGGGGGCGCAGATGCAATCTAGCGAGAGTTGTGGAAACTAGGGTTGTGATTGTCCTCCTCGCCGCCCCCTCCTAGCCATTATATAGATAGGCTAGGTCTCAGGTAGCAAGTCGAGTCAGTTACAGATTAGGGTTTGCCCTTTGAACTTTCTATCTTAATCTTCTTCTTGTCTCGCAAGCAATCGAGAGTCTGTGGGCCACTCGAATTCCTTATTGGGCCTTGGCAACACCGTGGGCTTCTGCCGTATCTGGACTGTAATATTCCAAACTCGAGTACATGCAGGGTATACCCATGTTAGTAGCCCCGAGTGTTTAGTGGAATCACAGATTCGACTGGAGACTTTATGAAGCCTTTTGAGTGCATGACTGAGTATTTTTTCTAGTGTTCTATTTGTGTCATAGGGATTGCTGATATACGTGTCTGATTTATCTGATGTATCGGTATCAGTTAACTGCCTTAGGGCAAAACAACGCAATCTACTCAAACTCGAGTCCCTAGATTCGAATTCGGAAAAGTGCTGGCGTAATTCGACTCAAGCCGTGGAGGTCTTACAGTATTCGAATTCCAGTGTATAAGTGTGTGCACTCGACGCATCCATCAAGGCATGTTCATCGTACCTGCGGGCATGGATATGTTTCCGGTAGTGCACAGCAGATGCGTTGCCATGCCTTATTCAGATCTTATCTTCACACTATAAGCGTGACATCCGAATTTTTTGTCATCGCGGAGATGATTCGGGTGGCCCAGGAGATGTAATATCTTTGAAGGGAAAATATGAGGCAGAGTCGCCATAGCATTCGAGTGTGGATGTTATCAACACACAATATGATGTACAAGGAAAAATAATCATAGGGTGCACGACCAACGCTCCCTATGGGAGTAGCCCCCGAGTGCCCATTCGAGTCGTAGACTCGAGTCGGGACTAAAAATCATTTCCGACTGCTGTCGTTTTTGATTGCTTGTTTTAGTCGAATATGCTTCCGGCGCTCCCTACGGGAGTATTTCATATTCGAATCGTTGATTCAAGTGATGGGTTGTCTTAAATGTTCATATACCTGCAAAAAATTCTTTCGGGTGCGTGGCCAGCGCTCCTATTAGGAGTAGCCCCCGAGTGCTTGGTTGAGTCGAAGACTCAAGCAAGGACTAAAGTAGTCAAAATCTTATGCTACTGAAATCGATGACGTCAGTGCTGACAATGTGATGACCTCAGTTGCCCGCGTGAGCGGCTTTGACGGGTCATGACGAGCGGTGGGTCCCACTTTCTGACTTTGATTTGACTGGGCGTGCATAATCTTTTGTTTTAACTGCGTCTCCTCGATTTCCGCGCGTAAAGGGGGTAGTGGGGGACGGTTCGTGGTTCACCCACGCCACGTGTCGATGGCGATGTGCGCCACACGTCTAGTAGGGTTTCTGCTGGTCGTTGGATGGCATCCACGAGGAGGTTAAGTAGCAGCGCAGCTGCTGTAATTTTCCCCATCTCTCTTCTTGCTCATGCCTCCTTTGCCATTGGAGCTCTCTCTGCTTCCTTGCAAACTTCCTCTTCGCGGCACTGAACCAGATCCGTGTCTTCCGCAGTTACTTTCTCCGCTCACACCGCCATCAAAAGATAGGCAAGAAGAAGGGAGGCACCGCTGCTAGATCTACGGCCACCATTGCCGCCACCAAGAAGAAGGGCGGTACCACCATCGTGGGCACCAGCACCGCCGGCGCTGGGAAGAAGAAGGGTGCGGGCACCCGCGTCACCAACGGCGCCTGGCGGGCGTCTATCAGCAAGCCTTCCGAGATGCATCTCCATCGCCAAGATGGAGCTCTTCCTCCTGCGGAAGAAGACTCGCGAGTGCCCGGTGACGAGGTAATCCCTTGTCCTCCTCCGGGTTTCCGGGTGATGTTCCTTGCGTTCATCACCCGAGGTCTCTCTCTCTCCCTGAATCCTTTCTTCAGGGTCCTTCTTTGTTTCTATGGGCTCTAGCTGCACCAGCTGTCCCCAAATTCCATTCTCCACAATGCGTGCTTCATCACGCTATGCGAGTGATGGCTCGGAATTGATCCACACTTTGGCCTCTTCAAGAGGCTTTTTAAGTTGAAACTTCATTCGGCATCCGGTTCGGTAGTCTACGACGTAGGATGCTGCGGGATCCATGTCGACTCCTCTGTCAACTACTTCGACATGAAGCTCACCGCGTCCGTCCAAGGGTGGAGAGACAAGTGGTTGTACATCCGTGACCAGAAGGCCGACGGAGAGCACTACGGACTCGCGCCCTTTGATCCCGTGGCGACTTGCAAGAGGAGGCGCTCCTGGAAGAATGTCGTGATGCCTGGCGAGTCCGAGGAAACGGAGGTCATGTATAAGGGCGTCTGCAACCTCGAAAGCCGCATAGGCAAGGAAGAGGGTGGCGCCGCGCTCATTCGCACATGGTTGCGCCGCCGCGTGCAGCCTCTGTATGCTAGAGTCCACCTAATGTACTACTGGGCTGGCGCGAGTGATGTCACTCGCATATCTTCCAAAGGCATTTCTGTGGGTGAGGTGGATATGAGGGTACGATTGGTGACCAGGTACACTGCCAAGGAGGTTCTCCCACGCAAACCAGTTGTGCCTCCTTTCAACGCCTCTAACCCTCCTCCTGAGGTAGAACTGTACTATGAAGTACTTTTCTTTTTCGACTGCCATTATGGTGCTTGATATATAATGATGTATCTTCTCAATGCAGGACTGGAAGGTGTCTTCCAATTTGCCCCCTCGTAATGAAGGGGTTATCCCTCGCGAAGTGGATGAAGAGGACGAGTCGGAGTCGACTGTCCCAATTGAAGAGGAGGAGGGAGCCCCCGAGTCCAGGGACCAGGACACTCGCAAGAATTCCCGAGGATTCTGACGCTTCTTCCCTGATGACGCCGGAAGGTCCTTCTGTTGCTGCAGAGGAGCCAATCCCCGCCATTCTTTTGCGCACCATGGCTCCTCCTGCTCGGAAGAAGCTGCAACTTTTGAAGGAGTCATCGGAGGACTCCTTTGACCTTGGCAATTTTAACTGGTAAGTGTTTTAACGCCCACGAGTTCGTTTTTCTCTTTTTTGAGTTTTCTTTTTTCCTAAAGTTGCGCTGGGTATATTTTGTAGTCAAGCGGCATCGTCATCTTCTGACGACGTCCAATTTGTGAAAGAGTCCTGAGGCACAGACTCCAAGGCCAAGGAGGTGGCCGAACAGTCTCCTTCTCCTCTAGTGGTGGCCCACTCCAGGCACAATTCTTCGAGTTCCCCGCATGCTGAGGAAAACCAGATGGTTGCCCGGACGACTGCGTGGAATTCATCTTCGGAGTCCCTGGAGGATCATGTAAGCGTCCTTTTTGCTGTTGTGGCAGTCAAATTTATACTTTGTGCTACCGCTGAAGCTTTGTTTTCCTTTTGATGCAGCTCATTATGAAGGAAGATGCTCGCCTGGCGGAGCAAGTCCTTGTCATCGGTCGACACGCTCTGCTAGACAATCGCCACCACGTTGTCAAAGGTTAGTTTTGGCTTCGTCTTTGTCTTCGTGAAATTTATGCATTCGATTGATGATACTCCTTGTTCTTTGTAGTTGAGAACAATCAACTCATTCGTCGTGCTTCTTCACTCGAGAAGGCGCTTGCTGGGGCGACGAATAATCGCGATGAAGCAGTCGCAGCTCTAGAGGAGTCGCGAAAGTGAGAAGAGGATCTCCGCGCTTCCACTTCTGAGAGGGAGAAGTTGTTCGAAGAAGAACTTTTCTCGATTGCCAAATCCCTCTCAGGTATGTTTTCCCATTGGATTTGCATTGCTTTTTTGCTTTGACGTCATGTTGTTGTGCTAACACTTTGTGTACGCAGATGCCAGTGGCCTGAGGTTTGATGCCCAGTCTCTGTGTCGCGCAGATGCATTGGCGGGCACCGTCGCTGCAGTCGAAGACCATAGTGTTTCCCTCTAGGAGACACTAGGGAAGGCCAAGGATGTTCTCAGTCGTATCCATGAGGATTTAACTCCCAAGGCCGAGCTGATCGACAACCTTAAAGACCTAGTGGAATCCCTCGCTAGAGGTGTTCTCGTGGAATTCAAGGATTCTCAGCGGTCTGTTGACGCCACCATGGCACTCGCGATGGTGCACGCCCATGGCATGGAGATGGATCTCGCCACTATTTCTGAGGTGATGCTTGTCGATGCCATAGGCCACCAGCTATTGTTTGCTCCCTTCGCTGTTAGTTGCGCTAAATATGGTCCTCAACTTATCTAGACAGTCGCCAAGTACTCGGAGGAGCAGTAGCGAGTGAAGGCGGCGAAGGCTGCGGCATCTGAGGCTACCACGGGCAAGTCCATTGTGTCGGAGACTGCCACGGATGTGATGAAGCCCCCGAATTCGAAGTCGAAGTCGAAGAAGAAAAATTCTCCTTAGTCTGCTTGTGTAATAGATGTAATTTTAGCCTTTTGCTTGAACCGTGCTTTGTGGGGGTGCTCCCTTGACATTTATTGAATTTGACTGTAGTCTTTGTTTATCAATGCCTGATGGGTCTCATTTGCCTCTTGCTTTATTTGTACCTAGGGTCCTTCGATTGGCCCTTCGAGTGGTCCTCATGATCCTCCGTCCACCGGTGAAACCTTGGCGGAGCCATGCTCAAAGGTGGAGGAATTATCGTTGCTTTCACGACTGCGCGGCCGCATTAAACAACTGGAGCGTGAGTTGCCCATCATCCGTGGTAGTGCGGATGTGTGGAAGTCGAAGGCGGAGATGGACACCGCCCGTGAGAAGTATCTCCTAGAGGAGGTGGCGCAGTTGAATGAGAAGTTCAAATGTTAGCTTTTTGCCTTCTTATCTTTTCTTTTAGTCAGTCGCGGTGATCATTTGAGCTTGATCAGCATGCGCTCGCCGGTGTTCTCGTTCATCATGAGTGAGGGTTCTCCCCCATCCCGTTGTTGACAGGCGCGCCGTTACCGCTGTTGGTGGGGCTGCCGTTTGCGACTGGTATGCCACCATTGGGCGTACTACCGTTGGGTGGTCCGGTGCCAGATCCAGTGCCAGTGTTTTCACGATTGACGCTGGTATCGCCCGCATTGATGACGGTGCACATGAAGTGGTTAGGGAAGCTGTTTCTCCCACAACTTTCAGATCTGGAGCCGTAGGCTCCATCTTCTGTGGCTAGGTCACCCAAATCGGATCCGCGACTGCTGTCGCTGTCTGTATTCCCAGCTGTTACTGATGTGTTGAGCTCGTTGAGGGTGCCGATTGGTGGCTAGAACCATGATGCTGGAGCAATCGCGGGTGCCATTGGCTGGTCAGGCATGTGAAGTGTGCCCAGTTGGCCAACCTGGAAGCGGAAGCTCCCAATCGCCAGATTGATTCCATCGCCCACGGACTCGAAAGCTTGGCGAGTGGCCTACGTGTGGATGGTGAAGTCGAACACGCTGAAGAGCTGGTGAATCTCCGTTGTGGCAGAGTTGTAGATCACGGTTGACGGGGCCGAAGAAGCAGCGACATCAACACTCCCAATTCCCACAGATGGCGCCAATTGATGAGGGTTCAACTTGCCAATGCCCATTGGTATGGACTTGGGTTTTGGGGATGGAGGGAGCGCTGGAGGCAATAATTGGCTAGCAAACAAGCACACAGGGATGCAAGTTTTACCCAGGTCTAGGCCTCATAGAGGTCACTACTCCTGCTTGTCTGCTCTTGGAATTAACGAAGGAATCAAAGATTATAGGGGCGTGCAGATGCAATCTGGTGAGAGTTGTGGAAACTAGGGTTATGATTGTCCTCCTCGCCGCCCCCTCCTAGCCTTTATATAGATAGGCTAGGTCTTGGGTAGCAGGTCGAGACGGTTACAGATTAGGGTTTTGCCTTTGAACTTTCTATCTTAAGCTTCTTCTTGTCTCGCAAGCAATCGAGAGTCCGTGGGCCACTCGAATTCCTTATTGGGCCTTGGCAATGCCGTGGGCTTCTGCCGTATCTGGACCATAATATGCCAAATTCGAGTACATGCAGGGTATACCCATGTCACCAGGAGCTACATGATAATTACGAAAGGCCCCCTCAAACTGGTTCCAGGTGATAGCATCAATATCAGGGTGGGTGACTTGGTAGTTATCCTACCATTCAGCAGCAGGTCCCGCAGGTTGGTGCGCAGCAAAGCGCACCCTGCTAGCTCCAACAACTTGGACAGTGTCTAACTTCTTGTTGGTGGTGCGGAGCCAGTTATCTGCCACAATTGGCTCAGAACTACTTGAGAAAGTAGGAGGTTTCAACCTCAAAAACCGAGTCAAGCGATCCTATTGGGGCGGAGGAGCTGGTGGAGGCGACGGGTTGTTGTTGTTTTGCATGTTTTGGGTGAGGAGTTGGATCAGCTGATTCTAGGAGGTCAGGAGTTGTGCAATCTCCAGAGGCAGATTATTGTTCCCACGTCTCGCCATCTATGGGGTTGGGGAAACAAGTTAAGAAATAGATAGAAAGACAACGGAATAAACTCCTACCCTCATGTAAACACAAGAAAAACACACAAGAAACAAAAATGGCACACATAGCACAAAGTTTAACACAACTCATCCAAGTTTAACTAAACCAATATAGTTTTGGTACTGATTACAATCGCGAATAACATTTCACTATAGAAATAAACGTGGTCCAACTATCTACCCTACTCATCATCCACTTTCTCATCCTCAATAGAGAAGCCTTCCTTCTCCAGCATTGACTTGTATAGCTCCATGTCCTTTGTCGTGGCTTCGAGCTTCTCCTGAAGGCCCTTCACCTCAAGCAGCTCATGTGTAGCAGCTTCGAGCTTCCCTTGAAGTTCCTTCACCTCATGCGGCTCCTGTGTAGAAGCTTCGAGCTTCTCTTGAAGTTCCTTCTTCTCCTCTTGCAGCTCCTTAAACAAGTTTGACTCCTTAGTCATGGGGGCGATCTTCTCCTCCAAGGTCCTCTTGGTGGCTTGCAGCTCCTTCAACATGAGGGAAAAGTTCTTGAACTCCATCTCGTTTCTCGCGAGTAGCTCATTCTGTTCCCTAATTCTCTTTTTCTTATCCCGCACCCTCTTCTTTTGATTAGTGAACTTCTTGTCTTTGGTTGTCATCTCCCCTTCTAGGGACTTGATCTTCTCTTCTAGCTCTTGGATATTCCCATCCTTCTCCTCGACTAGGGTGCATAACTCGTCGTTCCTTATGATCTCAAAGCAGCTTCCCTCCTCAAGATCGTTGATTTGGCACTCCAAGTCTTGGTATTGGATCCTTCGACGCTTGGATGTCGCCCTTTCCTCTGAGGTTAACTTGATTGGGACTCCTTTCTCATCACGCCTTCCAAAGAGATTGATGTAGTGGCCTTCAACCTCTTCATGGTGGCGTCCACATAGGCGTCCAATGAGCTTTTGCATGCTGGTGCTAAGTCCTTTCTCCTTGGAGTCGCTGACGATGTTGAGCACAATGGCCTCTATCTTGGGTTCAGTCTCACTTCGCCCCGGTTGGATGACTTTGATCGCCTAGCATCCTTCCTTGTGCATCTTCCTCAACTTGCTCCCCTTGATCGATGGCATGGGCAGCTCCAACGTCTTGATGATGTCCAGAAGGCATTGCCCAAAGCGCAGGTACTTGATGTCCTCGGCGGTGTCGTAGTAGAAGCTCGTCATCTTTAAGTTAAGAGACTAAGGATTAGATACAAAGAAATAAGGAAAATAATTTACTATCAGATCATAAATAACTTAGAAGAATATAGAAAGCAAAAACACACAATGGTAAAGGTGGTTTCCAATCCTAGGGGTCACGTCCTACAGGCAACTTTGTGCTCTGTAACCATCTGTTGTGACCTTGGACCGTGAAAGATCCTAAGTCCCTGTGGTTAACATGCTAGTCCCTAGATCAATAGCTAGCACTTCAGAGTCGATGAATATTATGTAAAACACAAGTCATTATTACACGAATAATCCAGAGTATATTTATTACAACTTGCATCAAACAATGCCATAAAAGTAATTATGCATGCATGCAACATGGTAATATGCAAGGATGGTTTCAAAATCGACCAAGAATATTGTTCAGGGGTGGTATTGTGTTGGGGATGTCATTAGTATCGATTTCCCACAGATTTTAAGTATTTTGGATTATTACTTAATTAAATATGCTCATAAATAGATCTACCCTTCAAATCTACCACGAAACAGATCTGAAACCTCTAAGCAAGTTATACCAATTTTAAACTTTAGATCTCGTAGATACAAAGCCAACGCAACAATAATCAACTAAAATGGAGTTATGGTTATTTTGCTATAATTAAAATACTCCAAACTAAACTCTAAATCCTACCACGAAAACAGTACAGTAAACTAGCAATATTATGGCAGCTCAGTGTTGTACTCAATTTTATGAATCCAACGGTATATTATACGCAATTTTTGGCCAAGTATTTGATTTACTATGAATTATACAAGATTAAAACAATTTATGACTATTTAAATACAAATCCAGACGGGGCGGCTACGCGGGCAACAAGTGGCAGCGTCGGACTGGTCCAGGTAAGCGACGCGGTGCTGTGATGGCGCACTATCGCAAGCGTGCCACACGGAGCAACGTGATAGGGCGGTACCCCTTCGGTTAGGCGATCTAATCTAGCGCGTCAAAAACGAATCAGATGGTCGAGATTGAGAGTTGTTTACCTGGAGGTGGCGCAGCTCGACGACGACGGTGTACGGTGGCGACACGGTCGGAAGGCATCCTAGTGGCTTCCCGAGGCGGTGGGTAGTCGACGGTGTGCAGCTCCTCGTCGCGGTCCTTCTAGCACGGACGGTGGCGGCCCTCGTTGCCTCGGCTCGTGGCAAAGCTCCACTGGTCTCCTCCGTCTCCAGCATGGCTCTGGTGTGCAATTGGGGGCGGCTGGCGCTCTGTTCGAAGGGGGAAAAGGTGAAAAGCCATGAAGTAGAGCGAGAGGAAAATGAGAGAGGAAGGAGAGAGGGAAGAGGGCATCGGAACCTCTTCTCCCGAGCTCAGCGGCGGCTTCCTCCGAAGAGATCGAAGTCGTGCTCAATGGCAGTTGCCTAGTGGCGATGGTCTAAATTTCTTTTAGGGTTTTGGGGCAGCGTGCCGAGGGGTATATGTAGACGCTGGGCTTGGCATGGGGGGTCATGGAGAAAGCTCCGATTCGGCTGGGAAGACCGTTGCTAGCGCGGCGGCGACGTGGAGTTCGTTCTGAACTCGGTGGGCGGGATGACAGATGGGACCAGGCGGTCAGTGGCTGCGGCTGGCGGACTGCTTGTCACGCTGGAGGGCTGGGCCGACCCACAGCGCTCTGCGCAGCTCGGTCGCTGGCGCACGCGGTAGATAGGGCTTGGGCTGGCTCGGCTGACCCGCTTAGGTTAGTTCCCTTTTTTGTATTTTTCTTTTCTCTTTCTGTTTTACATTTCTTTCAATATCTTTTGCATACTTTAGTCAAATTTAATGAAATTGGTCTCTAAAAATTTGTAAAAAGGAGGATATTCATATAGGACTATAAAATAACACTTTTGCAAGGATTTAGAAGGTTAGGTTTAATATAACCCATTCTGATCTTTATATGACTATAGGGTTTAGGGAAACGTATCAGATCAACTTTATTGTGTAATGCCATGATGCATATGATATGATGCATGCTTCTAGTAACATCTTAAATTGTAAAATTTGGGATGTTACATCAATAGTAGCTCTTGTTTCTTCGTGAAGCTTCTTCATAGCTTGGGCGCGCTTCTCAACGTCCATGTTGGTGCGCTCATGGAAAGGTAGTGGTAGGATGTCGAGCGCGGTGAGGGGCTCAAAACCATAGACGATCATGAAGGGACTCATCTTGGTTGTTGAGTGCTTGGCTTGGTTGTAGGCAAACTCAGTGTGTGAAATGCATTCCTCCCAATCCTTGAGGTTTTACTTGATCAAAACACGAAAGTAGAGTCCCAAGGGTTTGGTTGACAACTTCGGTTTGGCCATCGATGTTAGGATGCGATGCGGATGAGAATTTGAGCTTGACGCCGAGCTTGGCCATGAGGGTCTTCCACAAGTAACTCATGAATTTGACGTCGTGGCCGGAAACAATTGTTCTTGGCACACTATGAAGACGGACGATTTCCCAGAATTGTTTTTGCAACCTATGCAGCATCGCCGGTCTTATGGTATGGTATGAAGTCTACCTTTTTTGAAAAGCGATCCACGACAACAAATATAGAATCATGACCATGTTTAGATCTAGGCAATCCCAACACAAAATCCATGCTAATGTCTGACCAAGGTGTATGAGGAATATGCAATGGCATATAAAGACCATAAGGGTTAGCTTGCGACTTAGCTTGAACACATGTCGTGCATCATTGAATGTAGCGCTCCATGTCGCGCTTTATCTTGGACCAAAAGTAGTGAGTGGAGAGCATGTCCAATGTCTTGTCATGGCCAAAGTGACCTATAAGGTCTCCACCATGAGATTCTTGGAGAAGAAAAAGTTGGAGAGAGGACCTCGGAATGCAATGCTTATTTTGCTTAAATAGAAAGCCCTTATGCAAATAGAAATCATCCACTCCTTTATAAATGGATCACTTTGCAAAAATTGGTTCAAAAAAGGGGTCAAAAGCATACAAAGTTTTTATTTCCTTAAGACCCAACACGTTGAATTCAAGTCTCGTAAGAAGGCTTGCGTTCTTGCGAGACAAAGCGTCCGCAACTACATTATCTTTGCCCTTCTTATACTTTATAATGTACGGAAAAGACTCCATAAACTCAACCCACTTAGCATGTCTCTTACTCAAGTTGGCTTGGCCTTTGAGATATTTCAACGACACATGGTCGGAATGGATGATAAATTCTTTAGGCCATAGGTAGTGTTGCCAAACTTGAAGGACACGAACTAAGGAAAAAAGTTGTTTGTCAAAAGTCAGATGATTAAGGAGAGCACCATCATGTTTCTCGCTATGGTAGGCTATATGGCGTCCATTTTGCATAAGGACTCCTCCAATGCCAATACCACTAGCATCACACTCTATCTCAAAAGTTTTAGTGAAATCCGGTAACGCAAGAAGAGGTGCTTCACTGAGCCTCTTTTTAAGTTCATCAAAAGCTTTTTTTGTGCCTTTCCCAACCACAAAGTTGACATTCTTTTTGGTCAATTCATTGAGAGGACAAGAAATGGTCGAAAATTCTTTCACAAAGAGACGATAGAAACCGGCCAACCCATGAAAACTTTGGAGTTCAATCACATTGGTTGGGATGGGACAATCTCGTATGTACTTTACTTTGGGAACATCAACTTCAATGCCCTTTGAAGAAACGACAAATCCAAGAAAAATCAACTTGTATCTAGCAAAATTGCACTTGGGAAGATTAACATATAGCTTTTCATGTCGAAGGATTTGCAAAACTTCCTTGACATGTTTAATATGGTCCTCAAGTTACTTGTTATAAACAAGTATATCATCAAAATGGACAACGACACTCTTGCCAATGAGAGAACACAAAATATGATTCATGAGGTGCATGAAGGTGGATGTGGCATTAGATAAGCCAAAGGGCATAACCGACCTTTCATAGAGACCAAGTTTGGTCTTGAATGCGGTTTTCCACTCATCACCTTCAGCCATGCGTATTTGATGGTAACCACTACGAAGATCAATTTTTGAAAAAATAGGGGCTCCACACAACTCATCAAGCTTGTCATTAAGAAATTGTATAGGATGTCGATAACGCACGGTACTAGCATTAATTGGATGGTAGTCCATGCATAATCGTAACATATCATCCGATTTAGGAACAAGAATCACGGGTACCGCACTTGAACTAGTGCTAACTTGGATTAAACCTTTGGAGACAAGTTGGTTGATTTGACGTCGATCTCCTTCGTCTATTCCGGGTTCGTGCGGTACGCGGCGTGGTTTGGAAGGGGCGCACCGGGAATGAGATCAATGCGATGTTTGATGCCACGATGAGGAGGTAGTCATGTGGTAGCTCTTCGGGGAACACATCCTTGAATTCCTGCAAAACAATCATCAAAGATGGAGAAACATTGGTTATTTCATTAGTTCCTTATCCTAGTCCCTTGCAAATGAGGACGTAGTGCAAGATGTATAGGTTGTTCCTCACATCTCGCATCTCACTTTTGGTGGAAAGGAGAACACTCATAGTTTATTCGCTCGAGTTTGGCTTGTGGCTCTCACTCACTATTATGTGGCTCTCTCGCTCACCACTCCTCTCACACGTAGATGTTGTGCTTTGCACCCTCGCTAAAGCCTTTGCATTGTCCGCAATTATTTGGCTAGGGGTCATTGGTTCCAAAACATATGTTTTGATGAGCCATTTGAATATGTACACATTGGTGCGGCCATCATGTAGAGCAGCCTTGTCAAATTGCCATGGTCGACCAAGCAACATGTGGCAAACCGTCATTGGAACTACATCACACCCGACCGTGTCGTTGTAAGAGCCAATGGCGAAGGTGACCGATACGGTATGCTTGATCTTCACAGACCCTTGGTCACTTAGCCATTGCACGTGGTAGGGGTGCTTGTGCGGATGGAGGGTGAGATTGAGATTCTCACACAACTCGGTGCTAGCAAGGTTGTGGCAACTCCCTCCGTTGATAATCACCTTGATAGATTTGCCATTGATGTTGGCTCATGTTTGGAAGATTTCTGAGTGTTGGTCTTCATGCTCTTGTGCTTGAGTGGTCAAGATCCTTGTGACGACAAGCGAAGGACTTGCGTCATGTTCCCACATGAGGAGTTCTTGGTCATCTTCCACTCATTGCCTTGTCATTGCTTCCTTGACTAGGGCATCAAATTCATCTTCACTCAAGTACTCTTCGTCGCCATTGTCATGGATGAACAACACTTTCTTGTTTCCACACTCGGCCGACTTGTGTCCTTTGCCTCCACACTTGTAGCATTCACTGTTGAAAGGTGTATCATTCTTTGCTTGTTTGCCACTTGGGGGTAGTTTTCCTTGGGGAAGTGTGGGCTTGAAGGAAAGCTTGGAGTACTTGAGGATCTTCCATTGAAGGCTGTTGGCGTAGCGGTTGAAGCTTGCTTGTAGGTGAAATACGTCTTGGGCTTGGTGTACTTGATGTCCTCTTGTTGGGGATATACTTTCCGGGTATCCTCACAGTTCCTCACTGACCAGGGTGGCCCACTTCGGGTTAGAGCTTAGCTTCACGGGCGGCCCAGTCAGGGAGAGAAGACGAAGTCCAATCCGGCTACGGGAAGGCCTAGAAGACTTACCAACTTAGGCCCATAATGTTACTTGTAGTTCAAGATGTACTCTGTAACCAACTCTTAGTCATAGCCGGATTGATCTCTCCTGTAAACCCTAGGCTGGATATCTATATAAGCCGGCCTAGGGAGAGCCTTTAGGGTAACACAATAGTCTACAACCTCAACTCACACAGGCGATACCCTTGTAACCCATATTCCGGCTATGCCGTATTACTAGATTGCTAGCAGGAGTAGGATTCGTCCAAAGCCGGCGGATTCGAACCTGGGTAAACTTGTGTGCTCACCATCCCAGAATACCGTACGTCTCACACCCCTCTCTTCCGCAAACCTCGAGGACCCCCTCATGGCGTACTTGTCCTCAATCCAACGAAAGTTGGCGCCCATCATGGGGCAAGTGAGCTTCCGATCTGCGTTCCGAGCGGAATCTGCAAGAATTGGAATCGGCGAGACCATCGCCGTCGGTCGCATCCTCTACGCCAGCGACGTCCCTCTCATCGTTCTCGACGAGACTTGGATTCTAGCTAGGGAGGTCGTGACTGCCTATACAATCATGTCTTTTGGCGAGATCGATGTTTACATCGGTTTCGCTAAACCTGCCCAACCCACCCCAGCGGTGATGATAGAGGCAGAAGAATCTTCTGGGTCCCCTTTGTCCGTGGAGGCGGCATAGTTCCGGATCTCAGAAAACCCTAATCCCACCCAGCCCGCACCAGTTGCGGAGATAGTGGAGAAATCTGAGCCTGAAGAAGACCTCACGGTCCAAGTCGAATCTGGAGTGGATCTCCCTAGAGAAGTCGGATCCCAGATCGACCCACCCGTGGAGATCGAAATCCAGGAGGAGCATATCAACGACACTGATTCCGGCTCTGACGATGCCGGGACAGACAGGCCTTTCCTCAGGTACACACTAAGACGTATGATACTACAAGGCGCAAGCACAGAAGAAATCCTCGAGACCATTAAAAGTTTCCACATGGCTGATCGCGAAAGCCGCAGGTACCTCGGGAAGCACGCATCGCACTTTGTCGGATATGTTGGATCCGGATCTGGCTCTGCCGATGCTGGAGAAAACACCGATTCGGTGCTAGAGGCAATTGGAACAAACGCCGACGTTCTCGCATCCTCGGATGAATCTATGACGTCGGCAGATTTCCGAAAGTTCTCCGTGGAATATGAAGAGGAGTACAACTCCAAAGCTACAGAAGAAGGAGAAGCCATGGATGAAGGATCCCGGGAACACTCTCCCAAAGCGCAGGATGACATGGACGTCGGAGATAATCCTATAGTCTAGATGTCCGAAAGTACTGATCAGAGCTTGACTCCGGGAAACGGACCCAAAGCCGTCTTTGCTACCGGCGCTGCCAAGAAGGCAAAGAAGAAGAACAAGAAAAGCATGACCCTGGCAAAAGACCCTCTGACAAAGGAGGTGATTGCCGAGGAATACAAGGAAGACTCGGATGGAGCACTTATCCCAGACGAGCCGAAAAAGAATCATCGGTGGATGGACACGTGATCACAGAAGGTGCGCGTAAAGTCATCGATGCCGCATTAACCACACCTATCCCTACAGCTGCAGAACTTACTACAGATGAGCTGGACGAAAGGGCCCAAGCCCTAGAAGCGCGTCGTCAACAACTCCTCGATGAAGCCAAAAACATCGAGGTGGAGAAGTAACGCATGTCAACCAAGGAATACATGTCTCGGTTGCATCAAAAGACACGAAAGCGTCACACCAATGATGACCAATTCCCACGTGTCCGTGCCGTCCTTTTTGGGGACGTGATGGGGAAGCCACGGAATGACAGCAACGGAGATTGGGTATACCCAACCCCTGTACAGAATACCGTGGCAGCCCGAGAAATTCTATCGGCTAATCCAGGACCATAGGAGATCCGTTTGGGTATCAAGCTACTCAACAAGGGACTGGAGCAGCAGAAGGTCGCCCTGTCCGGAAGTCAAAAACTGGTCTCGGATTCTGACCAATGTCGCAAAGATCCGGCATGGGCTGACGTAAGATCCCATTACGTTCAGGTGCAGTACCATCACCTCGAACACAGGGAAGACAATTATTCAAGAACCGGATCGTTGGGACAGCATCGCAGAGCTACACATAACTGGAGCAATGTCGCCCTAGCGGCAGAGAAAGACGCGATCGCTGCACTGAATCCGATGAATCCTCCCCAACGAGAATTCAACGATCGAAAGGGAGAAGATAAGGAGAAACGTCAGGAGGAGGATCGTCAGAGAATGCCACCTCCTAGACATGAGAGCCGTCCGGCTGAGCCTCACCATGGTGGGAACGATGGACGAAGGAACGACGGAAACCATGCTGGAACAAGCCGGCAGGGGGCTCGTCCTAGTCAAGAACCTCCTCGTAACCGGAATAATGACGCTTCGGACGGAGACCGGTGATCAGCCGGAAACAATTCAGCTGCCCCACCCCCTCCACCAGGCAGTTATCACAACAGCCGCCAAGGAGGGTAAGGAGGACGACATGGCGGAGGAGGTGGTGGCAGAAGCCGAAGTTCGGCTCCAAGGCACCGCAGCCACAGGCGACATTCGGGACGATCTCTATCCCCGAACGATGAAAGGCACATGATCAACTCCAACATAGAGGCTCGACGCTATGAAAATGATGACGTGTACATGGGCCCAAAGTGCTTCGGACCATGCATCAGAGCTACAAAATTTCCGGAAAGATTTGCTATCTCAAGACATATCCAAGCCTACGACGGCATTGCTCGGCCAGACACCTGGTTACAGGACTTCTTCCAAGCTTGCTGCATCGCTAAAGGCGGAAATAGCCTTGTCGCAACCCGATATCTCCCACTTATGTTGCGGAAGACGACACAATCATGGCTCAATGAACTTCCGGCAAACACCATCCATAACTGGTATGACTTGCAAAGTGCGTTCTTTCGGAATTTCGAAGGCACATATCGGAGCCCCTATACGGTTGGAGACCTACATCGTTGCACCCAGAAAGCCGGAGAAACTTGCCGAGATTACCTCGGACGATGGATTGACACCAAGAACTCCTGCGAAGGAGTAAATGATCAAACTGCGATTGAAGCTTTCATCGCAGGTCTTCCGATTGGTTTACTGCGCCATCGCTAGAAGTGTGACAAGGTTGCTGATTTGGGAGAGATGATAGAAACAGCAAGCAAGTATGCAGATGCTGACGACGATGCAGAGCGATTACTCAATGTCCTGGTTGTGCCTCAGTCGGCAAAACAACGAAATCAATAATCTCAGAAGCGCAAAAATACCTCGGAAGAAAAACCCAACACGGAGATAGTGGTGGTCACTACTGTTTCCGGGTCTGGAGGACGAGGAGAACGTGGCGGAGGCCGTGGGCGTGGCCGTGGGACATCAAGGGTGCAAGGTAGAGGAGAGCAACAACCAGGCAAAACCTACACTTGGGCCGACATTGCCAATAACCCATGTGTGCATTACTTGGACGCCAATGGGGGCTCGTCCCACACCAACGCTGAATGTCGTTTTAATGACGACATCAAGAGAGATGATACCGCGGGCTACAAAGCTAAGCGGAAGAAGGGAAAGAAAAATCCCAAAAACGACAAGGAGACCAAGGAAGATTCCGACATGGAGGAAGCTGATGCTTCAAATCCCAAGTCGGAAGGGAAGAAGACTTTTCCCACCAAGAAGGACACTTACGTCACCTTCCTCGGATCTCAACCATCAAAGGTCAAGAAAGCAGTTCTCCACGAGCTCAATGCAACAGTTCTAGCTGTCCCTCAATATCTTGACTAGTCAGAGGTGGCAATCACATTTGACCGCGCTTATCATCCGCCCAAGCTACACATGCGAGGAAAATACGCCTTAATCGTCAATCCACTTATTGACGGTTATGCTTTCTCCAAGAACCTCATGGACGGTGGTAGCAGCATCAATATTCTCTATGTCAAAACGCTACGCCAGATGAAGATCTCGGAAACACAGCTGAATCATAGCTCTGTGATCTTTCACGGAGTTGTCCCGGGAAGACAAGCTAATTTCCTAGGAGAGATTACTTTGGATGTTACCTTTGGAACTCCAAAGAATTATCGGACGGAGGCACTTTCCTTCGAAGTGGTCCCATTCAAGAGCGCATACCACGCTATATTCGGACGTCCGGCTTACTAGGCCTTTATGGCTCGTCCGTGTTACATTTACAATATGATGAAAATTCTAGGTCCCAACGGCGTGATCACCATCAGGGGAGACCCGAAGAAAGAGCGAGAGTGTGAAGATGGAAATGCCGCCTTTGCCGAAGCCGTGCTACATGCCCAGGAGTACCAGGAGATCAAGAAGAGCATAGATCCGTTCGAGATGACCGCAACGAAGAAGGAGGTGACAAAGCCAAATCCGGAGTTCCAGGAATCAGAAGAGACGAAGACGATGCCGTTGAAGGATGATGACCCCTCCAAGGTGACCCAGATAGGCGTAGGCCTCAGTAGAGCATAGGAAAGCGCGCTCGTCAAGTTCCTCCAAGAAAATCAAGATATCTTCGCATGGCAGCCTTCTGACATGACCGGAGTACCTAGGGAACTTGTCGAGCACTCTCTAAATGTAAACCCGAACGCTAAACCCGTCAAACAGTCCTTACAATGGTTTGGCGATGAAAAGCGTAAGGCAATAGCTAAGGAACTAGCACGGCTCGAGTTAGCTAGATTCATAGAAGAGGTCATCCACACTGAGTGGTCGGCCAATCCTGTAATGGTCCCTAAAAAGGACACCACTGATTTAAGGATGCGTGTTGATTATACTGCCTTGAACAAGGCTTGTCCAAAAGATCCGTTCGCTCTGCCTAGAACTGATCAAGTCATCGATTCTACGGCAGGCTCGGAACTCCTCTGTTTTCTCGACGCATATTCTGGTTATCACCAAATCCGGATGAAGGAAGCTGACAAAGTCAAATATTCATTCATAACCCCCTTCGGAACCTTCTGTTTTGTTACGATGCCTTTTGGGCTAAAGAACGCAGGAGCTATGTACCAACGCACGATGCATCGTTGCCTCCACGACCAACTCAGACGCAATGTACATGCATACGTGGATGATATCGCGGTGATGTCCAAAAAGAAGGAAACACTGATTTCCGACTTGGAGGAGACGTTCGCCAATCTATGAAAATATAACATCATGCTTAACCCGAGGAAATGCTTCTTTGGAATACCAACCGGAAAATTGTTAGGTTTCATCGTGTCTCAAAGAGGCATAGAGGTGAACCGAGACAAAATAAAGGCTATACTCAATATTTCCAGGCCAACTCGCCTGAAGGACATACAAAGACTAACTGGTTGCATTGATGTAGTCAGTCGATTTGTAAGCCGGCTTGGTGAAAGAGCCGCACCATTGTATAAACTCCTGAAAAAGACCAAGGATTTTGTCTGGACCGATGAAGCTGAAGCTGCACTACAAGATCTGAAAAGAGTACTCTCATCTGCTCCTATCCTTGCAGCGCTGGAACCTCAGGAACCGACGTTGCTTTACATTGCTGCGACAAATAAAGTTGTCAGTATCGTCATGGTGGTGGAGAGACCAGAGGAAAATCAGGAACACCTAGTGCAGCGTCCGACGTACTTTGTTAGCGAGGTCCTGACAGAATCAAAGCAGCGGTATCCACACTATCAAAAATTGGCTTATGGTGTTTTTCTAGCATCTCGTAAGTTATGACACTATTTTCAGGAGCATCCAATTACCGTGGTGAGCAAGGCTCCCATGAGATACATAATCAATAATAGTGACGCCACAGGACGTGTCGCCAAATGGGGAATAGAGCTCTCAGCTTTCGACATTGAGTATAAACCTCGGACAACAATGAAATCCTAGATCCTTGCTGACTTTGTCGCTGATTGGACAAAGACGAAGGAGAACATGATCCTCCCTGAGTCGGAATATTGGACCCTCTTTTTCGATAGGTCTAAGGCTCGAGGGGGCTTGGGGAGATAAACTTTTATACGTGTTGCAGATCCACTTCACAACGACAAAAAACATTGCCGAGTATGAAGCACTGTTGCATGGAATCCAAATTGCTAAGGATATTGGCATCCGACGTTTGATGTGTTACGGAGATTCGGATCTTGTTGCTCAGCAAGTCTCGGATATTTGTAATGCAAATAAACACATGGCAGCATATAAAGCTGTCGTGGATGATCTATCTAAATCGTTCGAAGGGTTTGAAGTACAACACATCCCTCGAGCAGAAAATGAGGAAGCAGACGCACTATCTCGCATAGGCTCTGCGCGGAAAGAGGTCCCGGATGGCGCTTTTTTAGAGCACCTCAAAGTCCCCTCGATAAAGGGTGTAGATGAGGAATATCTAACCAAATCCGACTCACCTTTGATTGCAGATCTGGCTGTAATTCCCAGCTGGACTCAACCCTACCTCGATTATTTGGTAGATGGAAAATTACCCAAAGACAAGGTGCTGAGCCGGCAGATCATCCGACGAGCAAAATTCTATACTATTGTTAAAAGTGAGCTCCATAAAAGGAGTGTTTCTGGGGTCTTTCAGCGTTGTGTATCTCCGGAAGAAGGAGTGGAAATCTTAAGGGAAATCCACGAAGGCGAGTGTGGTCACCACGCTGCAGCCAAATCTCTAGTGGCAAAAGCTTTTAGACACGGATTTTTCTGGCTTACAGCTCAGGCAGATGCCGAACGATTAGTCAAGACGTGCAAAGGCTGCCAAAAGTACGCCAAACAAGCTCATGTTCCGGCTGATCAGCTGCGAACAATACCTATAACATGGCCCTTTGCGGTCTGGGGGCTTGATATGGTAGGACCATTTAAACGAGCTCCAAGTGGATTTACTCACCTCTTAGTGATGGTGGATAAATTCACCAAATGGATTGAGGCTAAACCTGACACTAGTTGTGATGGAGCAACAGCCAAAAGATTTTGTCAAGGATGTTATAATCCGGTATGGTTATCCACATAGCATTATCACGGACAACGGGAGTAACTTCTCTATGGGAGAATTGGCTGAATTCCGCGACGAGCAAAATATCCGGCTTGACATTGGGTCAGTCGCATATCCACATGCTAACGGACAAGTCGAAAGAGCTAATGGTTTAATCTTACAAGGACTAAAACCGAGACTCGAAGCACCACTACGACGTGCTGCGGGGGCTTGGGCAGAGGAATTATCCTCTGTAATTTGGAGTTTACGAACAACTCCAAACAGGTCAACATGATACACACCTTTCTTCTTGGTCTATGGCGTAGAAGCAGTTCTTCCTAGTGATTTAATTCATACTTCTCCTAGAGTGGCCGCGTATATCAAAGAGGATGCCGAGATTTCTCGACAAAATGATCTCGACTTAGTCGAAGAAGTTCGCTTCGTTGCTGAAATGAGATCTACAGCCTATCAGCAGAAGTTACGCAAGTATCATAGCCAGAGAGTCCGAAACAGATCTTTCCATAAAGGTGATTTGGTTCTCCGGCTTGTGTAACAAAGAAAGCACAAACTTTCCCTAGTATGGGAAGGGCCCCTTTTAGTTAGTCGAGTATTGCACAATGGATCGTACTACTTAACTGACATGAGGCCAGTCAAAGAAAGACCTGCTACTAAGAAGAGAAAGAGAGCTGGAGGCAGTACAAATCCGGATGAATTAGACAGACCGTGGAATATTGCTCAACTACGTCCCTTTTATTCTTAGTTTATCCTTCTTTGTAATCATATATATGTACATGTTCTTTGAGAAATAAAAGTCTTGGTTACCTCAAGTTTTTCTGAGAAGTTTTTACCATCTTGTTTCCAAATGATCATGTTATAGTCGAAAATCCTAGAATGCTTGAAAGTAATTTATGCTCATGTTCGTTCTGGTTCAGATTTCCAATTCTAAAATTTCTACCTTCGGGTATAAATCTAAAATTTCTCGTCTTTACTTTGGTTATTTTTCTGATTGCTGGATGCGGGTATTTTCCGAGTAGTGAATTGTTGGTACTAGAAGCCGGCTTTATTTCCGAGTTTAAACTGGTTTAGCAAGTGAGCTCCATTGCTCGACAAAGTTTCCGGCTGAAGGTTTAGCTGGCTCACGAAAGGGACAAGGTGGAAAGCCAGATAAACGATAAGTAGAGGCGAAAAAATTCAAGTGCTTATGAAAATATTTCAAGCACACAAAAAAAAGCCAAAAGTGCTGAATAGATCACAAACTTGGCACTAGCAAAATCAATAGTACTTAATATTTACAAACGCATCATGTTTTTTCCGGAATAATACATAATTTTCTGGTCTATGATGCAGGAGGAGACGAAGGAGCTGCCGGCTCGCTGGTTACTCCGCCTTGATATCGTTCCGAGATGTCCGGATCTAGGGTGGTCCGTTCATCGTCGAAAACTTCTTCGGCTTCTTCTGGAGGAGGTGGCGGAGTAGCTACGCAGGTGAAGAAGGGGATCTCGTAGCTGGTCAGATCAACTACGTGACACACGTATCCGACGCAGGAGTGCATGATGGCTTGAAGGTCTTGCTCCTGGCCGTCTTCGTCTACCTTGCAGTACCCTCTGGTCACTTGCCATATCTCCATGTTTCCATGGTGGCTCATGACCATGGTGAGAGCGTTCTGCGCAGCAGTCTGCGCGTAGGACATGTTCCAGTCCCGAACAAGCTGCGGCATCTCCTTGGCCTTGTCCCGCACCTGAAAATCCGACATGCTTGGCATGTCCGGAATCCTGAGAGACTCCCCAATGTCCTCAACGGACTGGCGGAAGTCATGAAGAAGATCACCGACTTGGGTAAGCCGGTGGGTGCGGCGCACGGAGGAGGAAGAGTCCGTCAAGTTCAGAGGACCTATACACAAAACAAGTCAAGAAAAATCTGACATTGATGAAAGTCGAAGAAATGATAAGTCAGACAGATGGAACATACCAAGAATGACGTCGTCAATCTTGGTCTTCTCCTCCCGGAGACTCTGGAGTTCAGCCCGGAGCGCCTGGGAGATGTCCTTCTCTCTGCCAAGCTCATTCTTGAGGTCCGAGATAATTTTATCTTGAGCGGCGATCTTGCGATCACGCTCTTCAGTGGCCATGGAGGAGGATTCCAGGAGTTGAGCTATGCTCCTTTCATGATCCGCCTTGAGCTTATCTAGCTCTTGGTGAAGTCTCTTGTTCTCCACCACCAGGGTCTTGAGGTTCTCGGCCTCTTTAATCATAGTGATGGATTGTTTCACCAGCGCTGAAAGTCAAAAAAAGAACAACAGTTCAGAAAAATTTCGACATTGAAAAAGCAAAAGACAAGGTTTGAATCTCGGAATGTTTACCTTCGGCTTCATCCTTGGCCACTTTAAGTTCGGCATTTTTAAGCCGGAGAGCCTTGATCTCTCTCCGCTTATTGCAGACAGTGGTCAGTAATTCCTGGTTATAGGAACATACTTTCCGTAAGTCAGAATACCCAAAGTCAGAAAGCTACTTAAGACTTGGGCTAATATTTTTTGCTAAATATCAGCACGAGCCTTAGGGGCTACACTAGTTCGTTCTTTGGCATCCTAATGAAATCATAAACCCGGATTTTGTATCCTACTTCATGCTTGGGGGCTAGAGGATATGATATAACATAATGTAAAAACAAGAGTTGGAATTCCGACTTACATATTGCTCGCGGGTGAGTTTATCTAAACCCGTGTTCACTTCAACTGCCACCTTCTAAGAGGGATCACTGGGGCTGTTGGAAGCTCGCCAGCCCTAATCCTCTCATCGCGAAGGCGGACTTGAGCGAGAAGGTCGGAGAACTTGACGTCCTCTGCTTCTTGCGCTTCCTCTTCGGGGGATAAATGGCTTTTGGCCAGGACTTGCCTGGCTAGCCGCTGGATTTCCTCTTCAGATTTCTAGGACAGGCCAAACTTGGCAAGTCCCGGATTGCTGATGAGGTTGTCGGCAAAGACTTCAGCCGAGGGATCATTACCCGAAGAGGGTTCACCCTTATCTTGATCTGACGCACCCACAGTGACGTCAGTTTGCGACCCAAGGATCGCAAGCTCTGTTGGAGGAGCCGGATCTTCTGCAGCCACCAGAGAAGGAATGATCGCCGGAGTTGCAGAAGGTTGAGGGGCAGGAGTTGGAGGAGCCATGGCAGGGGAAGCTATGGTGAGCTTCGTCTGTCGCAGGGGCTTCGAAGGAATCCCTTTCCCCTTACCCTTGATGAGAGGCTTTGCTCTGAGAATGTAGTAAAGTCAGAAACATTACATCTCAGAAAGAAATTCAAGAAAGGTACAAAGGCAGAAATTGTGAATGAAAGTTACCTCTTCAGAACAGGCACTTCCTTTGTGCCAACAGCCACTGTCGGAGCTTTGCTCTTCTTGAGCGCAAGGTCCGGCAATGGGACCACTTCTGTCTCCTAAGAAAACTCAGGAGGATATCCTTCGAGCGGAGCAAGCTCCGACTCGGGGAGGTCAGCAAGCTGAAAACAAGAAAGCATATCAGTATTGCAGTATAACTTGAAGATTGAAACACATAAAAGGTGTATTGATGGAGGCTTACCGGCACCACGAGGTTTTCCGCCGTGTACATATCCAGAGAAATCTCCGGAATTCTCCTCTCGAGCCGCTCCTTGATCAGCCACTTGATCTGGCTGATGTAGCCTTGAGTGGTGTAGGATTTGGGGATGATGCAGAGGGAGTCTTTTTTGGATGATGTGATGGAGTGCATCAGTCTATCCCCGTGGTACTGAAGTGGCTGGATCCGATGTGAGACCCAGCACTGGACCAAGTCGGATCCCTTCAGACCCTTGTGCTGGATCAAATATTCGATCCGCCTCTTAGCGAGGATCAGATCATCGGTGAGAGACGGAGCAGCCTCGTCCTAGAAAGGCTGGGTCGTGGCGGCTCCGTCGACAAAAGCTGGCAAAGCAGTAGCTTTGCCGGGATCCGGAATATCCCTATGGTAGAAAACGGTGGCTGTCCATTGTTTGACCGAGTCACTGGCATAAATTTTAGGATATGCCCAGTCACGTCTAAGTGAAAAGCTAATAGTGCCAGTGATGTAAGGAACACCGACAGTGATGGAATTTCTCCGGCATGAAAGTAGTACCGAAAGAGAAGCGAACTCGGCCTAATGCCCAGAAAGCCCTCGCAAAGCAAAGCATACGCACTCATCGCTAAGATAGAGTTGGGAGGAAGATTGTGGAGTTGAACTCCGTACTAATCTATCACCTCAGAGAAGAACTCCGAGGGAGGAAAAGACAGACCTCGGTCGAGATGGGTGCCGAAGTGGACCCGCTCGCCGTCACGCGGGTTGGGCACGGTTTCGCCGGAGCCGCTCCGCCACTCGCCGGCGGTGAGAAGCCCCTCCTTCTCCACGTTCTTGAGGCCGTCCTCATCGAGGGCACAGGGGATCCAGATTCCCCGGAAGCTTTCTTTCTCCACTGCTACTTCCGCCGTCACTGCCGCCGCTGCTGCCGCCAAACCGGAGGAAGAAGATGATGAAGCCATTTCTCCGGTGAGAAGATGACATGAAAGGGGCGGTGCTGGGAGTTTTGTGGAGGAAAGACGGGGAGGCTCTGTGCGTGCAGGAGGATTGGGAGAAAAGGAAACAGCAAGGCACTGGTGGAAAGGAGAAGGAGAAATCCAAACCCCTTATATCCACCTAACTGCGCCAAGATTCGTGAAAATGCTACAGCGTAACCGCCACGTGTCATGGAAAGAACTGGGAAGGACCCATGCGATGATTGTGTCTCCTCGATCTCCACGCACACATTGAAACGGCACCTCGGTTCCGCGAACCGCGGACCCACCAACGGTCGTGCTGACGGCACACCTGTCAGATGACGTGACTTGACCATGCTTGTGTCAGGTGGCGTTAGAAACCAAGTTCCGGCTTAGTTTAAAATCGAGCTAGAAAATCCGAGTAACTTGTTGATAGGTCCGACTTACTTTTAAGACCCGGATCATATTTTTTGTTGTGAAGTTTCAGGAACCCTTCAAGATTCTGCAAGTCGAAGATCAAGCTAGACGATGATAAATCTGACTTTGGATCTTGGAGGCCTCCGGGGGCTGCTGTTGGGGATATACTTTTCGGGTATCCTCATAGTTCCTCACTAACCAGGGTGGCCCACTTCGGGTTAGAGCTTTGCTTCACGGGCGGCCCAGTCAGGGAGAGAAGACGGTGTCCAATCCGGCTACGGGAAGGCCCAGAAGACTTACCGACTTAGGCCCATAATGTTACTTGTAGTTCAAGATGTACTATGTAACCAACTCTTAGTCGTAGCCGGATTGATCTCTCCTGTAAACCCTAGGCTGGATATCTATATAAGCCGGCCTAGGGAGAGCCTTTAGGGCAACACAATAGATTACAACCTCAACTCACACAGGCGATACCCTTGTAACCCATATTCCGGCTCTGCCGTATTACTAGATTGCTAGCAGGAGTAGGATTCGTCCAAAGCCGTTGGATTCAAACCTGGGTAAACTTGTGTGCTCACCGTCCCAGAATACCGTACGTCTCACACCCCTCTCTTCCGCACGCCTCGAGGACCCCCTCATGGCGTACTTGTCCTCAATCCAACGACACCTCTTGCACTTGACGTTCGGCCTTTGTTGCGATGTGCACAAGCTCAACCATGTTGTTGTATGTTTGGAACTCGATGATGCGCTTGATTGGGTGATTCAAGCCAATAAGGAAACGTGCCATAGTTTTCTCTGCGCGCTCTTCAATGTTGGCACGAATTAAGTTGAGTTCCATTTCCTTGAAGTACTGTTTCACGGTTTTTGTCCCTTGGCGCAGTGATTGAAGGTTGTTGAAGAGGTCACGTGTTTAGTGCGCTGGAACAAATCATGATCTCATGTGAGCCTTCATGTCATGCCAAGTTGTGATTGGCGGCTCTTGTCTTGCGTCACGAGCAACTTGACCTTGTTCCCACCAAAGGTTAGCATACTCATCAAACTCAAGAGAAGCCATGGCGACCATCTTCTCGTTGCTATAATTGTGCCTTCGGAAGATCTTGTCGACTTTGAGTGCCCATGAGAGATATTCTTCGGGGTCATTTTGATGCAGCCCGTCCTATGAACGCTCCTATGTCTACACCACCAAGTCCCCCAAGTGGACCCATGACTTGTGCTCGAGCTAAGCTCCTCCAAGCTAAGGTGAATTCGCGCTTGTACTCATGTGACTTTGATACACCCCTGGATGACTTGCTAGTTCATGCCCCGACACTATGCATCATCAGGTATGAAGACACGAGCCAGAGGAACGACGCAACAGCCAACAGCTGCTAGGAGTCTGCGGTAGTACCGGCCCCTGGAAGCAGTACTACCACCCGAGCGGTACTACCGCCTTGAACATGCGGTACTACCGCCTCGGACAGAGAGCCTCCGCCAACAACCCTAGACCTCTCCGGTACCAAGGCGGCGGCACTACCGGATCGACCGGTACTACCGCATTCTTCGAGTGGTACTACCGCCTGTGCCTGAAGACCCATGCCAGTGCCTCAGGCCGCTCCGGTACCTGCAAGAGGTACTACCGCCTTCAACTGGTACTACTGGTCATGAGTTCCGGTACTACCGGACATCCGAGGGCATGCGCGTCCCAACTCGGCCTTGGGCCTTGTAACGAACCCCCTTTGATACTTTCAGATTCCTAAACTACCCCTGAACTTGTGGTTGGCCTATATATAGCACACCACCTCTATTGTAAACCCTAGGCATGATATTTGGAATTAGTGGAAACCCCTTGTGGATCTATCTAGTTCTTGCCTCATGCTCCTTGACCAAGGAGCACCAAATATCACAAACCTCACTGGAGTTTGCATCGTGCCTCCGTGTTGTACAAGGCCTAGGCATCGGAGTCCCTTTGCCTAGACGTCAAGATCTCACCGAGTCTCCCTACTCGCCATGCCAGTTCGAGAGAGTGTCCTCCGCCCGATGCTGATCCTAGGGATTGCGCCGGACCGATCACGATCGGCGTGAGCTATTGGTGTGTATCGTGGTTTTTTGTGTGTGTGTTCATTGTGTTGTTCGTGCATGAGTTCGTCATGTTCACCGACCTCTCCTTCCCCCACACTCCACCCTCGATTTGAACAGGATTCGTGAAAGATCAGGCCACCCTAGAGGTTTGCCCTCAACATATTGGTATCAAGAGCTTCGTTTCTCACGAATTCCCCCACAATTTTTTCTTCTATCCACCATAATTTCAAAAAATTCCCCAAAAAGAAGAGCCCCAATTTTTCCTTCGGATCGATCTCTTGATTTGGTGGGTTTTTTGTGGTTTTGTTCCATAGATTTGTTTCTTGGGGTATCGATCTACCTTCTTGGTGTATTCCTAACCCCAATTTTGGTCACATTTCCGCATTTTTGAGGATTTTTTGGCCGATTGTGCGTTTAATTTCGAGATCCACGCGCCCGAAATCCGTGAAGCGGTACTACCATCGAACGAACGGTACTACCGGCGAGCGGTACTACCGGCTGATCCCAGTGGTACTACCGGTCACCGGTACTACCGGCCGATTTGGGTGGTACTACCGCCCCTGTCAGACAAGAAATTTTCACCCCCATTTTTGTTCGCTAACTTTTAGTATTGGTTTGTTCGTGTTTCGCGTGCGTGTCGCCTTCCTAACAACAAGCTTCCGCATCTGTTGATATGGGGTGGCCCGATCTTCTCAGTAAGAGGATGGCGGTGATGATGGTGGATGATAGATAACTAGCATGTAGCTATGAACTCTCCCGCTCAAACCCTGATGCCAATGCAACAGCTCTCGAACCCCGTAGGATATTTGCAACACCGCGCTCTTGCACACGTAGCCGTCGACCATGAACGGTAGTTTGCAATCTACTAATTCTCGATGGAACAACAGATCACACTCAATTGCAGTAGTATAATTCGATCATAAGGTAATTCTAGAGGTTCTAGATAGAAACAACTCCAAAATAGATTTAATGTGGTCTAACCTAATCTAGTGGGCGTTCCCAGGCTTATATGGCTGCCGAAACATCTGAAAAACGCGAAACGAAAACGTGTCTAATACAGTCATATCCATACGGATCTGATGGGAACTTTTTGGGCCGGATTATCCGGTCTAAGTGGGCTGGATTATCCGGGGCCATATAGAAAGTCGCGCACGAAGTCCTTAGCAGAATCTCCAAAGTAGGGCTGGATTATCTGGGGTCTTTAGATGTGGAAGTACTCATTGGAAAGATCATGGAATTATCTATCTAACAAGTGCTTATTTGCTTGATTTGTAGTTTGTATGAGGAATCCACATCCGTTTTAATTTCAGGACTTCTGTTTGTCCGGATTGAACGTTCCTTCTCTTCGATGGATGATCATCACGTCTGGCTCCTCTTGATGCAACCCTTCTCCTTCTCGTACCAAGCTTGTTTCCTTAGTGAACCTGAGCATACATAAATGCATAGACTTAGGCAGTATAAAAATCTCATTAGCAAAAACATTAGATCCATTTAGGAGTGAATTCACATGTTGTTCAAGTAGCTTTGCACGAGCTCTAGTAATTGGTCCAATCCTGATTTCATTGGACTCATCCTTGATACTGACATCAACATCAGTAGGGATGTCCTCATCATCCCCCCCTTCAAAACGCGTCAACCTCGATGCTCCAAGGTTTTCTCCATCATAGGTTGAAAAATCAACAACGTTGAAGCTGTTGCTAACTCCACCAAACTCAGCAATAGGAATATCAATCGAGTAGGCATTATCATTAATCTTAGCTAACACCTTGTAAGGACCAGCACCACGTGGCTTCAATTTCTACTTTCGAAGTAGTGGAAACCTATCCTTCCATAGATGCACCAATACCATGTCGCTAGGCTTGAATAGAACTTCCTTCCTTGCTAGATTCCTTGCAGCAGCAATGTTCTTGACTTTCTTCTCAATAGCCTCTCGAGTCTTCTCATGAATCTTCTTCACATATTCAGCATGTTTTGATGCCTCCATATTAACTCTCTCATGTAATGGCAAAGGCAACAAATCAAGTGGCGTCAATGACTTGAACCCATACACCACCTCAAAAGGACAAAGCTGAGTAGTCAAATGCACATCCATGTTGTATGCAAACTCAACATGTGGCAAACACTCTTCCCACTCCTGCAGATTCTTCTTCATCATAGTCCTAATCAATTGTAACTACCTCGGTGAATTACGCTCTTAGTTGCATGCCTGGATGCACGGAAGTGTTTAAGATAGTACGGCAGGTCCCAGGGGCCACTCACAGGTAGACCTATCGGCCGTCCTAACCACTTCCAGAACATCGGGACAAGAAAGAGCAGCGTAATCGGCAGGCGAAGCGATCAACTACATACACAAGTGCGTATGTATGCAAGCCACCATACAACTGTTCAAAGAGCCATTCCATCTAAAAGAAATAGAAATATTATAACGCCATACGGCAAGATCCAAATATCCTACATATAGATAATAGTTCAGGATAGCTCCTCATACATCAAACATCAGAGTATCAGGCGGAAGCGGAAAACAAGATCCGAGTACGGATAAGAAGCAAATCGGCATAAGATGCCACATAAATAAACACATCCCGCCAACAGATCTTGCGGATCCCCATCCTCGGACTCTCTACACCGAGTGATCGTTACCAACATCATCCGTCTCCTCCACCCAGTATCCATCTTGCGAATACACCTGTTCATCTGAATCAAACAATTTATCGTGTGAGACCCTAGGGGTACTCAGCAAGTCTTTATGCCTCTAAAGGGGACATAAACCTGAGGTGACGCAATTGCAGCAAGATATGATAACTAACAAGCCTATAGATACTCGCTAACCATCCGCGTAACCAATGATAGACGGATGTCTGTTAATTAGTAGCAAGAGTTATAGTAGTATAATTAACAGATCCATCCTCCTTCTCGCTTACCAACGAGAAAGCGGACGAACGACCCATCTATTGGCAGTTTTATTAACCATTCCATGAGTGTTGCACTACTTACTAGTTAGGTATTTAGTCAGATCAAAACCAGTACTTTAGTTATACTTGTCTATGATCGAGAAACTGTGCTCCAAGTCGTCCATAACCGCGGACACGGCTTTCAGAAAGATTTACCCTGCAGGGGTGCACAAATAGCAACACACACTCGATCAACCTCGGAAAAACCAACTCAGAACCCAACGAGGCATTCACGACAAAGTGATCACAGGATTCAGAAATATTTCAGGGGGCCACCCCATTAAGCTACCCGCAACGAAGCTAGCTGACTCCGTGACGGACTCAAGGTTTGCGCCAATGGCTGTAAACGACTAGGAACCCGAAAATGTGACTGGGCTTGTCGATACCGGGAAAACACTCCGCAATTCTTAAACAGTACAGGTGCTCCACGCACAATCTTAAATAAAATAGTAAAGCATGGCATAAGTACAGGATAGTAAATCAAACCCCAAACTAGTTTGTGGCCCCAAGAAATAGAGATGAATCAAGCTCTAGCTCAGGGGGGTCCATAAGGCCTCCCGGATGTGGATAGTGCGAATAGTCAAGGAACAGGAATCAAGTACTCGGGGTCCTATGGGACACAAGTGAGCATGAAAAACCAAATAGCAGATATTGCTCACCGGTGCCTCTTTCATTAGTTATCCCATTATTACTCAGGTTAAGTTGTTTAGGTACCTCGTTATCCATCAGACACTCACATACCCTACACATGCTTTTCTCCGAATCAATGGCTCAAACAACTCCTGTAGTAATGGCTCATGGGATGGAGGAAAACAAGCTTCGGTGGGGTTTAAAAGTAAAGGCTATGTAGTACTTGGGATTCAATTTAATGCAATCGCGACTCAATGATGCAAGAATAAGATAGAGGCAATAGGTACTATATGTATGCAAGCATGTGGTAGTGCTTGCCTGGTAGCTCAGTTAAAGCGAGAGATGGATCTGGGTAGAACTCCTGTGATTCCTGATAATTCTCCTGCTGGGCGTCTATTCGAAGAAGAACCAAACAAACAAGGGCCAACATAAATAATGTGCACAAGCATATGAATTAAAATGCGTCAAGCAAACAAGCATGCCATGATGAATGATGCACAATTTGCATGGCAATAAACTAGCATGGCATGGTGAGGTGTGGGGTACAAGAATAAAAAAAATTATTAATTATTTGGTCAAGTTTTATTGCCATAAACAGTTTTGATTTTTAATAGAGACATGATGCATGCTTCAATTCAGAACAAGGAATGCATAGATAGAACCGTCCATTGCGCTGATCGATTTAGACATATTATTTGTCGAATTTGGAGTTATAGATTTAAAGTTATTAATTAATTAAGAAAAGGGCATTTTATTGTAATTTTAATCACCTCGAAAATTTAAAGTGCTCAAATAATATTTTGAATGGAATATTTGAATTCCTCACATTTTTCTGATTGAAAAACATATATCATTTGTATTATTTGGAATCATAATTCAAAAGTTATTAAAAACAGATTTAAATTTGAATTTAAACATTTCTGAAATCATTTTATTTAAACAGATAAACAGCCAGACTTTTTGTACACAACCTACCTTAGCCACAGTCACAGACAGGTGGGTCGTACTGAGTTGGCGAAAAACCGCGCACAGAAATGTTTTGCACCCCGAGCTAAGCTAGCCCATGCGACTGCCAGGTGGGGCCAGCGGGCTCGCAGGCCCACACGACAGCGAGCGAACCAGGGGGTGCCACGTGGGGGATCTAGGGGCTGCGGGTTGAGGTTTACAAAAACCCGGGAGCCTTTTAACAAAACTGCCACGAGAGGCTGTCTGGTGGGCCTGGGTACTACGGGTTGAGGCAAAAGGTGTGTGTGGGGGGGGGGGGTTATTTGCAAACTGCGCACGCTACTGTTTTTCTTCTCAGGTCTGTCGACGGGTCGGTGCTCGACAGACTGACGCGGCACAGGGGGGGAATCAATCCCGCGACCTGGGCGTGCGCGCAGAGGCCGGAACCAGTGCGGTGGGGTGAGGGTTGTTGACAGGAGTGAACTAGGCGGCCAGGTAAGCGGTTGCGCGACGCGATGACGTGCAGAAGCTCGCGCTCACTGGCACACAGAGAGTGCTCGGCACAACGTCCGGCGAGGCTAGGCAGCGACGGCGAGAGAGAGGATGTCAGAGAGGGAGGGTGGCTCACTACAAGGTTGTTGGTGGAGGTGGATCGGCTTGGGACGCAAGGGATCGTTGGTGACGCAGACGCACGCTCGGCTAGGGTTTCAGTTGGCGTCGTCAGCGTTCCACGGGGCTGGACCTTATCCTCCTCGTTTGCGGGCACAAGGGCGTCGCAGGGGACCTCGCTGGCTTCCTCGACAACCTCCACGCCTCGCTCGCCTGCTGGAACGAGGGGACGGTGGTGGACACCGACGGTGGCCGGCAGTGAAAGAAAGTGGAGGCAGGGGAGAAGGGAGAAACGGCGTAGCGGCCAGGGCGGATCTGGGCACGAGAGAGAGACGGGAGGGATTAGATAAGGGCGAGGGAGAGGGGGATGCCTCGGGAGACGTGGTGGAGGAAAAAGGTGGCTCGGCCACCTTTTCTCTTCTACCCTCACGTGCTCGGCAGGGTTAGGGCTAGGAGGCTATAGCTGGGGCCAGCCAAGAGGAAGGACGGGGTAGCTCGGGTGGGGATCTTGTGGCAGCGAGAGAGAGAGAGAGATGGTGAGCTAGGGTTGGGCTTGGCATGGAGCTAGGATTGGGGTTAGCTCGGGTTAGGTTAGGGCAAGGAGGGGGTAGCTCGGCAGGTTAGGGTGGTGGGGTAGATGATTAGATTAGAGAGGGGGATTAGGAAGAGAGGGGTGCCTCGGCAAGGAGAAGTTAAGGTGGAGTTGGGTGGCTAGGGTTATGGTTTTAAGTGAGAGAGAGAGAGAGATGTGTTGAGGGGTTTTAACATGATCAAAAACAAGATCAAGCAAGAAGGTGAAAGGGATGGAGAGGTGAGGGTTTTTGGTTCACATGATCAAGCACATGGGTGGGGTGATGGATAAGGAGGGGAAGATGTAGAGCTTTTGTAGGTGACAACCAAAGCCACATCCAAGCATGATGGATCAAGATGAGGGTGGAAGGGAGAAAAGAATAAGATGGTGAGGATCTAGGTTAAGAAAAATTGACTCCACTTGTATATGCATGCACTAGGGCTCAACAAAACAAATATGGTGGTGCCCTAAGAATGGTGGAGTAAAAGAAAAGGGCTCACTTGGCTTCATTCCCAAAGAACCAAGATCCACTCACAATTCCAAGAGAACCAAAGAAAAAAAGGGATGGTGGTGGTTTTGCATGGCCCATGCAAAAGCATTAAATGCCATGTTTTAATCTTGTGAAAACAATAGTAAGGCATCATGGCATTATTCACATGCATTCCCCAAAATGTGGAGTAAAGGCCAAGCAAAAGGAATTAAAAGTAGGTCCCATGTGGAGTAGATGGAGATGATCATATTTGAATATAGTTTGGACTTGCTAATGTGTATGAGCCACTAGATGTTTAATAGTCCCAAAAATATTCCACATGAGCATACATTCATAATAATCCATATGGAAACTAGAAAGAGGGGTTCCACTCACAAAGCATGCAAAGGTGGCTCCACATATTAAAAATGTGAAAACAACATGGTGCTTGCATGGAAGCATGTGGAGTGGTAAAAAGGATCCATCGGAACCCATATGAGCTAGAGGTAAAACCCAATAAGGTGCAAAGCTCATATTTAGTTGGATGGTGGAATTATAATGTGGTGTCAAGGAAAAGGTGGTGGAGTTGAATAAAAGATATGCCCCCAACTCAACTTGGGCATCAAGCATTTATCAAGAACCAAATACAATATATCAAGAGCCAAATGCAATTAATAATGCATATGAGAGAAGAACCAAATGAACAGGGTTTTATATGATGCTCAAATGCAAGGTGGCATGATGACATGAGCATGATATAATTATGATGCAACAATTATATGTAGGAAGTAGCAATTATATTACTAGACCATGTAGCATTACATATGTTAGACAGATGGGATGCTACAACTCTCCCCCACTTAATAGGAATCTGGCCCCGAGATTCTAGGAAGAAGAAGAAGACATGAAGAGGGTAGGATACTTGGTGCGGAGCTCGTCCTCGCGTTCCCAAGTGGCTTCTTCAACGGAATGGTGCGACCACTGCACCTTGCAGAACTTGATGGACTTGTTGCGAGTCCTTCTTTCTACGCCTTCTAGGATTTTTATGGGGTGTTCTTGATAAGAGAGATCTTCTTGGAGATTGATGAGCTCATGGTCCACGGTCCTGCCGGGATCCTTGAAGCACTTCTTGAGTTGAGAGATATGAAAGACATCATGGACCTTGAGTTTTTCAGGGAGCTCAAGAGCATAAGCGACTTCTCCTCTTCTTCCACGAACTTTGAAAGGACCGATGTATCTAGGAGCCAGCTTTCCTTTGATACCAAAGCGGTTCGTGCCTCTCATGGGAGTGACACGAAGGTAAACGAGATCACCAGGGACATACTCCATGTCCATGTGCTTTCTGACATAGTTGCTCTTCTGGCGACTTTGAGTAACCTTCAGGTTTTCAAGAATGATGTGAACCTTCTCCTCCGCTTGAGTTACAATGTCGGGGCCAAACAATGTTCTTTCACCTACGCCCGACCAACCAATCGGAGTTCTGCATTTGCGACCATAGAGAACCTCAAATGGTGCCATCTTTAGACTTTTCTGGAAGCTGTTGTTCTAAGAGAACTTAGCATAAGGAAGGCATTCTTCCCACTTCATGCTGAAAGAGATAACGCAAGCACGGAGCATATCTTCTAGAATCTGATTGATCCTTTCAACTTGTCCTTGCGACTGAGGGTGGTAAGCTGTGCTGAAGTTCAATTTTGTTCCCAAAGCATTTTGGAAACTTCCCCAGAACTTGGAAGTAAAGATGCTTCCATGGTCTGAGCTGATCTCAAGAGGAACCCCATACCGAGAGACAATTCAGTTGATATAGAGCTCAGCCAACTGAATTGCAGAAATTGTTTCCTTGACGGGAAAGAAGTGAGCCACTTTAGAAAGCCTGCCGATGACAACAAAGATTGCATTGTTGCCCTTCTGTGACCTTGGAAAACCAGTTATGAAATCCATCTCTACTTTCTCCCATTTCCATTCCGGAGGCTTCAATGGCTGTAGAAGACCGGAAGGTTTCTGATGAACAGCTTTAACTCTGCGACAGACATCACACTCAGAGACATACTTGGCACAACATTGTTTCAACCCAGGCCACCAATACTGTGTTTTCAAGTCCATGTACATATCAGTGCTGCTAGGGTGGATAGAAAGAACAGAATCATGCACCTCCTTGTGAACTTGCTCTCGTAAACCCGGGTAGTTCGGAACAAACATCCAATGTTCAAAGAAAAGAGCGCCTTGGTCGTCGACGTGGAAAGACTCATACTTTGGAAGCTGAATGTTGGAGATGATCTTTTTAGTGTAAGGATCACCAAGTTGAATGGAGCGAACCTTTTCTTCCAAGAGAGGGGTTGCCAGAAGGTTCAGAAGATACCCTTGATCCACAATTTCAAGGTTGAGCTTGCGGAATTCCTCGCACAAGAGAGGCTGTTGTTCTTCCACCATGAGGTTGTTGACATAAGCTTTTCGGCTGAGAGCATCGGCCATGACATTAGCTTTGCCTGGAGTGTAGTTGATGGTCAAATCGAAATCATTAATTTCTTCAATCCACCTTCTCTGACGAAGGTTGAGATCAGGCTGTGTGAAGATATACTTTAGACTCTTGTGATCAGAAAAGATCTCACAACGGTTGCCAAGCAAGTAGTGCCTCCATACTTTCAAAGCAAAGACAACTGCTGCGAGTTCGAGGTCATGTGTAGGATAGTTGATCTCATGCGTCTTCAACTGTCGAGAGGCATAAGCAACAACTTGTTTTTCTTGCATAAGGACCGCACCCAATCCTTGCAATGAGGCGTCACAGAATATCTGGAAAGGCTTTGATGTATCTGGAGGAATTAGGACTGGTGTGGAACTGAGCTTCTCTTTGAGTGTTTCAAAGCTTGCTTGACATGCAGGAGACCAAAGGTATTTCTTGCCTTTCTTGAGGAGATCGGTAAGAGGCTTCGCAATCTTCGAGAAGTTTTGAACGAAGCAACGGGAGTAACTGGCCAAACCAAGAAAACTCCGGACTTCTTTGACATTTTTGGGAGGGAGCCAGTCAATAATTGTCTTAATAGTTTCTGGGTTGACGGCAATGCCCTTGGCAAAGATGATGTGACCAAGATAGGTGACTTGAGGCAGCTAGAACTCACACTTGGAGAACTTTGCATACAGGCGGTTCTCACGAAGCTTGTTTAGGACACACCGAAGGTGTTCTTCATGTTCTTCCTTTGACTTAGAATAGAGTAGAATGTCATCCAGATAGACCACGACAAACTTATCAAGATACTCCATGAAAACCGAGTTCATAAGCCTCGAGAAGGTGGCAGGTGCATTGGTGAGACCGAAGGACATGACTGTGTACTCATACAGGCCATAGCGGGTGGTGAAGACTGTTTTGGGAACATCTTCCTTGCGAATCTTGATTTGATGATATCCACTTCTCAAATCCAGCTTAGAGAATACCACAGCTCCAGCTAGATGATCGAAGAGATCATTAATCCACGGAAGGGGATATTTATTCTTGATTGTTTTAGCATTGATAGTCAACACAAAGTCTATCAGTCTTTTCTCGCTTCTTCACAAAGATGTTGGGCTACCCCAAGAAGAACTACAGTGCTGAATGAACCCCAACTTCTCTTGTTCATCCAGCTGACGTTTGAGTTCAGCCAACTCAGCAGGACCCATTTTATAAGGCCGCTTGGAGATAGGAGCGGTTCCAGGTTCAAGTTCAATCACAAACTCGACCTCACAATCAGGAGGCATACCTGGCAACTCTTCAGGAAACACATCTGGGAACTCACAGACCACCGGAACACTCTGAATAGCTTCCATAGCATCATCATTCAAAGCCGCCAAAGAGAAAAGCTGAATTGCAGGAGTCAGACTTGGAGGATAGACCATATGGCCTTCAGGAATTTTCAGAGAAACCGAACGTTCAGCACAATCAATCACAGCTGCATTTGCTATTAACCAATCCATGCCCAAGATAACATCAATGTCAGAATTGCCTAGAATAATTAAGGAAGCCGGAAACGAAGAGCCACCAATCTCAATTTGATTGCCATGGCTGATTTTAGAAGATGCCATTGTTGCTCCCAGAGAAAGGACCATTAACCGTTTAGGGAGAGGATCCATAGATAACCCATTCTCATCAGCAAAACTTGTAGAGACAAAAGAATGCGATGCACCAGAATCAAACAAAACTTGTGCAAGAACTGAGTTAACAGGAAGCATACCCATCACAACTCCAGATGCATGCTCAGCTTGAGCGACGTTGACATAGTTGGCACGAGCAACCGTAGACCCAGGCTTGGTGTTGATGTTGAGAGCCCGAGGTGGAGGTGCACGAACCATAGAAGAACTTGCCGCAGGTCTTGGAGGTGGTGGAGGAAGAGCTTTCTTGTTCATTGGACAATTCCAGTGCTGATGCCCAGTGTTTCCACAAGTGTAGCAAGCACCAGGTGGACGTGGAGCAGCGTAGCCAGGGACTCCGCCAGACGCTCCAGGGTAGTTGTGGTTGTAGCCCCTAGGAGCCGCGGTGAAGGAGTTTGGTGGCCTTGCCGCGTAGCTTGACGGTCTTGGTGGAGCCGGGAGCGACGGTGGGGTGTTAGGAACCCACACGCGGTGCTTAGAAGGAGCTGTCATAGCTGAAGAGCTTATTGCATCGCGGTTGTGTTTCTTGGACTCCTCAAACACTTGCCTACTTGCTTCTTCCTGCAGAGCTGTATGTTGGAGTTCCAGAAAAGACCCCGGCCTTGCATGAGTGATTGCATATTTGATGGATGCATTGAGTCCTTGCCTGAACCTCTTTTGCTTCTTCTTGTCCTCAAAGATGTCATCGCCACCATACCGAGAAAGGTTCATGAAGTTTCTAATATAGGTATTGACATTATCATTGCCCTGCTTGAGGTTGAGAAACACTTCCTTCATCCTTTCCATGACAATTTCTGACAGGTATTGCTCTTTGAAAGCCCCAGTGAATTTCTCCCAAGTAGGCTGAAAACCAGAGTGGTCTGCCTTCAGGTAATTTTCCCACCACAGAGCTGCATCTCCCTTCAGAAGGTGCGTGGCACATTTTACCCATTCTTGCTCAGGAACATCCGCAGTCATCAGCAACCTTGACATTTCACGTAGCCAATCATCAGCATCAAGTGGCTGATCAGACACCTCAAATTGGCGTGGGTTGAACTTCAGAAAACTCTTGATGTCTCCTTGCTTGGGAGGTGGAGGTAGCGGAACAAACTCATTCCTCCTGACACTTTCTTCGAATCGCTGCTGGTTCTGCTGCATTACTCCCAAGGCATTAGCAATACTTGTCAACACAGCCCCCAGTTCAGGTGGTATGTCCTCCTCAGAACGGCGTGGTGGTGCCATCATGTGATTGATATAAAACACAAGTCAGTACTATAATGGAGAATAATAATAATCCAAAATAGTACCGAAATGGAATTAACCAAGATTAAAGGATACAATTCACTAAGATGATATTAAAATATCAACAAAGTTCAAAGCACCTAGAAGATATTAAGCATAACGCACACGACTGAACAAGGAGTGTGGTACACGAGCTAACAAAGAAATTGTTTCCGCAAATTACGGCATTAAAATACCACTATATGCGCAAAACCACTTAACGAATCAAGATTAGTAACTCTACCAATTCAATATACAAGAGCGAATGATAAAAGTAGTGGTATAGTCGCGACTCCATCCCGCACTCAAATCATTACTCCGTACATGAATAAGTAAAAACACATATCCCAACACCTTCTTCTTAAGATGAACCTAAAGATTAGTAACTACGGAAAACGAACACCCCAAACAAGATACGTCGGATAACAAAGAGTAAGACAGATCGCACCGGTATACAACGAATCGGATAGATCGCGTCGGTTTACAAAGGGATATCGGTATGGAATGTACCAATAGTTGATAACCAAAAGGCAGATATTGATAACATTTGGATGCAACAGATAGACAAGGAATTCACACAGACACACACACACACACAACCTATGGTACTACGGAACCTAGAACACGTGAATCGGAGTATGAATTTTTAGAAGAGGATTGAAAACGTTACACTTCCTTACCAGAAAAAGGGTGGGTGGGTGGGTAAGAAGAAAAATGGAAGCAGTCCTACTCTCATGTTTTGTTTTTCCCTAGTATACATAGCTACCAAAAATATTTGCTAGACTGACAACGACCATTTGGCTGAGACCCAGAAGGGCGGGACGCCTCCGATACCAATTGTAACTACCTCGGTGAATTACGCTCTTAGTTGCATGCCTGGATGGACGGAAGTGGTTAAGATAGTACAGTGGGGCCCATGGGCCACTCACAGGTAGACCTGTCGGCCGTCCTAACCATACACAAGAACGAGCCAGGCAAAGGGATCAACTACATACACAAGTGAGTATGTATGCAAGCCACCATACAACTGTTCACAGAGCCATTCCATCTAAAAGAAATAGAAATATTGCAACGCCATACGGCAAGATCCAAATATCCTAGATATAGATAATAGTTCAGGATAGCTCCTCATACATCAAACATCAGAGTATCAGGCGGAAGCGGAAAACAAAATCCGAGTACGGATAAGAAGCAAATCGGCATAAGATGCCACATAAATAAACACATCCCGCCCACAGATCTCACGGATCCCATCCCCGGAATCTCTACACCGAGTGATCGTTGCCAACATCATCCGTCTCCTCCACCCAGTATCCATCTTGCGAATACAGTTGTTCATCTGAATCAAACAATTTATCGTGTGAGACCCTATGGGTACTCAGCAAGTCTTTATGCCTCTAAAGGGGACATAAACCTGAGGTGACGCAATTGCAGCAAGAGATAATAACTAACAAGCCTATAGATACTCGCTAACCATCTGCCTAACCAATGATAGACGGATGTCCGTTAATTAGTAACAACAGTTATAACAGTATAATTAACAGATCCATCCTCCTTCTCGCTTACCACCGAGAAAGTGGACGAACAACCCATCCGTTGGTAGTTTTATTAACCATTCCATGAGTTTTGCACTACTTACTAGTCAGGTATTTAGTCAGATTAAAAGCGGTACTTTAGTTATACTTGTCTATGATCGAGAAACTGTGCTCCAAGTTGTCCATAACCGCGGACACGGCTTTCAGAAAGATTTACCCTACAGGGGTGCACAAATAGCAACACACACTTGATCAACCTCTCAAAAACCAACTCAAAACCAAACGAGGCATTCAAGAAAAAGCGATCACAGGATTCAGAAATATTTCAGGGGGCCACCCCATTAAGCTACCCGCAACGAAGCTAGCTGACTCCGAGACGGACTCAAGGTTTGCGCCAATGGCTGTAAACGACTAGGAACCCAAAAATGTGACTGGGCTTGTCGATACCGCAAAAACACTCCGCAATTCTTAAACAGTACAGGTGCTCCACGCACAATCTTAAATAAAACAGTAAAGCATGGCATAAGTACAGGATAGTAAATCAAACCCCAAACTAGTTTGTGGCCCCAAGAAATAGAGATGAATCAAGCTCTGGCTCAGGGGGGTCCATAAGGCCTCCCGGATGTGGATAGTGCGAATAGTCAAGGAACAGGAATCAAGTACTCGGGGTCCTACGGGACACAAGTGAGCATGAAAAACCAAATAGCAGATATTGCTCACCGGTGCCTCTTTCATTAGTTATCCCATTATTACTCAGGTTAAGTTGTTTAGGTACCTCGTTATCCATCAGACACTCACATACCCTACACATGCTTTTCTACGACTCGCATGGCTCAAACAACTCCTGTAGTAATGGCTCATGGGATGGAGGAAAACAAGCTTCGGTGGGGTTTAAAAGTAAAGCCTATGCAGTACTTGGGATTCAATTTAATGCAATCACGACTCAATGATGCAAGAATAAGATAGAGGCAATAGGTACTATATGAATGCAAGCATGTGGTAGTGCTTGCCTGGTAGCTCAGTTGAAGCGAGAGATGGATCTGGATAGAACTCCTGTGATTCCTGATAATTCTCCTGCTGGGCGTCTATTCGAAGAAGAACCAAACAAACAAGGGCCAACATAAATAATGTGCACAAGCATATGAATTAAAATGCGTCAAGCAAACAAGCATGACATGATGAATGATGCACAATTTGCATGGCAATAAACTAGCATGGCATGGTGAGGTGTGGGGTACAAGAATAAAGCATTTTATTAATTATTTGGTCAAGTTTTATTGCCATAAATAGTTCTGACTTTTAATAGAGACATGATACATGCTTCAATTCAGAACAAGGAATGCATAGATAGAACGGCCCATCGCGCTGATCGATTTAGACATATTATTTGTCGAATTTGGAGTTATAGATTTAAAGTTATTAATTAATTAATTAAGAAAACGGCATTTTATTGTAATTTTAATCACCTCGAAAATTTAAAGTGCTCAAATAATATTTTGAATGGCATATTTGAATTCCTCACATTTTTCTGATTCAAAAACATATATCATTTGTATTATTTGGAATTATAATTCAAAAGTTATTAAAAACAGATTTAAATTTGAATTTAAACATTTCTGAAATCATTTTATTTAAACAGATAAATAGCCAGACATTTTGTACACAACCTAACTTAACCACAGTCACAGACAGGTGGATTCGCGCTGAGCTGGCGAAAAACCGTGCGCAGAAACGTTTTGCACCCCGAGCTGAGCTAGCCCATGCGACTGACAGGTGGGGCCAGCGGCCTCACAGGCCCACACGACAGCGAGCGAACCAGGGGGTGCCACGTGGGGGATCTAGGGGCTGCGGGTTGAGGTTTACAAAAACCCGGGAGCCTTTTAACAAAACTGCCATGGGAGGCTGTCTGGTGGGCCTGGGTACTGCGGGTTGAGGCAAAAGGTGTGTGGGGGGTTATTTGCAAACTACGCACGCTACTTTTTTCCTTCTCAGGTTTGTCGACGGGTCGGTGCTCGACAGACCGACGCGGCGCGGGGGGGGAATCGATCCCGCGACCTGGGCGTGCGCGCAGAGGCCGGAACCAATGCAGTGGGGTGATCGTTGTTGACAGGAGTGAACTAGGCGGCCAGGTAAGCGGTTGGGCGGCGCGATGACGTGCAGAAGCTCGCGTTCGCCGGCGCACATAGAGTGCTCGTCACAACATCCGGCGAGGCTAGACAGCGACGGCGAGAGAGAGGATGTCAGAGAGGGAGGGTGGCTCACCGCGTGGTTGTTGGTGGAGGCAAATCGGCTTGGGACGTAGGGGATCATCGGCGACACAGACGCACCCTTGGCTAGGGTTTTGGTCGGCGTCGTCGGTGTTCCGCGAGGCTGGACCTTCTCCTCCTCGTTTGCGGGCACAGGGGCGTCGCAGGGGACCTCGCTTGCTTCCTCGACAACCTCCATGCTGCGCCCGCCTGCTGGAATGAGGGGACGGTGGTGGACACCGACGGTGGCCGGCGGTGAAAGAAAGTGGAGGCAGGGGGAGAAGAGAGAAACGGCACAGCGGGCATGGCGGATCTGGGCACGAGAGAGAGACGAGAGGGAGTAGATAAGGGCGAGGGAGAGGGGATGCCGTGGGGAGACGTGGTGGAGGAAAAAGGTGGCTCGGCCACCTTTTCTCCTCTACCCTCACATGCTCGGCATGGTTAGGGCTAGGAGGCTGTAGCTGGGGCCAGCTAAGAGGAAGGACGGGGTAGCTCGGGTGGGGCTCTCATGGCAGCAAGAGAGAGAGAGAGCGAGAGAGAGAGAGAGCTAGGGTTGAGCTCACCATGGAGCTAGGATTGGGGTTAGCTCTGGTAAGGTTAGGGGAAGGAGGGGGTAGCTCGGCAGGTTAGGGTGGTGGGGTAGATGATTAGATTAGAGAGGGGATTAGGAAGATAGGGGTGCCTCGGCAAGGAGAAGTTAAGGTGGAGTAGGGTGGCTAGGGTTAGGGTTTTAAGGGAGAGAGAGATGTGTTGAGGGGTTTTAACATGATCAAAAACAAGATCAAGCAAGAAGGTGAAAGGTATGGAGAGGTGAGGGTTTTTGGTTCACATGATCAAGCACATGGGTGGGGTGATGGATAAGGAGAGGAAGATGTAGAGCTTTTGTAGGTGACAACCAAAGCCACATCCAAGCATTATGGATCAAGATGAGGTGGAAGGGAGAAAAGAATAAGATGGTGAGGATCTAGGTTAAGAAAAATGGACTCCACTTGTATATGCATGCACTAGGGCTCAACAAAACAAATATGGTGGTGCCCTAATAATGGTGGAGTAAAAGAAAAGGGCTCACTTGTCTTGATTCCCAAAGAACCAAGATCCACTCACAATTCCAAGAGAACCAAAGAAAAAAAAGGGATGGTGGTGGTTTTGCATGGCCCATGCAAAAGCATTAAATGCCATGTTTTAATCTTGTGAAAACAATAGTAAGGCATCATGGCATTATTCACATGCATTCCCCAAAATGTGGAGTAAAGGCCAAGCAAAAGGAATTAAAAGTAGGTCCCATGTGGAGTAGATGGAGATGATCATATTTGAATATAGTTTGGACTTGCTAATGTGTATGAGCCACTAGATGTTTAATAGTCCCAAAAATATTCCACATGAGCATACATTCATAATAATCCATATGGAAACTAGAAAAAGGGGTTCCACTCACAAAGCATGCAAAGGTGGCTCCACATATTAAAAATGTGAAAACAACATGGTGCTTGCATGGAAGCATGTGGAGTGGTAAAAAGGATCCATCGGAACCCATATGAGCTAGAGGTAAAACCCAATAAGGTGCAAAGCTCATATTTAGTTGGATGGTGGAATTATAATGTGGTGTCAAGGAAAAGGTGGTGGAGTTGAATAAAAGATATGCCCCCAACTCAACTTGGGCATCAAGCATTTATCAAGAACCAAATACAATATATCAAGAGCCAAATGCAATTAATAATGCATATGAGAGAAGAACCAAGTGAACAGGGTTTTATATGATGCTCAAATGCAAGGTGGCATGATGACATGAGCATGATATAATTACGATGCAACAATTATATGTAGGAAGTAGCAATTATATTACTAGACCATGTAGCATTACATATGTTAGACAGATGGGATGCTACATCAATTGTGACAATGCTCTATTCACCACCTTCGTTTGACCATCTGTTTGGGGATGATATGTAGTACTGAACATCAACTTCGTTCCAAGCTTCCCCCATAAGTTCTTCCAAAAGTAGCTCATGAACGTCACATCATGGTCAGAAACAATCGTCTCGGGTACTCCATGTAGTCTCACGATGTCCGTGAAAAACAGGTTAGCAACATGCGATGCATCATCGCTTTTGTGGCAGGCAACAAAATGAGGCATCTTAGAGAACCTATCCACTACCACAAAAATAGAATCATGAACTCTCTGAGTTTTAGGTAGACCCTAGCATAAAATCCATACTAATGTATTCCCATGGCGTAGTAGGTGCAGATAGAGGTGTATACAAACCATTAGGCTTCAACTTTGATTTGGACTTATGGCATGTAAGGCAACGACTCACAAATCTGTACACATCAGCCTCATATTGGGCCAATAAAAGTGATCAGCAAGCATGAGCAATGTCTTCTCACGCCCAAAGTGACCCATCAAACCTCCAATATGTGATTCCTGCACAAAGAACAAACGCAACGACGATTCAGGAATACATAGTTTGTTAGCTCTAGACAAATATCCATCATGTATATGAAACTTAGCCCATGCGTTTCTAAGAGCACACAAACGATATGGTTCAGCAAAATCATGGTCGGTTGCATAAAGTGCACAAATAGCTTCTATTCCAGGAATTTTAACATCAAGATTGGTTAATAGCATGATCTTCCTAGACAAAGCATCAACAATTACATTCTCTTTTCCCTTCTTATACTTAATGCTGTAAGGAAAAGACTCAATAAACTCAACCCATTTAGCTAATCTTCTATGCAAGTTTGATTGAGCTTTCAAATATTTCAATGCTTCATGATCATAATGTATGATAAATTCTTTAGGCCACAAATAATGTTGCCAAAATTCAAGAACTCTAACAAGTGCATACAGTTCTTTATCATAAATAGGATAATTCAATCTAGCACCAGCAAGTTTCTCAAAAAATTATGCTATAGGGCGACCCTCTTGCATTAAAACGCCACAAATGCCTATACCACTAGCATCACATTCAACTTCAAATTGCTTCGAAAAACTAGGTAATGCGCAAGTAATGGTGCAGAAGTAAGCAAACATTTCAATGTATCAAAAGCAATATCTTGGGCTGCGCCCCATACAAATGGCACACCTTTCTTAGTCAAATCATTCAATGGTGCAGCAATAGTGCTAAAATCCTTGACAGAGCGCCTATACAAACCAGCTAAGCCATGGAAACTACGCACTTGACTCACACTCATGGGAATAAGCCAATTCTGAATTTATTCAATTTTAGATTGATCTACTTCTATCCCATGCTTAGATACAACAAATCCTAGAAATATGACCTTATATTTTGCAAATGTGCACTTCTCAAGATTAGCATACAGTTTATTATCACACGGCACTTGCAAAACTTGTCGGATATGATTACAATGTTCAGTTTTTTTGTGGCTATAGATAAGTATATCATAAAAATAAACAACCACAAAACTACCAATAAAATCTCTTAAAACATGATTCATTAATCTCGTGAATGTACTAGGTGCATTAGTAAGACCAAACAGCATAACTAACCACTCATACAAACCAAATTTTGTTTTGAAAGTAGTTTTCCACTCATCCCCTTCTTTCATCCTAATTTGATGATAACCACTACGAAAATCAATCTTAGAGAAAATAGCAGCACCACTCAATTCATCTAGCATATCCTCTAAGTGTGGAATAGGATGTCGATATCGAATAGTGATGTTATTAAGAGCTCTACATTCTACACACATGCGCCATGCACTATCTTTCTTAGGCACTAAAATAACAGGAACATCACAAGGGCTAAGAGAGTCACGAATGTACCCTTTATCCAGCAACACCTGAACTTGTTTTTGTATATCCTTGGTTTCTTCGGGATTGGTCCTGTAGGGTGCACGGTTGGGTAATGTAGCGCTAGGGATCAAGTCAATTTGGTGTTCAATACCACCTAATGGAGGCAAACTTGCGGGTATATCTTCTGGAAACACATCCCCAAAATCCTGCAAAACAAAAGAGACACCAAGAGAAATAGGGGTCATGTCGTTAGAAACCAATACCTCGACCTTATACATGAGCACAAGTGGCATGGCTGTAGGATCCTCACGAAATTCTCTCATATCTTCCTTGGTGGTTAATATCAAAAGATTAGGCACTCTCTCAATTTTTGTTATATCACTCAATTTAGGATCGATTACATCAGGAACAACTGTCACACAATCTCGCCGAGCTATAGGATCTTCCTTCAAATTCACTTCTATCTTCTGGAGAGAATCATTCACAATGTCTTGTGGAGTGGTATGTATTGGCTCGACCATTGTGTTGCACATGGCGATCATAAAGCCACGGCCGACCCAATAGAAGATGGCAAACAGTCATAGGAACCACATCAAAGTCAATAGAATCTTTGTATGGCCCTATTTGAAAATTCACACGTACCATATGATTTACCTTCATCTCACCATTGTTGCTCAACCATTGTATGTAGTATGGCTTGGGATGAGTCAAATATGTCAAAATCAACTTGGCACATAACTCCTTACTTGCAAGATTTCTGCAGCTACCTCCATCAATAATGACCTTGCAAGCTTTGTTAGGTCCAACTAGAGATTTTGTTTGGAACAAGTTGCAACGCTGAGATTCATCAATAGGTTGCACACTAAGTATACGTGAAGATACGACAATAGTTGGTGCACGCTCAGGATAACCATCTGCACAATCCTCGCCATCATAAGCATCATCGTCATCAGCTTCATCTCCACTCTCTACTTCACCTTGTTCATTGACAAACATCACCTTGTTGTTTGGACAATCCTTCTTGTAGTGTCCTCTACCTCCACAAGTATGGCACACCACATCACGAGTACACGCAGTTGACATATTAGAATCGGAACTAGCTGCAGGAGCAGCGGGCTTCCGAGCATTGGAACCAAACGAAGACGTATGTGCTGGTTTGGCCGATGGTGTAGCATGACTAGCAGCAGGTGCAAGTAGCGCCATAGGTGGCGTTGTAGATCTAGCCACAAAACTGCTGGAAGATGGAAAACGTGCACGTGACTTCGCCTCCTCAGCTAGCTATGACTCGTCCTCTCTAGCATGGTGCATCAGCTCGTTCATCGTCTCGTACTTGTGATAACGAACAATGCTATTGATTTGAAGCTTCAAATTGTTGAGAAAACACTACATTGTCATGTCAAGGGATTCACGAATGTTAGCATGTTGCATAAGCATCTCCATCTCCATGTAGTACTCATCAACTGACATTGTTCCTTGACTCAACTATGTAAGCTTGTCAAAACTTATCGCAAGTAATTGGTGGGGACAAAACGATCCGTCATAATGTTCTTCATCTCATGCCAATCCATCATAGGAAGTCGATTGTCGTTCCGTCTATTCTGCACAATAGCATCCCACCAATGCAAAGCATATCCATCAAATTCTGATGCTGCAAGCTTGACCTTCTTGTCTTCTGGATAATGAAACAAATGCCAGAGCTTCTCAATCTTCAACTCCCAAGTAAGATAATCCTCAGGATCAAGTGAGCCATTGAAAGAGGGAATTGAAAACTTGGGTTTCCCCAAACCATCATCAGCTTGATTCGGAACACGATGAGCACGTCCCAAAGGAGCATAACCACGACCATAAAGAGGATAGCAGCAGGTTCAAGGGGAATGTCACGTCCCCTGCCATGATGTGGGGCAGCATCAGCCACACTACCCTCATCAAGATCCTCGAACGCATCATCATGTTGGTGCGCGTGTCCTTGTTGAATTATCGCTGTAAGATTCTCAATCGAATGCTGCAAGATGGCAACATTGATATTGATTGTTTTCACTTAAGTCTAAATATTATTGATTGCGCCAGTATTCTACTCCACTGCATCTTGCATTTCCTTGATATTCCCATCAATAGACTCACGCCAATTAACAAGCTCCTCAAGCTGCTTTTTCCGTGACACAACTTCATCATCACTCAAAGACATGATTAGTAGGTTAGTGCAAAAATCAAGTCTGTATGGTGGAAAACTCACACAACTCACTCACAACTGACAAGAAAGCAGATCTTATTATTCCAAAGTGAATAGAGATGTTTTACCAAACAAAATCAAAGACTTATGAACGTATGTGATGAAGTGAATATCAAGGGTATAGAGAACGATCGCAGGGAACATAGGTTATTTGTGGTGGAGCTATATGTATGGTATCCTAACTACACCAAATCAAATCCTAGTGTTGATCATATGACAAACACCCAAGAAAACACACACGTGGAGATAAACGTGGCAAAGCAACTTATGAACAGGAATATTGCAATGCACAAGAGAGACGCTAGTAATAGCTCAAATATAATAGGCACAAGATTGCTGAATCTACTAGTGCTATTATGAAACCAATCCTCCAATCAACTTTGATTTCCCCTTATTTCACTTTTGTAACGCTTTTCTTTTCTCTTTTTTTCACAACTTTCTTTTCTTTTTTTGATTTTTTTTAACTATCTTGACACAATGCAATACGAGATGCAACAATTTTGAGCAATTAGGGGCCGTATATTCCGGTTTTTCGGGGGCCGGATAATCCAGTCTACCTAAACAAAATTTTGCACTTCAAAACCCTAATGAGCAGCCTGTTCAGAGCAAAGCAACTAGTCTCATAGGTACGTTCCTAGGCACCGATGATGTAGATAGGCTGTAGCTAAGGTTTGAAAACACCAAAAGTATGCTATGTGGACTCAAAGAAGTATATGTAAGCTAGCGGAAACGATGAAGAATGACACAAAAACACGGAACAAACGAAATAACAAGGAAAACCTACACACTATGACTCATACTAGAAGAGATCGGATCAAAGGCACGACAATGACTAGCAACTAAGACTCAACGCCGATGCAATCTAGGATATGGAAAAGACTAACCCTAATCTTTTTGTAATGCTTTTTCTGTGTAGGACGAAAAACAAACTAATCTATGGATGGATTTGTGGATGCTTACCGAGGCAACGCTGGAAATCTGATACCAAGATGATGTGGGGTGGCCCGATCTTATCAGTAAGTGGATGGTGGTGATGATGGTGGATGGTAGATAACTAATCTGTAGCTATGAACTCTACCGCTCAAACCCTGATGCCAATGCAACAGCTCTCAAACCCTGTATGATATTCACAACACCACGCTCTTGCACACGTAGCCGTCGACCACGAACGGTAGTTTGCAATCTAGTAATTCCCGATGGAACAACAGATCACACTCAATTGCACTAGTATAATTCGATCACAAGGTAATTCTAGAGGTTGTAGATAGAAACAACTCCAAAATAGTTTTAACGTGGTCTAACATAATCTAGAGGGCGTTCCAAGTCTTATATGGCCGCCGGAACGTCCGAAAAACATGAAACGAAAACGTGTCTAATACAGTCCGATCTGTCTGGATCTGATGGGAACTTTTTGGGCCGGATTATCGGGTCTAAGTGGGTCGGATTATCCGGAGTCGTAGAAAAAGTCGCGCACGAAGTCCTTAGAAGAATCTCCAAAGCAGGGCCAGATTATCTGGAGTGTGGGGGCCGGATTATCCAGGGTCTTTAGACGTGGAAGTACTCATTAGAAAGATCTTGGAATTATCTATCCAACAAGTGCTTATTTGCTTGATTTGGAGTTCGTATGAGGAATCCATGTCTGTTTCAATTTCATGACTTTTGTTTGTCCGAATTGAATGTTCCTTCTCTTTGATGATCTCCCTTGCTTGTATTGCGCCTACCTCCCTCGCGCCTTCATGGGTTATCATCACGTCTAGTTCCTCTTGACGCAGCCCTTCTCCTTCTCGTGCCATGCTTGACTCCTTAGTGAACCTGAGCATACATAAATGCATAGACTTAGGCAGTATAAAATTCTCATTAGCAAAAACATCAGATTCATTTAGGAGTGAATTCACCTGTTGTTCAAGTAGCTTTGCACGAGCTATAGTAATTGGTCCAATCCTGATTTCATTGGACTTATCCCTGACAGCGACATCAACATCTTCATTAGGAGTTGGAGATAGCAAATCAGTAGGGATGTCCTCATCATATGCTATGCTCTCTGCGCTCCTCGACACCGCGACACGTGAACACCATCCCAAACTCCGGTAGCAAGTCGTCAACAAATACCAAAGGTATAACTTCCTCCACCTTGTTAACCCTTCTTCCTTAGTGTGTATCTATCCTATGAGAGCAACTCATTTTGTGTTTTCCTAAGCATTGCGCACTTGCCCTTGGTGAAGTGATACTGTGGAAGAAACTACAAAAGTGTCATAGTCGTATAGGAAGGGAGAGAAAGAATAAAAAAAAGGAGACAAAAGGAAAAAGAAAAAAAAGAAAAATAGAAAGACACAAAGTCTCCCAATACAAAGAGAGTCTCAAAACTTGTAAGCAAAGACATAGAGCGCGACCAAGGCAAGTGGACAAATCCGTTGCTTATTTGTCTTTGGGCGAACGAGTTGTGGTCTCTCCTTAAGTTGGCACGATACCGAGCGTAGTCTTCGTTAGGACCTTTTGTGCTTATTTTATAGTCGTGCGAACCACATCTGTCTCCATGTGTGTCTATCCTTGTGTTCTGTGGATCGTTTCCTTTTTGCTGTTAATCTTTGGTTCTCTACCACTCTTGACAATAACCTCCTCTTTGGATCGTTTCGCTTGGTTTTCCACAACCCTAACCTTCCACCAAAAGCTTTTGAGAGTTATTTCTTTCTTTAGTGTGAGGTTTCTTTGCGTTTCCACTTTGCACGCTTATAGCTCTCGCTTGTGGTTTCTAGTTCGATGCAATCCCCAAGGTGAGGTACAAGGCTAACACCACCATATTACAATTCCGTATACAATACTTGTGTGTTTGGCATGATGGATAGGAACGGTGAGTCGAGCCAACCACCTCCCCAAGAAGACGAACATTAACCGTACATGACACGCGCAAGTCACTTCATCGTCCGACAAGAGTTCCGTCAATGTTGCCAAGCCCTTGAGACACGTCAAGATGAACAATTTGGAGAGACGCAAGCCGAGTTCAAAAACATCAACAACCACTTCGATGGCCTTGAATGACAAATGCATGCAATGCATCACAACTTTGGCCATCAAAATGAAGCACTCCAATGTTCCGTCGCTGAAACAAATGACCAGCTCCGTGTCCTCATCGACAGAATGGCAAGACCATGTGCACGCGCATCAAGCTCTTCAAGTTCTTCACATTGTCATGCACCTCTTCAACAAGATCTCCATCCAAGTGCTCCAAGACTCAATGACGCCCCCGTGGTTGAAGATGGAAGTTCTTCGAACTATATATGTAACACCCCTAGTTTTATTAACACTAATTAGGGTTTGTTTTGTGCATCATGAGCATAGCATGCATCTCATGGTTTGATAAATCTTGCATTAAGAGAAAGAAGAAAACCCTAAAACCCTAGTGTTTCCCCTCTCTTCAAAAACCTTCAAATGGTTTCGATTATTTTGAAAACTACCAAAAATGTTGGAGCCCAAAAGGGCTAATAGGGCCCCTACAATATTTCAATACTTTTACAAATCCTCTTGTATTTTTTGAAATTATACAAATCAGAAAAGAAATTGAAATACAATTGTAAAAGAGGAAATCAGAAAAAGAAAAAGATTTATGGAAATAAAAACAGCTCCTAACCTGATTTGGGCTGAAGCCCATCTTTCCTCCCCCTCTATCTACCGCTGCAGCAGCCCGCAGCCCAACTTCTCTTCTCCTCTTCTCTACCGCTCACGCGCGCCCGTAACAGGCCCAGCCTGGCCAGCTACAGCCCACCCTTGGCCAGGTACCCCATCGGCATCTTTCTTCCTTGTCGTCTTCCTCTGTCGGAGGAAGCTGCTTCCTAGCGCGCCCGTTGTCGTTGGCCGTGCCGTGATGACCGCCGTCACCCAAGACGTCTACAATATCCCCTATGCTGCCACGAGTAACCCTAGCCGTGCCCCACTTCCCCACTTCCCCTCTTCCTCTCCCTCCCGCGTTCCTCCTCGTGGCCGAACCCTAGCCCCAGACCTCGCCGGTGTCCCGCTGTTCCCGACCACCCCTCATCGTTCCCCTCCTAGAAGCATGCTTGCCGGGATGCCGCGAGTCGCCGGAATAGAGCCCATCTTCCCCGGCACCAACGAGTGCCGTCGTAGCCATCACCGTTGTTCTTGAGCTCGCTCCGCCTCGCTGACCCCTCCGTCATCTTCCCGGTGAGTTGCTGGTCCCTATGGGCCTTCTCCCTTGCCCCCTCCCTATCTGGTTCACTCTGCCGCCGTGTTCTGCCGTGCGGCGCCATCAGTAGTTGTTGCCGCCGTTGCTCCGGTCACCAAAACTAAGCAGTGCCACTGCTAGATGGTTCCCCTTCTAACTCATCCTAGTTCGCCGCCAAACGTCGTCCCTACCATCGATCTAAGAGGACTAGCGAGCCGACGTCATGGCAACATCAGCAGGGCGCGGTTAGCCCGGTCAAACCAGGTCTGGGTCCGACCCTACCCGCATGGAGGCTGAGGTGGTCCTAGAGCCCCTCTGTCAGTGACTCTAGGTAGATACATCAGCGGTGTAAAAAATTTATAGTTTTGGTTTAATATTTTCAGAAATTGAATAAATATTGTAAATTCAATAACTAATTCATTTTAAGTCAGAAAAATTTGTATAACTTATCAAAATGTTCATAAAAATTAGATCTACACAATAGACTCATACTAATGCATTGTTAAGCAACTTACATGACAAGTTTAATTAGAAGAAAAAAATAACCCCTCTCATATGCATTCGGGGTTTCTCCGAATTAGGGTTTGGACCCTTCGGATCCCCTTTAAATTTCCAAGCATACTATAGGGTTACATTTAAATACAATTTAACTTGTCATATCATCATCCTTGCTTGAGCCTTGCATCGTGCTGATTGTTGTTTCACCTTTCTTTCCGGTGTTTGGTTCTTTTCGGTAGAATATGATATGAAGATCAAGATCGAAGACCGAGATCAATACCATCGAAGCTTGAAGACTGAGATCAACACCATCGAAGGTTATCGATGAATGACGCCAATCAGATGAACCTGAAGTTCTATATCTGCGTATCAACAAGCAAATGCAAGCTTAGCCCCACACATGATAAAATCCTATGCTTTCAATGTATTTTATTCTCATCATCTCCATACGATTCAAAGTCTTTTACGATAGTTAGTTTAATCCTATATGATGCATGTTTCCTTTGTAGCCTATATTCCCTGATCCAATGCTCCTAGCATAACTAGGGTTTGGCTTATAAGCTTCGCTAAAGCTGTTATATCTTTTGTCCTCAGCCATGCTTAGTTGTTACCGCTGGTCCATCCGGTTGATGAATCAGATTTGCGAGTGAACCTAGTATGACAGGATGACGTGGTATGATCAGAGATGAAGGTTAAACATGCTAAGGCTTGTATGGGAGGCCATGGTGGGTTGTGGTTTTTGCAGTCCCATACTTTCCACCATTAGGACCTGAGTTCTTGCCTCTTGAACCAAGGCGAGCGTACATCCACACGGGGTTTATGGGGACCCCTCCACTGATTAACTTGCCTAGTAGATTCCATGAGTCACATAGTTCATGCGTTCCATTCGACATATGCATTCTGGTCGTTCTTGAAGGAGGTGGAGGTGGTGCATTCATACAGGTAGGTAAGCGTGGCCGGGAGCAAGAGAGGCATAGCCTCCATAATCTTGTTCACCACACACATCTCTAGGGACCGACCTCGGGACTTGACCCATTATGGCGGCATCTACTTAGGGCGTGACTCATGGTCTCGGCGAACACAAGGTAAAGGTTGTGGCCAACCACCCTATGCCGGCTTTCCAAGGAAGAGGGCTAATCTATAGTGGCATTAAGAGTAGGTTGGTACATGTGGGTAAAGTTGTGCACCCCTGTAGGGTAATAAGCTTTTCGAAAAGCCGTGTCCACGGTTATGGACGACTTGGGAACGGATTCAAAGATCATAGATAAGAATAACCTAATCCTAAAACTTGACAAGAGATGTGATGTGTGATTAAGGATGCTTCCTCATGGGTACGAGGGGGTGATCCTAGTTGTGAGTTGAGGATTACTTGGTGGATATCAAAATATGGTGATCAAATCTTTAGACATGTCGCTCTCTTATCCCCTTTTAAAATATTCTGATTAGATGATCTTCTCCTCTCTCTCTTTTACAAAGAAAGTTGGCTTATGCACAATAACCCCACCAGCCATAATTTCTTGCGGAGTACACCCTATACTCAGCCTTGCTTTGTTGATACTTTTGCAGCAGGTAAGTGTTACCACAAAAGAAGAGTTTGTTCCAGCATCGACATTGATTGGTATCTTGGGGTTCTCGGTCGACATCCTGGAATCTATGGATTGGGACATCATCGTTATGCTTCAGGCCTCTTAGGCCATTTGTTAAGTTTTCTATACTTAGTAGCATAACTTGCCTTCCGTTTTTTGATGTTTGTGGTCAGTGACCTCTTCTTGTAATAATTTGGTTCTCTGCTTAGTTATGAGCTTGCTGTAATAATTTTTGTGTCGTAGGGTCACTGTAATGTTACTGATTCTTCCTCTCTATGCTTCCGAGATTTAGGTTAGGCTTATATCAAATAGAGATCTGGGATTTGTCTAGCCCGAATCCCGAGGGTTTCACAGGTTATGGTATTAGAGTAGTACCAACTGTAGCAAAACTTTTCTATTGGTCGATGTTGAGTCTAGTGTTTGAGAAAACTATTTGAAAGCTGAAAAGTATTTGTGAAAACTCTAGTATGCTTCTTTTTCTCCTTATCTCGTTTCGCTCTAACTCTGGGTCATCTTGCCTTGTGTTGACTTTGAAAAGTTTTTCTATCTCGTCTCGTCTTTCTAAGCTTAGGTGCATTTTTGGCATGTCACTTCTCAACCAGTTGACTTAGCGTTGAGTTCTCCAGAGTCAGTTGTGTGTGTGTTCCTCGTTTCCCTTTGCTCTGCTTCAGTTCATAGATTCCTTTCCAACATTATATCTCTATTTTGTGGGTCCACAACATCATGTTGATGGTTCCACAATGATCTGTTCAACGCTTCGAAGTTTCCTTTCACCTCTTGTGCCTCCTTTTCATTTGTTTGGGTACTTCAAAAGTTATTTATTCTCTTGGAAGCTACCTCGTGGTTACTACCTTGTAGTACCCTCTATATTACTAAGATAGTAGTTACTCCTTTCTTGAGTTTTAACCCTTGGACATGAACCAAAGATCCCTCAGTGTGCTTGATTCTGGTGTTGAGAATCTTGCACATGAAGCCGACCTTTAACCCAAGATCCATTCTATTAACCCCTGTCATTAATGTTCAAACATTACCTCAGGATGGCTGCTACTACAGTTCTAGCCTTTGAACTTGTGGTTATTGTTGCGATTGCATAGTGACAATTAAGAACTTCCCCTACCACTAGCTATGGAAGATGTTCTTTAATGGAACCAAATAGATCACGACAAAAGATCTACTCATGAGACCCACTTCTATATTCGGACTCTGCCACACCTCCCTTTTCAGCATCGGTCCTCAGAAGATTGTTGACTTATGCATCCACATCTCGGGATTACATCCTGAGCATGTTCCTTTTCCCTTGTTGTTTCCGACCTTTGTCTATCAGTTGGTAGCCAAGTAGTAATTGTGCGTCGAGGTATTTCGATGCAAGATACTCTTTTGGTTTGTCAGACAAACCATCTCGGGATGTCAGTAGAAACAAACTCTAGTACCTTGTCATATCTAGGACCAGGTCGAAGTGTTGTAATCCGCAGATCGATAAGCATTTATTAGCTTTTGTTCTGTTCTACCTTAAAGTATCACACTCCTTTATACTAAGAGGTCGTGTCGAGTTTCATGACCCCTTAATGAATTGATGCTCTTACACATATTTACCCACCCTTCCTACGATATTTCGTGATCGTGAATGATGTGTGTGCGTAATAACGTGGCCATCTGAGATTCTTAGCGATCATTATTGCTTTGGACCTCAACAAGGACATTTGTGTTAGTCTTAGCGTGATGGTTAATATATCACTAAGCGAAGGATGATTGTGCTACCAAGTCCGCTATTCTGGTACACTCTCCTCGGTCAAAGAGTTAGGTTCATGCCGGAACTCTGAGACTATGTCTCCTTGCCTTACCAAGCAAGTTTCCTCTCGAACTAAGTGACATATCGGTGGTTCCTGATATTCTGGGTGTCTTCCTAGAAGTATCGCCATGTTGCCACATGACCGTGTGTGTCAAGTTCTTAAGCAAGTAATTCTCTGAACTACTCTTTTCTCCAAGGATCTGTATTGGATACCCCTGAACTAGTTGGTTGAGCTTCAACAACAACTTGGAGAGTTGTAAAGACAAAAGGTCTATCCGACCTAGTTCCTTTTAAAGGTATGTCTAGTTTTGTTTGTGTAGAAGAAGGATAGTATCTCCTCTATGGATATGTTATCTTCCTGCTCCTTTGATTTGATTTGGGTTATCGTCAAATCAAACTCAGTTCCAAGGACTATCTTGATGGTGTATCTATTCGTGATGTTACACCTAGGTACATCTCCATGTCCCTTGGTATGACCAATATTGTTGTTGCGTTCATACCACATGAGTCCATATTCATGGAGTATTTGGATAAGTTTTTTATTGAGCCCATTGATGACATTCTTATCTTCTCCATGCTAGATTAAATTCATATGGAACAGTTAGCGGTAATGTTGGAAACTTTTGAGAACCGTCTTCGTGTTATCTCGAAGCATGTGTTCTAGATGTTGGGAGTGACCTTCTCCGATTCATATGCAAAAGTTGAAAGTTGTCGTAGTGGATTTGAGAAGAGTTATCTTTCCTCAGGAATCGTTTCAAGTCAGTTAAGCATGTGCAAAGTATTCTTGATATGGTATGTCAATACCTTCCCATCTCGAGAACATCCTCTAAGCATGTAAACCCACTGGCTGATTTTTCATGGAAGATAAGAGGTTCTACGAACTTCAGTATCCTCCTAAATGTCTCCCAACAATAAGGATGCATTTGTGTTTTGTTGCAATCAATTCATGTTGGGGAAATTACTTTTGATTACTTGCTAATACATGGGTTTCGCAACCTAGCTCATTCTTTTGGATCTTCACAACGTAGTCCATGTCTTGAGAATCTAGTGACTTCACCTCTGCGGTAAATGTTGCAACCTTTCTATTCAGACATGCCAAGTCTAAAGTATCTTTCCACTTAACCAAATCTGAATCTCAAGCAGATATGATGGTAGGTGCTCTTCAAAGTTTTTGACATAGGTCTCTTCGAAAGTCCGGCAAGATTGATGTAGTGGTTGACACAATCAGTCGGAAAGCCTATTGTCATATACTTTCGAATCAGCAATAACAACCACTCTTCATGATCTTCTTCTATGCTTTACCGTAGGAGCTGTCCTCATGGTTGCCTCTGTATCCGAAGTCCGACCATTCACTTGATGTCCCATGTCTCGAACATCAATAAGAACATTTAAAATAGTGTTGCTAAATGTCTCTCGGTCGATCCTCCAGACCCTTTTATATTGGCAAGAAGCTTTTTGTGTCAAGTATTTGAAGTCTGAGAATGAAGTTTATTTTTCCTCGTGTCATCAGGAAATTTCTTATATATCCATCTTAGTGGTGTAAAGTGATATAAGGATCTTTGGCAAAGATTTTGAGAAAGCTGGCTGAATAAACAGTTTCCTTTGGTTTCTCGATCATGTTAGAAGAGTGACTATGAATTTGGTAATCATTTGTTCCTCTTGTTACATGTTCCTTATGGCTCTTGTGAGTCGTCGCCATAAAACAACCTTACTGTCTTGACCTTCTGTTGACTGAAGAGCGATCTTCTGTATCAAAAGTAGTTCAAAAGCTTAGTTATCTGTATCTATGAATCCCTGGAAGCTCTACTTAAGCCGTTAGTAGAGGTTCATGTTTCAAAGTCTATGGTCGTGTTCTTTCTATTGTATGCTTTTCTTTTCAGAAGGTAAAATCTTCTGAAGCTCCATGGTCGCAATCCTTATGAAGACCATTTATCTAATAGTTTGAAACCATCTCCTTTTGTTTCCTCTATTACCTTGACGTGTTTCATGCTCGTTGGCTCCAGAGATGTTATGAAACATCTAGCCATGAGTTACTCAGTTTGTGTTTTGTGTCCTTCCCTCTCCTCTTTAGTGTATGCAGCTACCTCGAAGAAATGAAGCGCTTCATTCATTCAATAATGGTGGAATCGATAAAACTCTTCGAAGAGATCGTTGAAGTCTAGTGTAACCTTGTTTCTTCTATCTTCCTACCTAGGAATCTCAGGACGAGATTCTGTTAACGGGGATAGAGCTGTAACACCCCTAATTTTATTAACACTAATTAGGGTTTGTTTTGTGCATCATGAGAATAGCATGCATCTCATGGTTTGATAAATCTTGCATTAAGAGAAAGAAGAAAACCCTAAAACCCTAGTGTTTCCCCTCTCTTTGAAAACCTCCAAATGGTCTCGATTATTTTGAAAACTACCAAAAATGTTGGAGCCCAAAAGGACTAATAGGGCCCCTACAATATTTCAATACTTTTATGTAACACCCCCGGGATTAGGGTTAAACAAACCTCGGATTACCTTCCGAGATAAACTTAACTCCAACCTTAGAGACTCATAGTATATGATTCGGTAGCATTATAGAACACAGGGATTCAACAACATAAGTTTAAACTCTTAATAGAGTACGATATCAGATTATTACAAACCAGGGGTCGTAGACCCATCATTACACAAAACAGTGAAAGCAAATTATGTTGTTCTACCAACAAACTTAACAAAGGGCCTAAGAAGCCATAAACATAAGCGGTGTCCAACCCATAGTCCTCAGGCTGCTACCTGGGACCCCCCAACTACTCGTCAATGTCAATGTAGAAGCCACCTTCGGTTGCTGACTAGATCATCTGAAGAAAAACAACAATAGCGCAAGGCTGAGTACGAGAATGTACTCCGCAAGACTTAGATAACCTAGAATCTATATGCTCTGGCTAGAAAAGCTTTCTCTGGATTTTCTTTGTGTAAAGCCAACTTTGTTTGTAAAAAAGAGAGGGGGAAGAGGCTTGTCTACATAGAATACTTTCAAAACGAGATAAGAGAGAGGCGACTCCATCTTGAACATCTAAACTTGTTAACCAAGTACATCTGAATTCCTCATCTAGGCTCACCCCCTCGAACCCCTGAGGAATCATCCTTAAGCACACGTGGATCAACAAGACCATGGTCACGCCCTAAGGAGGGTTCCGCCATAACAGGTCCAATCCTGAAGCCGGTCCCTAGAGATGTGGGCAGGGTTGGTTTACCAGGGGCTCCATCCACCCCAAGCAACCCCGGCTGTGCTTACCTACCTGTTATGATGCACCTCCTTCACCTCCTATTTTGAAAACATTTTCAATGCATATGCCAAATGGAAAGCCTGAACTATGTGACTCATGGAATCTACTAGGCAGGTTAGTTAGTCGAGGGGTTTTCCAGGCCCCGTGTGGCTGTATGCTCGTCTTGGTTCAAGAGGCAAGAACTCGGGTCCTAATGATGGCGACCATAGGACTACAAAAACCACAACCAACGTGGCCTCCCATACAAGCCTTAGCATGTTTATCCGTCACCTCCGATCAAGTCTCCATCTCCTACCTTTCTAGAATCTTTGGCATCCTGATTCATCATCATCATGATGGATTAGGCATAATTACTAAGCATGGCTAAGCTTGACGATCGAAGAAGCTCTAGCAACGCTCACATGCCAGACCTAGGTATGATAGGGAGTTATGGATCAGGTGTATAAGGCTACAATAGGGAAACTATGCAGCAGATAGCTAAGTCTTGCTACTGACAAAGGACCACATTGGAAGCGTATGCAATATAGTGAGAAAGTAGATACTTGTAAAACATAGGTTCAGAATGAGAGGCTATGCTTTCCTTGTCCTTCAGTAGACAAATAAGGATCTTCGCTGTCGTTGACTTTGGTCTCGTACTTAGATCCTATCGAGAAGAAGCAATACCGGAAAGAAAGAAAACAATCAATATATCAAACCATGCAATGCGCAAGCACATGCATGATATGACAAATTAGAGTTATCAGGGCAACCCTAGGATTGGCATCGATTTATATGGGTTCGAGGTGCCGAGGGCTTGGCATTCCATCGATCCCATATTCAATTAGGGGGGTTTCGATGTTCCTCTAACTAGCTAGGGTTTACGTTGATCAACAATGCATGATTGTATTTTTATACTATAGATCTCATTTTTATGAACATTTTGATATATTATTAATATTTTCTGATTAAATATGAATTAGTTATGAATTTTATAAGTTTAAAACAATTTCTGACTTATTTAAAACATTTCTGAAAATAATAAAGCCTTTGTGACGTTGGCCTGACGTCATCTACACAGGTTAAACTTTTATTACCGCAACATATTACACCCACAGACACTGACGAGTGGGACCTGTGCCACGTCGTATTGCCACTTTCGCAAAGGTTGACAAACGCTGGCGTCAGTGCCATGCTAGCCACGCGGCGCCACGCGGGGGCCACGTCTGCCTCCATGTCGGACTCGCTGGCAGGAGCTGCAGACGGTCGTCACCAGTGATGTTCCTGGTGGTTCCGGGAAGCGTGGCCAAGCGTGTTCGAACTGCGTGAGCGAGGCGAACCCTATGCGCCTAACGCCACTACCTAATGGTCGCTGGGGCACGCTGCTCGACGGTGGCCTCTGGTGATGAGCGGCGGCGCTCGATGAGATGAGGCTACAGGCGATGCCAGGAAGTGCGGAGGGGACGGGGAGGTGCGTGAGCTCACCTTGAAACTAACCGTGTAGTCATGGAGGTGATAGGGAGGCCGGAACGATGGCGAGGTGAGCGGCGGGGTTCGTCCGTGTCGAGGAAGATGCAGCCGATGCAGGCGATTGCAAGCGCCCGGGCTCGATTCCTTCGGCGAGGAGGTTCCACACGGCATGGCTAAGCTTCTAGAAAGCTCAGCGGGGCTCGAGGAGGGCAGCACATCGGCTAGCCGGCGGCTATGGCGGTTAGGGTTTCGGGATCTTGCAGCGAGGCGCAAGGGAAAGAGAGGGTGGGCTCGGGGGCGAGTGAGAGGTTAGGGAGAAGGCATAGCACGTCTCAACGATCTTATTCTCACTCGAAACGTGATGGACGGCGGTGGCCGAGCAGCGCGGATCGACGGTGGCGCGCAGGACACGGAGCAGCTTCCAGCTGGGGAAGATGACGGAACTTTTGTGAAAAACCCCCGGCAAAAACTAGAGATCAACCCGCAGTCCAGATCAGCGATCCATGGGCTGAAATTTGAGGGGAAACCCCTGGGTTTTATTAAAACCTTTGTTTTTATTATAAATAGCTCTTTTTATCTGATTTTTAAACCATTTTAAATAGGGAAAGGCAAGGGCACATTTGTAAATACCAGAATATTACCAAACTTGAACTTTGGTGCATATTTGAATCCATTTGCGCATATTTTAGGGTTTTGTACTTGTATTTTGGTTCACACACTTGGTCACATGCATATATTTTCTTGATTTAAATATATGCATGCAATGCTGAAGTAATAATTGCATATATTACAAAGTTGGGTTGTTACAGCTCTACCCCCTTACAAGAATCTCGTCCCGACATTCCTAAGTTGTTGAAAAGAAGGCAGGATACTCAGATCGAAGACGATCTTCTTTTTCCCAGGTTGCTTCATCCTTAGAATAATGATACCACTAAACTTTCAGGAACTTGATGCTTTGACGACGAGTCTTACGCTCGACTTCATCAAGGATACGAACAGGATACTGTCAATAAGTCAAATCCTCTTGAAGGTCAAGCGTTTGGTGATCAACACCACGGACAGATTCTTTGAAGCAACGCTTGAGTTGAGACACATGAAAGACGTCATGCACCTGAGGAAAGTTTGCAGGCAACTCCAATTGATATGCGAGCTTACCACACTTGGAAAGAACACGAAAAGGACCAACATAGCGAGGAGCCAGTTTGCCTTTTATACCGAAACGATGGACACCCTTTAATGGAGTGACTCGAAGATAAGCTTGATCACCAACTTCATATTAAACATGTTGATGGTGACGATCATAATAGCTCTTTTGATGAGATCGAGCAGTTTTCAAACGATCTCGTATAATACAAACTTGATCTTCTACTTCCTTGATCATATCTGGTCCAAAGAACTTTCTTTTGACGGTTTTAGAACAATTCAAAGGAGTACGACATGTTCTTCCGTATAAGAACTAGAAAGGTTCCATGTCTATACTGGACTGATAACTGTTGTTGTAGGAGAATTCAGCAAAAGGTAGGCATTTCTCCCAGTTCTTACCAAAATATATGACACATGCTCTAAGCATGTCTTCAAGGATATGATTCACCCTTTCAGTTTGACCATTGCTGCTAGGATGATAAGTTGTACTGAAGGATAGGCTAGTTCCCATAGTAGTTTGGAAACTATCCCAGAACCTTGAAGTGAACAAACTTCCATGATCAGATACTATCTTCTTAGGAACTCCATGAAGAACAACGATCTGGGATATGTAAATATTAGCCAAAGAACTAGCTCGAATGGTTTCTGGAACAGGGAGGAAATGAGAAACCTTGGACAAATAATCGACAATTACCCAGATGGCATCATTTCCCTTTTGAGTTTTGGGAAGACCAATGATGAAATCCATACCAACTGCATCCCATTTCCACTCAGGAATATGGTGCGGTTGTAGGAGACCAGCGGGTCTTTGGTGTTCAGCCTTGACGCGACGACAAACGTCACATTCTTAAAGAGGTTCACGAAACGAGCGATATCTTGCTTCATACCAGACCACCAGATCTTTGACGGAGATCCCAATACATCTTGGTACCTCCAGGGTGAATGGAGTGAGGTGATTCATGAGCCTCTTTAAGAAATAAACCCCTCAACTTTGCTCTCTTCGGCACTACCAGACGGTTACCAAAATAGACAATACCTTGATCATCAGTAGAGAAACATTTTGCAACTCCCTTAGCCATGTTCTCTTTCATCTCAGCAACTTCGGAGTCATTCTTTTGAGCAAGCTTGACTTGATCCTCTATAGAAGACTTCACCTCATGAGTAGAAAGAAATCCACGAGGAACTACTTCAAGATTCTATCGAGAAAATTTCTCGTGATGAGAAGGTTGAGATTGTTTAATCAACAGATTGTTGCAGTAGGATTTCCGACTTAGCGCAATAGAAATGACATTGGCTTTGCCGGGTTGATAGTTGAGACCCAAATCATAATCTTTCTTGAGTTCCAACCATCTCCTTTGCCTGAGATACAGACCAGGTTGTGTGAAAAGATAATTCAGACTCTGATGATCCGAGTATAACTCACAACGACTACCGATGAGGTAATGTTGCCATTGCTTAAGAGCATGAACAATAGCTGCAAGCTCGAGATCATGAGTTGGTTAGTTGTTCTCGTGTGGTTTCAGCTGTCGAGAAGCATAGGCCACCACATGACCATCTTGCATCAACACACACCCGAGACCTTGGTGCGAGGCATCACAAAAGATAGCAAAATCTTTGCTGGTGTCTGGAAGAACTAGCACTAGGGAAGTAGTTAGCTTGGTTTTCAAAACCTAGAAGCTTTCTTCAGCCTTATCAGACCATTCAAACTTCTTATCATTCTTAAGAAGATCAGTCATTGGCTTGGCAATCTTGAAAAAGTTCTCGATGAATCGACGATAGTATCCCGCCAACCCAAGGAAACTTCGAACATCCTTAACGGATTTGGGTGATTCCCAGTCAAGAATGGATTGAATCTTGTCCGGAATAACAGCAACCCCTTCGGTAGAAACAACATGACCAAGAAATATGAGTTCTTGCAACCAAAACTCACATTTGGAGAACTTGGCATAGAGACAATGTTCTCTAAGCTTTGTCAACACCAAACGCAGGTGTTCAACGTGTTCTTATTCAGTCTTGGAATAGACCAGAATATCATCGATGTAGACCACAATGAACTTGTCGAGATACTCCATGAAGACAGAGTTCATAAGCCGCATAAATGTGGCTGGAGCATTGGTAAGACCAAAGGACATGAGGGTGTACTCGTAAAGACCATAACAAGTAGTGAAAGCAGTCTTTGGAATGTCTTCCTTTTGGATCTTGATTTGGTGATACCCTGACCTCACATCCATTTTGGAAAAGAAGGTGGCGCCACTTAACTCATCAAAAAGATCGTTGATCCTAGGGAGAGGATACTTGTTCTTGACAGTCACAGCATTGAGAGGGCGATACTCCATAACCAGTCGCGATATATTGGTATCCCGCTTCTTAACAAAGACTGTACGACATCCCCAATAAGATGTGCTAGTCTGTATGTGTCCTTTTATCTCCAACTCCTCTAATTGCTTCTTCAACTCCACTAGCTCATGAGGGGGCATATGGTAGGGTCTCTTGGAAACAGGTGCAGTTCAACGGACCAACTCTATGACAAACTCCACACTTCGATCAGGTGGGATGCCTAGCAACTCCTGAGGAAAGACATCCGAGAAGTCACATACCACAGAAACATCTTGAATCTCTAACGGAGGTTGAACTTCAAGAGCATACAACTCCGCTTGAGGAATAGAAACAGCTGAAGGAGATAGTGACCCTACGGTCCAATAAGTGACTGTTATGCCAACATGACTAGTTAGAGTCACGGACTTGGTTGCATAGTCAATGACCGCTTGATATTGGGACAACCAGTCCATGCCCATAATGATGTCAATATCAGTTGACTTGAGGGCAATAAGAGAAGTGGGGAACAAATGGGAGGCAACATTGATTAAGTTCCCATGAATAACCATGGTGGTTTGCCATCTATAACCAGGAGAATGAACCATCAAAGTTCTAGACAACCCCTCAAAACTTATCCCATGCAAATCAGCAAAAGCTTACGACATGAATGAATGTGATGCTCTAGAATCAAACAAAACTTTAGCTGGAATGTGATTGATACAAAGCGTACCGATAACGGCGCTTGGATCTTCCCGAGCCTCTTCAGCAGAGATATGGGTCAGACGACCACTTCTAGCACCTTGAGGCTTGGTATACTTCTTTGGTGGTGCTCCCTCAGTAGCCCTCTTTTGTGGACACTCCCTTGCATAGTGACCAGGCTGGCGGCAGTTGAAGCAGGTAAGACCCGATGTGGTACTAGGAGCAGGATAGTTTGTCCTACCAGCATTGCTTGAGGTAGCATTTGGTCGAGGAGCATATCCAGAAGGCCTTGGGGTGTAAGGAGCACGTGGCACAGCACTGTAAGGCATGAAGACACGACGCTTCTTATTGCTTGAACCAGCCTTGTTGGATCCTTCATAAGAACGCTTACGAGTTCCCTCATACTTCACCTTTCCATGCTCTGCTTTCATTGCCTTGTTCACAAGAGTTTATAGATTCCCAAAATCCATCAGATGAAGATCACGACAAACATCAGGGTCCAGTCCCTTGGGGAATAGAGCTTGCTTCTTAGCATCAGTGGAAACTTATTCAGGAGCATAGCATGTAAGACGGTTGAAGTTGCGCTGGTAATCATACACAGAACCAGTGCCTTATTTCAGCTTTTAAAACTCCTCCCTCTTTTCATCCATTCGACCCTCAGAATATGATAGGCTCGGAATCCTTCAGTGAATTCTTGCCAAGTAACGACATACTGAGCAGCTTGCAGTACCAAGAAATTTTCCCACCAGGAGTTAGCTGCTCCCTCTAGATGGTAGGCGGCAAAGGTTACCCAATCAGCTTCAGGGACATGACCAACCTGAAGTTTGCGCTCCATGGTGTGAAGCCAGTAGTCTGCATCAACTGACTCAGTGGAATAGCTATAGACTAGTGGAGTGAGACGTATGAAATCCTTGATACCGACTTGGTTGTTTTGGCGCTGGGTATTGCGCTCAATCCTTTCAAGGAGCCTCATGTTGTCAGCACGGTTGGTCATAGACATAGCCATCAGTTGAACCATTGATGGTGGTGGATGAAGATTAGAAGGATCATCCTCATTCCTATACCCATGAACTTGAGCACGGGTGCGAGCTCGAGAAGTGTCACCCATCCTGTAAGAACAGAAGGCGTTAGCCAAGGGTTTCAAAGACAAAAACGCTGGATGTAAAACATGTCATCTCATCAAGCATGGTAGTATCAAAGCATACTAACGTATACACTAACCAGCTGACTTACAAACCATAAGAATGGAGTGCTAAGATGTTATGTATCAAGAAGAACTGAGACATCTTGATAACTCTAAGAATAGCAACCAGTTACAGAGTACTTAGAAAACAACCCCAAAGACACAATCCTTTATGAAAATAATAAAGCCTTTGTGACGTCAGCCTGACATCATCTACACAGGTTAAACTTTTATTACCGCACCATATTACACCCACAGGCACTGACGAGTGGGACCTGTGCCACATCGGATTGCCACTATGGCAAAGGTTGCAGACGCTGGCGTCAGCGCCATGCTAGCCACGTGGTAGCCACACGGCACCAGGCGGGGGCCACGTCTGCCTCCACGTCGGACTCATCGGCAGAGCTGTAGACGGTCGACACCGGTGATGTTCTCGGCGGTTCTAGGAAGCGCGTCCAGGCGCGTTCAAACTGCACGAGCGAGGCAAACCCTAAACGCCTAACGCCGCTACCTAATGGTCGTTGGGGCACGCTGCTCGATAGTGGCCTACGGTGGTGAGCGGCGGCGCTCGACGAGATGAGGCTACATGCAATGCCAGGAAGCACGGAGGGGATGGGGAGGTGCGTGAGCTCACCCTGGAACTAACCGTGCAGTCGTGGAGGCGAGAGGGAGGCCGAAACAACGATGAGGTGAGCGGGGGGTTTCGTCGGTGTCGGGGAACACGCGGTCGATGCAGGCGATTGCGAGCACCTAGGCTCGATTCCTTCGGCGAGGAGGTTCCACACAGCGTGGCGAAGCTTCTAGCAAGCTCAGGGGGGCTGGGGAAGGGCAGCAACGGCGGTTAGCCGGTGGCCATGGCGGTTAGGGTTTCAGGATCTTGCAGCGAGGTGCAAGGGAGAGAGGGTGGGCTCGAGGGCGAGTGAGAGGATAGGGAGAAGGCGTAGCACGTCTCAGAGATCTTATCCTCGCCCGTAATGTGATGGACGGCGGCGGCCGAGCGGCGTGGATCGACGGCGGCACGTAGGACACGGAGCAGCTTCCAGCTGGGGAAGATGATGGAACTTTTGCAAAAAAACCCCTGGCAAAAACTGGAGATCAACCCGCAGTCCAGATCAGCGATCCAGGGGCTGAAATTTGCTGGGAAACCCCTGGGTTTTATTAAAACCTTAGTTTTTATTATAAATAGCTATATTTATCTGATTTTTAAACCATTTTAAATAGGGAAAAGGCAAGGGCACTTTTGTAAATACAAGAATATTACCAAACTTGAACTTTGGTGCATATTTGAATCCATTTGCACATATTTTAGGGTTTTGTACTCGTATTTTGGTTCACACACTTGGTGACATGCATATATTTTATTGATTTAAACAGATGCATCCAATGCTTAAGTACTAATTGCATATATTACAAACTTGGGTTGTTACATTTTACAAAGTCTCTTGTATTTTTTGAAATTATACAAAACAGAAAAGAAATTGAAATACAATTTGGAAAGAGGAAATCAGAAAAAGAAAAAGATTTCTGGAAATAAAAATAGCTCCTAACCTAATCTGGGCCAAAGCCCATCTTTCTTGCCCCTCTATCTGTTGCCGCAGCAGCCCGCAACCCAGCTTCTCTTCTCCTCTTCTCTACCGCTCACGCGCGCCCGTAACCAGAACAGCTACAACCCACCCTTGGCCCGGTACCCCTTCGGCCTCGTTCTTCCTCGTAGTCTTCCTCCGTCGGAGGAAACAGCTGCCTGGCGCGCCTGAGGCCGCCCGATGCCGCCGACTGTGCTGTGATGACCGCCACCTCCCTAGACGTCTACAAGATCCCCTGCGCCGCCGCGAGTAACCCTAGCCGTGCCCCACTTCCCCTCTTCCTCTCCCTCCCTCGTTCCTCGTCGTGGCCAAACCCTAGCCCCAGACCTCACCGGCGTCCGGCTGTTCCCGACCACCCCTCACCGTTCCGAGGCTACCATTAGAACCGCCTTGTCGTTCTTGTTCTCCTCATCGAAGCGTGCTTGCCAGGATGCCCTGAGTCGCCAGAATCGATCCCATCATCCCCTGCACCGACGAGTGCCGTCGTAGCCATCACCGCCGTTCCCGACCTCGCTAAGCCTCGCCGACCCCTCCATCATCTTCCTGATGATCTGATGGTCTCTATGGAGCTTCTCCCTTGCCCCTCCCTGTCTGGTTCGCTCTGTCGCCGTGTTCTGGCGTGCGCCGCCGTCACTAGCTGTCGCCGTCGTTGCTCCAGTCACCAAAAATAAGCGGCGCCACCGCTAGATGTTTCCCCGCTTCGCGCTGTGGCTAGCCCGCCTTCTAGCTCATCCCAGCTCGCCGCCAAACATTCTCACCATCGTCTATCTGAGAGGAGCGGCGAGCCGATGTCATGGTGACGTCATGGCGATGTCAGCAGGGCGAGGTCAGCCCAGTCAAACTTGATGTGGGTCCCACCCTGCCTGCATGGAGGCTGAGGTGGCCCTGGAGCCCCTCTATCAGTGACTCTGGTCAGATACATCAGCGGTGTAAAAAGTTTATAACTTTCGTTTAATATTTTTAGAAATTGAATAAATATTGTAAATTCAATTACTAATTCATTTTAAGTTAGAAAAATATGTATAATATATCAAAATATTTAGAAAAATAAGATCTACACAATAGACTCATACTCATGCATTGTTAAGCAACTTACATGACAAGTTTAATTAGAAGAACAAAATAAACCCTCTCATATGCATTGAGGGTTTCTCCGAATTAGGGTTTGGACCGTTCTGATCCCATTTAAATTGCCAAGCACGCTATAGGTTTTACATTTAAATACAATTTAACTTGTCATATCATCATCCTTGCTTGAGCATTGCATCGATGCCATGTGTTGCTTGATGTTTCCCCTTTCTTTCCGGTGTTTGGTTCTTTCCAGTAGAATATGATAGCAAGATCGAGATCGAAGACCGAGATCAACACCATCGAAGCTTGAAGACCGAGATCAATAGCATCGAAGGTTATCGATGAATGACGCCAAGCAGATGAACCTGAAGTTCTGTATTTGCGTATCAACAGGCAAAGGCAAGCTTAGCCCCACACATGATAACATCCTATGCTTTCAAAGTATTTTATTCTCGCCATGTGCATATGATTCCAAAGTCTTTTACGATAGTTAGTTTAATCCTATCTGATGCATGTTTCTTTTGTAGCCTATATTCCCTGATCCACTGCTCCTAGCATAACTACAGTTTGGCTTATGAGCTTCGCTAAAGCTGCTATACCTATTGTGCTCAGCCATGCTTAGTTGTTACCGCTGGTCCATCCGGTTGATGAATCAGAGTTGCTGATGACCCACAAGTATAGGGGGTGTATCGCAGTATTTTCGATAAGTAAGAGTGTCGAACCCAACGAGGAGCAGAAGGTGCTGGCTAGTGGTATGGATCAGGAATTCTCTGCAAATACTTAGCAAACGGATTTTTAGGGGTTTTTGATATAGCAAGTAAACTAAGTATGAGTAAATAAAAGACAGTAGGAATGAATGCAGCAAGTGGCCCAATGCTTTATGCAGCAAAGGACAAGCCGGTTCTATTACTTAAGATGACCAAGCTTTCGCTTCATATAGTTGATTAATCTTCTTTAGCTTGCTAAGTGTTGTGTGGGTGAACCTGTGCTAATGTACCGACCTTCCTAGGACTAATACATACTTGTGATTATACCCCTTGCAAACATCCGTCAGTTCAAGAAAGTAATTAAGGTAGAAACCTAACCACAACTTTAAACTCTAAGACCCTTAAATCCCTTGTGCAATGGTTTCCTAATGGGGGTTCAGGTTTCTGTCACTCTGGCAACCCCTACGATTAGTAGCCAAATACACAATGCATTCCCCTAGGCCCATATAGGTGAAGTGTCATGTAGTCGACGTTCACATGACACCACTAGAAGAAGTACACCACAACTTAAATATCAAACCATTGAATCTTCCTCAACACAATTCCACTACTAACAACATGAGTTCTCCCATGTCCTCAAGAACAAAACGAACTACTCACAAGACATCATATGGATCATGATCAGAGATGGAATATTGATGTATAACAATCTGAATATAAACAATAATTCAACGGTTCACTCAATAGCATCAACTACAAAGAGTAATCAACACTGGGAAAGTTTCCCCTATGAACTATGCAAGATGCAACTCAATTGTTACAGCAATATGGAGATGGTGATGAGGGTGCTGATGGTGATGATGGTGGTGATGATGATGATGATCCCGATGAAGTCCAGCTTGATGGTTGTGTTGATGGCGACGATCTCCCCTCTCCGGGAAGGAATTCCCTCGGCAGAAATCTGTCTGTCGGAGAGATCTTTCTCTCTCGGTGTTTTCCGCCCCGCAGAGGCGGTGGAATCTTTCGGTGGTCGCTCCCCGAGTCTTAGGGTTTCAGGAGGATAATATACGCTAGAGGGGAGTGCCAGGGGTGGACCAGGGTGGCCCGCGCCAGGGGGTGGTGTGGGCCCCCTGTGGCCCATCTCCAGCCCCCCTTCTGGCTTCCTTCCTCTTCTGGAAAAATAGGATTTTCCGTATATTTTCTCGGATTTTCTGATCTTCGCGAATTTTGCCTACAAACAGCACCTTTTCCACCAGAATCCTGACTGCAGCGGTCCATGCTCCAAAAGTCATCAACCATGCAAAAACAGATGAAATAACATAAGTATCACCTCCCAATACGAAAAATATAAATGAATAATAGTGAATTATGGCATAGAATAGTGATGCAAAATGGACTTATCAACTCCCCCCAAGCTTAGACTTCGCTTCTCCCCAAGCAAAACTGAGCTCAATAAACATGTCCTTAGGTTTATGGAGTGAAGAGTCGATAAAAGAATACAGACAAGAAGCATCACATTCATCAAATACATAGATCATAATAGAAGACAACTCACTATTATATAACTCAACTTGCAATAAGTAAAGGAAACACAATAAATATACATAAAGTGAATCATAATTGGTAATAGATAACTTAGCTCTTGGTCGAAGAATAGTTGATAATTTGCTAGAGCTCACAAATAACTGGTTTTCAATGATAGCTTTCAAAGTAGTAAACATCAAGATAAGAGCAATGTGCAAAACAAGGAACATAAAACATGATTGAATAAATCATCATATGAATGAATGAAACACAACAACTCAGAATACTTGCTGAGATAGAAGGGAGTAGGTTTACTGACTCAACTAAAAAGTAAAAGAAAGGCCCTTCAAAGAGGGAAGCAGGGATTGCAAGTTTCATAAAGAGCTCCCAAAAATTATGATACTTACTAGCTTTCAGCTCTCATTGCCCCTATCATAGGCATCTTTAGGTGATTAAGGTTAAAGTGATCAAATATGAGGATATGCATTGACAAGTTGTAAATTGAGAATCTCATGTCCCTTGAATACGAGGACCGCTCCTCATGCTACTCAAGTTTAGTCACCGGTAAGTTCTTGTCATTGTAAGCATATGTGTATCATAGAGAACCGCCAACGGGGTACCCCTTGCCCGATGATACGGAAGAATCTCCATATCAAAATGACAAGGCAAGCAGACAACAAGCATCTCAGCAATATTCTTATTTACCATGGGAATATGGTGTTTTTTTTCTCTGTTTCCTCTTTTCATAATCTCTTTTTTTTCTTTTTCTCTTTTTTTCTCAATCTCGGACTCTTTTTTATAAGAAGAATGCTTCATAGATACTCGTTATGGTTACGCTGCAGGTTTCCACCATGTCAACATGGATTAGACCAGCGGCCCAGGCGTTTCTCTAACACACATGCATAACTCCATGGACTTACAAGCTCCCCTTTCATTTCACACCGATGACATCCATAGACAAAATAAGATGATATCAACTAGGTACAAAGTACCAGTGCAATGTTGAAAGCGTTCCCCATGACAGCATGGTTCTGCTAACTGCCAAGTTACAAAGTGCAAGCATATACGCAACATAGGTGAGCACAATGGTTCAAATTTATTAAGTGCAAGAAAGTAAAGTGTGCCATCAAGTTTGTGAGAGCTTTAATCACTACTTTTCACATAACAAGTTTAATTTGGGAGGTAGATAAAACAAGAATTTACTTGGAATAGCAATAATGCTAATAGGTAGGCATGGTGGACACAAATGGCATAGGTTTTGGTTTAAGGAAGTGGATGCACGAGAAGAATACCCTCTCAGTACACTTTTTGGCTAGCAAGGCTGGGTAGCAAGTATAAGAGTTGAAGGAAACAAACAAACATACAAGTGATAAAAACAAACATGCAATCTTCCTCGGAAGCACAAAACATCTTAACTAGAGAATACTAGACTTATGAGCAAATCAAGAAAGAAAGATGATGAAATTATTCTTTTCTTTAGAGTACTTTTATCTTTTTCTTTCAACTCTGAAAAATAGTGTGCTACTGGCCGAGCCAGGTTTGCCAAAATCAACTAAATTAACTCAATGATCCCAAAGTGATACCAACAATAACAACAAGATCAATCATACAACCACGAATTGAAAACTAATATAAGCTATGAAAAAGAGTGAATGATAGAACTTCTCATTAATATTCTATAACGACAACTCACACCAAGGGATACATATCTAACAAGAGAGGGGACACTTCCATAATGCAAACCATCCTACATAATAACTTCTCTATTCATGATATGACTCTACTAATAAGGTAAAAAGATAGAAGATAGTGATGTGATACCGCGACACTCCCCCAAGCTTGGAACAAACCAAGGGGATGCCAAACCTGATGACGAATTACTCCTTCGATGGTGGTGGTATCCTCTCATCTTCATCCGACTTCCAGGGTAAGGGCTTCCCATCAACAAAGGACATCGTGGTTTCCAGCATCATGAAACTTGCAGCAGCACTTATGCGTTTAAACCTAACCTCATACTCACAGTTTTGATTTTGAACGTCATAGAACTGTGCTTGTAGTTCGTTGGTTGTTTGGCAGAGTGAGAGAACTTTATCCTTGAGTTTAGCAGTCTCCTTTTGGTGCTCAGAGATGAGTTTGGAACAAATCTTATTGATGATATCCACTTAGCGCTCCGCCATCTTCTTGTAACTAAAGACTTCTTGCTCCAGTGCTTCCATCCTGTCCTCCAGACTTCCTTCACCTTTAGGGCCTCGAACCTCTTTTATCCGGAGTTCCACATCTTCAAGCAATAACTCCTCGGGATGAATCTTCAACTCTCTCATGTATGGGTTGATGATATCCTCTAAGGAATCTTCCTTGGCTGGTCTAGAGGAAGACATTGTAGCTCCAAATCTGGTACTCTACCTGTCAGAAACAGATCGAAATGAAAACACGACGAAAACATGATATACAAACCTAGGAAGATCCTGGGGATTATATATTACGAAGTTTCATGACAAAAGGAAGGTACTGGGCGAAAATGAGTCGGAGGCAGAGTCCGGGGGGACTCACCACCTGCTGGCGCAACCAGGGGAGGGCCCGCGCCACAGGGTGGTGTGAGCCACCATGGCTCTGTTTCCGTCCCTTTTTTGCTTCGCAGCTTTCCATATTGACTAAAAACTGCAAAAAAATAGTTGGATAGTATTTCGTGGAAGCGGACTCTGCAGTTCTCTGAATTTGGTCCTTGATAAATCTTTCCGGAGTTATAACTTGAAAGGCATCAACAGCTTCACTATAAGAACTCCAGCAATATAGTGTTTGAGTCGCTTCCCATTCACTACTTGTGTAGTGTTGTCTTTTAAAGAAGAAATTTTTATTGCTCCTGAACGGTATAATTCCTCAATAATGAAAGGTCCTTCCCATTTTGACAGTAGTTTTCCTGCAAAAAATCTAAGACGAGACCTATACAATAGAACCTTCTCACCAACATGAAATTATCTCTTAAGTATTCGCTTGCCATGCCATGTTTTAACTTTTTCCTTAAAGAGCCTAGCATTTTCATAGGCTTCACTCCTCATTCATCTAAAGAACTTAAGTCAAATAATCTTTTCTCACCAGCGAGCTTACAATCTCTATTTAGATCTTTAACTGCCCAGTAAGCTTTATGTTCTAATTCTAAAGGTAGGTGACAAGCTTTCCCATAAACCATTTTATAAGGAGACATCCCCATAGGATTTTTGTAGGCAGTTCTATAAGCCCATAAAGCATCATTCAACTTATTAGCCCAGTTTTTTCTAGATCTATTAACAATCTTTTGCAAGATGGATTTAATTTCTCTATGTGAGAACTCTACTTGCCTGCTAGTTTGGGGGTGATAGGCTGAATCAATTCTATGATTAATATCATAATTAGCAAGGGTCTTTCTAAAACCACCATGAACGAAATGAGAACCCCCATCAGTCATGAGATACCTAGGCACTCCAAACCTAGGAAAGATAACATCCTTAAGCATTTTTAGAGAAGTTTCCCCGTCAGCACTCTTCATAGGGATGGCTTCTACCACTTAGTAACATAATAAACGGCAACAAGAATATGAGTATAACCTTTTGAGGGAGGGGAATGACCCATAAAGTCAAATCCCTAGCAATCAAAAGGTTCAATAACTAGAGAGTAGTTCATAGGCATTTCATTGCGTCTAGAAATATTACCAACACGCTGACATTCATCACAAGATAAAACAAATTTTCTTGCACCTTTAAAAAGGGTAGGCCAGTAGAAACCTGATTGTAGCACCTTTTGTGCAGTTCTATCTCCTGCATGATGTCCTCCATAAGCACTACCATGGAATTTACGCAATATCTCCTTTTGTTCATATTCTGGAACACATCTTCGCATAATACCATCCACTCCTTCTTTGTATAAGTGTGGGTCATCCCAAAACTAATGCCTCAAATCATAGAAGATCTTCCTTCTTTGCCGAGCTGTAAAAGTTGGAGGCAAATACTTGGAGACAATAGAGTTAGCATAATCAGCGTACCAAGGGCTCCCCCACGAGCTTATCCCTACTGTGGCTAACTACTCATTTGGGAAACTATCATTAACAGGCATAGGGTCAAAAGAGATGTTTTCCAATCGAGATAAATTATCAGCTACAGGGTTTTCAGCACCTTTCCTATCTACTATATGTAGATCAAATTCTTGTAAAAGCAGCACCCATCTAATAAGCCTAGGCTTAGCGTCTTTCTTTGTCATAAGGTATTTAATAGCAGCATGATCAGTATGAATGGTGACTTTTGAGTCTACAATATAGGGTCTAAACTTATCACAAGTAAAAACAACAACTAGAAATTCTTTTTCAGTAGTAGCATAATTCCTTTGAGCAGCATCTAATGTCTTACTAGTATAATGAATAACGTTTAACTTTTTATCAATTCGTTGCGCAAGGACAACACCTACATCAAAATCACTAGCATCACACATTATTTCAAAGGGTAAACTCCAATCAGGTGGTTGAACAATAGGGGCTGTAGTTAAAGCATTCTTAAGAGTTTCAAAAGCTCCCTTACAATCATCATCAAAAATGAAGGGTACATCTTTTTGAAGAAGATTAGTGAGGGGTTTTGATATCCTAGAAAATTCTTTAATAAACCTTCTATAGAAACCAGCATGACCAAGGATACTACGAATACCTTTGATGTCTCTTGGGCATGGCATCTTCTCAATTTCCTCAACCTTCGCTCTATCAACTTCTATACCTCTTTCAGAAACTTTATGCCCGAGGATAATCCATTCATTAACCATGAAGTGGCATTTCTCCCAATTAAGAACAAGATTAGTTTCTTCACATCTCTGCAAAACTTTATCAAGGTTGTGTAGACAATTATCAAAAGAAGTTCCATAGGCAGAAAAGTCATCCATGAACACTTCTACAATTTCCTCACAAAAACCAAGAAAGATAGCGGACATGCACCTTTGAAAAGTAGCAGGAGCATTACATAAACCAAAAGGCATACGTCTATAAGCACAAGTTCCGTAAGGGCAAGTAAAAGTAGTTTTTTCTTGATCTTGTTGTTTAACAGCAATTTGAGAGAAACCAGAATAACCATCAAGAAAACAAAAATGGGTCTTTTTAGACAACCTTTCCAACATTTTATTGAATTTTCTAAAATCAATGCACATCCTATAGCCTACTACTATTCTTTGAGGAATAAGCTCATCATTATCATTAGGAACAACGGTAATACCTCCTTTTTTAGGAACACAATGAATAGGACTAACCCATTCACTATCAGCAATAGGGTAAATAATACCAGCATCAAGGAGTTTCAATACCTCATTCCTTACCACTTCCTTCATCCTAGGATTTAAACGTCGTTGGTGCTCTACTACTAGCTTTGCATCTGGTTCTATGTTGATAGAATGCTGACATATAGTAGGTGATATCCCTTTTAAATCAACCAGAGTATAGCCCATAGCTCCTCGGTGTTTCCTCAAAACCTCCAATAACCTTTCTTCTTCCTTTCTTGAAAGTTTAGAGCTAATAATAACATGATATATCTTTTTATCATCAATATAAGCATATTTAAGATCATCAGGGAGAGGTTTTAGATCGAAGACCGGATCCTTTTTAGGTGGCAACGTGGTACCCAAGTCTTCTACAGGTAAGTCATGCTTTAGCATCTTGGGTTGACGACAGAGGATCTTGTCAATCTCATTCCTTTCTTCCATGAAGATCTCACTTTCGTGATCTTCCATAAATTGCTGCAAAGCATTGTTAGGAGCAAGAGAGATAGAAGCAAGTTGTTCAACTCTAAAATCCTCATTATGGGTTTCCTCTTCACAAGGTTCTGTAGTAAATTTCGAAAAATTAAACTCATAAGATTCCCCATCAAACTTAGTCAAGATTTTCTCCCTCTTGCAATCTATAATAGCTCCACAAGTACTCAAGAAAGGTCTACCAAAAATGATAGTATAAGTTTTACTAGCAGCTGAACCAAGTACTAGAAAATCAGCAGGATACTTAATCTTACCACAAAGAACTTCCACATCTCGTACAATGCCAATTGGAGAGATCGTCTCTCTATTAGCAAGGTGAATAACCACATCAATCTCTTCCAATTCGCAGGGACTGATTTCGTGCATAATTTCTCTGTAAAGCTCATAAGGAATAGCACTAGAGCTTGCGCCAATATCACTTAAACCATAATAGCAATGATCACCAATTCTAACGGAAAGCACAAGGACACTAGCTTTTTTAGCTCGATTAGGATGTGAAACAATATTAGAAGCATCCTCACAAAAAACTATGTGCCCATCTTCTATGCTTTTAGTGAAAAGGTCTTTCACAATTGCTACCATAGGTTCAACATTTATTTGTTCATCATGATTTACAGTTCTCTTTTCACTTTTAGTGATTACATTAGTTATCATAGGATGATCCTTTACCTTATCTGGGAAGGGAATCTTCTCGATATAAGGCTCAGGTAAGATGTGATCAATAGTACAACACTTAGTGCTCCCAACAGGAACACAGTCAACAATATCTTTATAAGGTGCATGGTACTTATTCCATCCCCTTTTTGGAATTTCAATATAAGAAGCAAAAGCTCTAAAGCAATTCGTAATAACTTGCAAATCAAGACCATAAGCATTACTAATATTTGCAAAGTCATCAGTTCCCATAAAAGATTCAATGCATTCATAATCATAATGTATACCTGACTTTCTACCTTTGTCATTCTCCCAAGCTTCAGCATTGTCTTGAATACGGTCCAAGAGATCCCATTTAGCTTCTTCTTCCATGCGAGTGAATGATCCAGCATAAGAAGCATCCAATAAATCCTTATCATGTAGAGAAAGCCTGGCATAAAAGTTATTGATAATAATATTGTTGGGGAGCTCATGAATGGGAAATTTGAGCATTAGTAACTTCAATCTCCCCCAAGCTTGAGCTGTACTCTCTCCATCAAGAGGCAAAAAGTTGTATATTTGATTCCGATCTTTATGAATCTCACTAGGAGGATAAAACAATGAATAAAAGAGAGGTACTATTTCCTCCCATTCCAGAGCTTGACCATTCTTCAGCAGCTTATACCATTCCTCAGCTCTTCCTTTCAGTGATAATGAGAATAACTTCTTCTTAACTTGATCTGTAGTGATACCTGCACACTTGAACAACCCGCATAATTCGTGTATAAAGAGTAAATGATCACTGGAATGGACAGTTCCATCCCCAACATAGTGGTTATCCATAACACGATCAACAATTCTTGTAGGTATTTTAAAAACATCATTGTCAGCAGGTGGTGGCTTATCTACTACCTTAGCAGTGGTAGTAGCATTACCAAATAAGAAACTCAGCGAATTATCCATAACGAAAATAAAGCAACTAGCAAAAGTAAACGATCCTCATAGTAGAAGTTTCCTTTACCAGTTCCACTCTCCAATAGCGCTTCATCCCCCGGCAACGACGCCAGAAAATAGTCTTGATGACCCACAAGTATAGGGGGTGTATCGTAGTATTTTCGACAAGTAAGAGTGTCGAACCCAACAAGGAGCAGAAGGTGCTGACTAGTGGTATGGATCAGGAATTCTCTGCAAATACTTAGCAAACGGATTGTTAGGTGTTTTTGATATAGCAAGTAAACAAAGTACGAGTAAATAAAAGACAGTAGGAATGAATGAAGCAAGTGGCCCAATCCTTTATGTAGCAGAGGACAAGCCGGTTGTATTACTTAAGATGACCAAATATTCTCGAGGACACTTGGGAAGACTGTCAAGTGCTTTCGCTTCATATAGTTGATTAATCTTCTTTATCTTGGTAAGTGTTGTGTGGGTGAACCTGTGCTAATGTACCGACCTTCCAAGGACTAATGCATATTTGTGATTATACCCCTTGCAAACATCCGTAAGTTCAAGAAAGTAATTAAGGTAGAAATCTAACCACAGCTTTAAACTCTAAGACCCTTAAGTCCCTTGTGCAATGGTTTCCTAACGGGGGTTCAGGTTTCTATCACTCCGGCAACCCCTACGATTAGTAGCCAAATACACAATGTATTCCCCTAGGACCATATAGGTGAAGTGTCATGTAGTCAACGTTCACATGACACCACTAGAAGAAGTACCCCACAACTCAAATATCAAACCATTGAATCTTTCTCAACACAATTCCACTACTAACAACATGACTTCTCCCATGTCCTCAAGAACAAAACGAACTACTCACAAGACATCATATGGATCATGAACAGAGATGGAATAATGATGTATAACAATCTGAACATAAACAATAATTCAACGGTTCACTCAATAGCATCAACTACAAAGAGTAATCAACACTGGGAAAGTTTCCCCTATGAACTATGCAAGATGCAACTCAATTGTTACAACAATATGGAGATGGTGATGAGGGTGCTGATGGTGATGATGGTGGTGATGATGATGATGATCCCGATGAAGTCCAACTTGATCGTGGTGTTGATGGCGACGATCTCCCATCTCCGAGAAGGAATTCCCCCAACAGAAATCTGTCTGCCAGAGAGATCTTTTTCTCTCGGTGTTTTCCACCCCTTAGAGGCGGCGGAATCTTTCTGTGGTCGCTCCCCGAGGCTAAGGGTTTCGGGAGGATAATATACGCCAGAGGGGAGTGCTAGGGGTGGACCAGGGTGGCCACACCACCTGGTGGCGCGGCCCAGGGTCGCCCGCGCCAGGGGGTGGTGTGGGCCCCCTGTGGCCTATCTCCAGCCCCCCTTCTGGCTTCCTTCGTCTTCTGGAAAAATAGGATTTTCCGTATATTTTTCCGGATTTTCTGATCTTCGCAAATTTTGCCTCCAAACAGCACCTTTTCCATCAGAATCCTGACTGCAGCGGTCCATGCTCCAAAAGTCATCAACCATGCAAAAACAGATGAAATAACACAAGTATCACCTCTCAATACGGAATATATCAATGAATAACAGTGAATTATGACATAGAATAGTGATGCAAAATGGACGTATCAGTTGTGAGTGAACCTAGTATGAAAGGATGACATGGTATGATCAGAGATGAAGGTTAAACATTCTATGGCTTGTATGGGAGGCCATGGTGGGTTGTGGTTTTTGCAGTCCCATACTTGCCACCATTAGGACCTGAGTTCTTACCTCTTGAACCAAGACGAGCGTACAGCGACACGGGGTTTATGGGGACCCCTCCCCTGATTAACTTGCCTAGTAGATTACACGAGTCACATAGTTCGGGTGTTCCATTCGACATATGCATTCTAGTCATTCTTGAAGGAGGTGGAGGAGGTGCGTTCATACAGGTAGGTAAGCGTGGTCGGGAGCAAGAGAGGCACGACCTCTGTAATCTTGTTCCCCCCACACATCTCTAGGGACCAATTTGGGACTTTCCCCGTTATGGCGGCATCTCCTTAGGGCGTGACTCATGGTCTCGGCGAACGCAAAGTAAAGGTCGTGGCCAACCACCCTCTGTCGGCCTTCCAAGGAAGAGAGCTAATCTATAGTGGCATTAAGAGTCGGTTGGTACGTTTAGGTAAAGTTGTGCACCCCTGCAGGGTAATAATCTTTTCGAAAAGCCATGTCCATGGTTATGGACAACTTGGGAATAGATTCAAAGATCATAAAGAAGAATAACCTAATCGTAAAACTTGACAAGAGATGTGAGGTGTGCTTAAGGATGCTTCCTCATGGGTACGAGGGGGTGATCCTAGTTGTGAGTTGAGGATTGCTTGGTGGATATCAAAAGACGGTGATCAATTCTTCAGAGATGTCGCTCTCTTATCCCCTTTTAAAATATTCTGATTAGACGAGCTTATCCTCTCTCTCTTTTACAAAGAAAGTTGGCTTATGCAAAATAACCCCACTAGCCATAAGTTTGCGGAGTACACCCTATACTCAGCCTTGCTTTGTTGATACTTTTGCAGCAGGTAAGTGTTATCACAAAAGAAGAGTTTGTTCCAGCATCCACATGGACGAGTAGCTTGGGGTTCCCGGTCGGCAGCCTGGAATCTATGGATTGGGACGTCATCATTATGCTTCATGCCTCTTAGGCCATTTGTTAAGTTTGCTATACTTAGTAGCATGATTTGCCTTCCGTTGTTTGATGTTTGTGGTCAGTGACCTCGGCTTGTAATAATTTGGTTCTCTGCTCAGTTATGAGCTTGCTGTAATAATTTTTGTGTCGTAGGATCACTGTAATGTTACTGTTCTTCCTATGTATGCTTCTGAGATTTAGGTTAGGCTTATATCATACAGAGGTCTGGGATTTGTCTTGCCCTAATCCAGGGGGTGTCACAATGTACCTTCCCCACGGCACGCCGCAACATCAACCTATGATGGTGATTTCTCTTCAAGGCCACAAGCAAGGCAAGAAGCACACCGTCATCACGCAAGGGCATTAGTGACCCAACAAGCACTACCACAAGAAGAACCGCGAGTGCAACCGCAAGTCTACCGCCATTGCTCGTGACACATACTTGACAGAACAAGTGATGACTCCAATTTGGAGAATCAAGCTCGTCATCGACGTGACGCTCTCCAAGATCCTCCTCATCATCATCATCATCATGAATATCCAAACCGACACCATGGTCATCACGAGGCGCCTCCTTCGCCACACCAAAACATGGAGCGTCAAGTGGTACAAGTTGAGCGACGCCCACCACATCATGAGGTTCAGGACCCGTTTGTTTGGGCTGTGGTTGGCTGGCTGTGGCTGGCGGTGTTGTTGTGTAGGGAAAGCTGCTGTGCAAGGAAAGCTACTTCTTTGAGTTTGACTGTTTGGCAATTTGGCTAGCTGTCTGACTGTGTGCTAAGGAATTGTCTATAATGTCCCTGTAACTTATATAACACGTATACTTCACTATTGAAGTGCATAAACGCATATGTCATTAGAAAATACCATATGTCACATATTGGTTTGTCCAAAATATATATCCGATCATTACACAAATAAGATAGCATCATAATGAACAGAGATACATCCACACTGATCAAACCGATCATCTTCTTCAACAGTACCACATCAAAAGAGATATGTATGAAATTTTATAGCAGTACCACATCAAACAACACTAATATTTACAACAATATTGGAGCAGAATTTCAAGCAGCACTATCACATCAAGATGGCATGTGTCAATTTCGAGTAGCACTATCACAACATGAAATTTCTAGCACTACACGTCAATACCAGCACAGAACAAGTCATACCATGTCTCACCCGGGAAAAAAAGAACTAGTAGCACCATTTGTGGATGGGGCCTTGCCTCTGTACTGGGAAAGGTCATTCAGGGAGGAGTTCGTACATGGACGAGGTCAGCTGGGCAGGGTTGGCAAGGGGGCAGCTGAGCGGGGACAGGGACGGGGTCAGCCGGTCTTGGTGGTGGAAATCCGGCCGGTTGCTGCTGGACGGCGCCCTGTCATGCGAGGAGGGGGTCGAGCGGTCGGGAGGCGGCGAGGAGCGGAAGGTTTGACGATAGGGAGGAGGTCATGCGCCAGGGAGGAGGCAGGCTGCCGGTTGGAGTCGACCGTACGGCAGTGACCAGAGTGGTAGCGCAGGGGGACAAACCCTATCGGGTGTGAGGCAGTGTGGGGATAATGTTCTTTTTTTCCTGTAATATGTGGTAGCTTCTATCACCTTGGGGTGGCAATGTGTTGTAATTTCGTCCAAACAGTATGTCGCATTAGGAAAATGGTTCGTTCGCAGCTGCGGGAAGCACCCGCCGAGGTGCTTTCCCTCCTATGCCTGTTTTCTCAAAGTACTTTGGCAAAAGCACAACTTGCAGCTACCCGTTTGGTTCATTTTCCTGGCTTTTTCCACTGGAAAGCTACCAAAATCCCAAACAAACACCCCCTCAAGACCATGATCTTCGACGTGAGGCCCATATTCCTAATCATCATCACCAACATAGGAACGAGCCTCCTCTTTGTCATCAACCGCGTCATGAGGCTCCACATCCTCAACACCCTCATGAGGCCCAAGCGCCTCAACATCGTCAACAACCGCGCCAAGAGCAAGAGCAAGCTCCACAATAACAATATCAAGAGCAAGCTCCACAACAAGGTCGCGAAAACCAAGTTCCACCGCCTCAGCCATAAGATCATCAACAAGGTCACCAAGCTTGTCGCAATGACCGCAATGATGAAGAAACTTTCGGCAAGCTAGGTTCACAATGCCCCAGTTCACCAGATCTAATGACTCCAAAGAATACCTCTCATGGGCGCTCAAAGTCGACAAGATCTTCCGCATGCACAATTATAGCAACGAGAAGATGGTCGACATGGCTTCGCTTGAGTTTGATGATTATGCTAACCTTTGGTGGGAACAAGTTCAAGTCGCTCGTGACACAAGACAAGAACCGCCAATCACAACTTGTCATGACATGAAGGCTCACATGAGATCCCGTTTCGTCCCCGCGCACTACACGCGTGACCTCTTCAACAACCTTCAACCGCTTCGTCAAGGGACAAAGATCATGGAAGAGTACTTCAAGGAAATGGAACTCAACTTGATCCGCGCCAACATTGAAGAGTGCACGGAGCAAACCATGGCACACTTCCTTATTGGGTTGTACCACCCAATAAAGTGCGTCGTCGAGTTCCAAACATACAACAACATGGTTTAGCTTGTGCACATCACAACAAAGGCCGAATGTCAAGTGCAAGAGGACATCAAGTACAACAAGTCCAAGACGTATTTCACCTACAAACAAGCTTCAACCGCTACGCCAAAAAACTTCAATGGAAGCTCCTCAAGTACCTCCAAGCCTTCCTTCAATCCCACACTTCCTCAAGGAAAACTGCCCCCAAGTGGCAAACAAGCAAAGAGTGATACACCTTTCAACGGTGAATGCTACAAGTGTGGAGGCAAAGGACACAAGTCGGACGAGTGTGGAAACAAGAAAGTTTTGTTCATTCATGACAATGGCGACGAAGAGTACTTGTGTGATGATGAATTTGATGCCCGAGTCAAGGAAGCAATTGCAAGGCAACAAGTGGAAGATGACCAAGAACTCCTCATGTGTGAACATGACGCAAGTCCATCGCTTGTTGTCACAAGGATATTGACCACTCAAGCACAAGAGCTTGAAGACCAACACTCAAATATCTTACAAACACAAGCCGACATCAATGGCAAATCTATCAAGGTAATCATCGATGGAGGGAGTTTCCACAACCTTGCTAGCACCGAGTTGTGTGAGAAGCTTAACCTCACCCTCCATCCGCACAAGCACCCCTACCACGTGCAATGGCTAAGTGACCAAGGTTCCATGAAGATCAAGCATACCATATAGATCTCCTTTGCCATTGGTACTTACAAAGACAGGGTGGAGTACGATGTGGTTCCTATGACAGTTTGCCACATGCTTCTTGGTCGACCATGGAAATTCGAGAAGGCTTCTCAACATGATGGTCGCACCAATGTGTACACCTTAAAATGGCTCAACAAAACATGTGTTTTGCAACTGATGACTCCTAGCGAAATAATTGTGGATAATGCAAAGGCTTTAGCGAGGGCGCAAAGCACAACACCTAATTGTTCTCCTAGAGTGGAAAACCCAAGAGTGTTCTCCTAGCCACCAAAAGTGAGATGAGAGATGTTCGGAACAACCCATCCATCTTGCACCATATCCTCCTTTGCAAGGGACTAGCGCAAGGAACTAATGACTTAACCAATGCTCCTCCATCTTTGATGATTTTTTTGTAGGAATTCAAGGATGCGTTCCCCGAAGTGCTCCCACATGGACTACCTCCTCTTCACAGCATCGAACATCGCATTAACCTCATCCTCGGCGCACCCCTGCCCAACTGTGCCGCTTCCCGCACGAACCCAAACGAGACAAAGGAGATTGAATGTCAAATCAACCAAGTCGTCTCCAAAGGTTTGATCCAAGTTAGCACTAGTCCAAGTGTCGTACATGTGATTCTTGTTCCAGAAACGGATGATATGTTACGGTTATGCATGGACTGTCATCCAATCAATGATATCACCGTGCGTTATCAACATCCCATACCACGTCTCAATGACATGCTTAATGAGTTGTGTGGAGCCATTATCTTTTTGAAAATTGATCTTCGTAGTGGTTACCGTCAAATACGCATGGCTGAAGGTGATGAGTGTAAAACCGCCTTCAAGACTAAACTTGGTCTCTATGAATGGTTGGTTATGCCTTTTGGTTTATCTAATTCCCCATCCACCTTCATGCGCCTTATGAATCATATCTTGCGTTATCTCATTGGAAAAAGTGTTGTTGTCTATTTCGATGATATACTTGTTTATAGAAAATCACTTGAGGACCATATTAAACATGTCAAGGAAGGCTTGCAAATCCTTCGACATGAAAAGCTTTATGCTAATCTTCCCAAGTGCACTTTTGCTAAAGACAAGTTAATTTTTCTTGGATTTGTCATTTCTTTGAAGGGCATTGAAGTTGATGTGTCCAAGGTAAAGGACATACAAGATTGGCCCATCCCAACAAATGTGAGTGAACTCCAAAGTTTTCATGGGTTGGCCGGTTTCGATTGTTGCTTTGTGAAAGACTTTTCAACCATTGCTTGTCCTCTCAACGAGTTGACAAAAAAGAATGTCACCTTCGTGTGGGGTAAAGCTCAACAAAAGGCTTTTGATGAACTCAAAAAGAGGCTCAGTGAAGCACCTCTCCTTGCGTTACCGGATTTCACTAAAACTTTTGAGATGGAGTGTGATGCTAGTGGTATTGGCATTAGAGGAGTCATTATGCAAAACGGACGTTATATAGCCTACCATAGCAATAAACTTGATGGTGCTCGCCTTAATTATCTGATTTATGACAAAGAGCTTTTTGCCTTAGTTAGTGTTCTTCAAGTTTGGCAACACAACCTATGGCTGAAACAATTTATCATACATTCCGACCATGAGTCATTGAAATATCTCAAAGGCCAAGCTAACTTGAGCAAGAGACATGCTAAGTGGGTTAAATTTATTGAGTCTTTCACATACATTATCAAGTATAAGAAGGGAAAAGATAATGTAGTCAACATGTTGGGTCTTGAGGAAATAAAAAAATCTATACTCTTCCTCGCAAGCACACAAACCTTCTTACTCGACTTGAAGTCAACGTGTTGGGTCTTGAGGAAATAAAAACTTTGTATTCTTCCAACCCATTCTTTGAACCAATCTTCGCAAAGTGCTCCATTGACAAAGGAGTTGATGATTTGTATTTGCGAAAATGCTTCCTTTTTAAACAAAACAAGCTTTGCATTCCGAAGTCGTCTCTTCAGATTTTGCTTCTCCAAGAGTCTCATGGTGGAAGCATCATGGGTCCCTTTAGCCGTGACAAGACATTGGACATGCTCTCCACTCACTACTTTTGGCCCAAGATGAAGCGCGACGTGGAGCGCTACGTTCAACGAGGCACGACATGCATTCAAGCTAAGTCGCAAGATAACCCTTATGGTCTTTATATGCCATTGCCTATTCCTCATTCACCTTGGTCCAACATTAGCATGGATTTTGTGTTAGGATTGCCTAGGTCTAAGTATGGTAATGATTCTATATTTGTTGTCGTGGATCACTTTTCCAAAATGCCACACTTTATACAGTGCCATAATGTAACACCCTCAAATCGGCCCTATGCAGATTTCAGCGGTTTCCGCCAAACCCGCATAGAAACGATTCAAAGATGCCCACCAGGCCCTTGCGTGCGGGTGGAAAATGAAGTAATATCATTACACAATAGTCCTTGATGGAACCCACAGAAACATATATATACATCAACGACTCAACGAGTCAAGAATACAGATATACAATACAAAGATCCAAATCACATTGAAACCGATACACATCCGAGTACGGATAATAAGCAAATTGAGCTAAGAGCCATGGAGAATTACCAATGGCGTCCATAACCCGGCCCAGCCCAAGCCGGAAGGGTAACCTTGCTAATGATTTTTGAACTTATACCTGTCAAAGGAAAAAGGGTGTCCACAAAGGGCAAAGGAAAAAAAGAGCGGTCAGTACTGAGGCCAGTAAATGGCGAGTCTAGGATTCGGCGGCTCTCACCTACATAGGTATGGTGGGATGAAGCGGCAGCGAAGCATGCACTATACAACCTATAGAGACTCGATACAACTGTCGGATATTAGAGAGGGATAAGAAAGACCTATTTGGATCCAACCTGATAGTAACACCAACACATACCCATCCTGGTGTTTCCCCTTCGAGACCAATCGAGGAAGTCAAACCGAGGAACTCACACAGTTGATAGTTTTATTCATTCTGTTATAGTTGCAACACTTACTAGTCAGATATAGATAGCATGAGTCATCCTGTTATCATAAGCAGTGGGCAGTTTTAGTTAACCATTCCATTGTAGTTGCAATACTTACTAGTCAGATACAAATAGCATGAGACCTCCCAAAACCAGTAGTTGTTGGCACTTTTATTTACTCCTTCTGTTGTAGTGAATCTGATTACTAGACATGTCAAAGTCAAATTTATAGCACTACTTTAGTTATGCTTGTCTATGATCGAGATACTGTGATCCAAGTCGTCCATCACCGTGGACACGGCTTTCAGAAAGATTTACCCTGCAGGGGTGCACAAATAGCAACATACACACGATCAACCCCAGGAAGAACCAAATAAAAAGCAACGAGGCCTTGTGACATAGCATTCACAGGATTCATTAATCATTTCAGGGGGCCACCCCACTAAGCTAACCGCAACGAAGTTGGCCGGCTCCGAGATGGACCCAGGGTTTGTGTCAATGGCTGTAAACGACTGGGAACCCAAAAGTGTGATTGGGCTTGTCGATACCACGAAAAACATTCCACGTTCCAAAACAGTACAAGTGCTCCACGCACAATTGTAAATAAAGCAGTAAAGCATGGCATAAGTACATGATAGTAATAAAGCCCCAAACTAGTTTGTGGCCCCAAGAAATAAGAAATGAATCAAGCTCTGGCTAAGGGGATTCATGGTCCCACATGCGGATAGTGCGATAGTCAAGGAACATGTATCAAGTACTCGGGGTCCTACGGGACACAAGTGAGCGTGGAAGAACCAAATAACATCTATTGCCCACCGATGCCTCTACATTAGTTATATCTATTTCCAGCATTCTAATTATTAAGTTGGAATTAAAGCCATGATCATCTCCACCATTAAGCATGGGCCAACCTTTCAACAACAGTGGAACGACAACAACGTGAAGCAGCACCTGAGCAAGCAACTACGACTCACAAGGCCGACTATCTATCAAACAACAGGCAATAGGATGTGTCCAAGGCAATATAAAGGCTGCAAGGAATATAATAGTACGGAAACTATAAAAGAAAAACAGGTAAAAAGGGGGAGAATGCTCGCTTGGGAAACACTGTCGAAGATACATTATCCAAAGAACTTGTCGATACTCGCATCAACTCAACAGCCTAATCCGCGAAGAACCAAAGCACTAAAAGAAACAATGGATGCACTATTTAATACTACGGTAGAAGATCGGCATGATGCATATATGATGTATGACATGGCACAGATGCAATGCGACTAGGCAATATTAAGCGGAACCAGGGTCCCGACAATTAATTAGATGGTTCATGTTGTATAGATACCCCGCAATTTAAATGTTGACTTAACAAGGCAAAACATGGCATCAGTTCGCTATACAAATTTAAATGAAGCCAATGTAAGAGTAGAAAATTCCACTTATAGTCCCCATATTAATTATTAGGTGAATCGATGAAATAACCCTCACCCACAAAATATGTATGCATGCATGAACAATTTAATTATGCAACAAGATAGATGTCATTTATAAAATAGGGGTCTCGGAAAAAGGGATCACACATCGGATCGACGATCTTGGTGTTCACCGGGGGTCGATCGGGTTAGGTCTTGACGGGATCGGTCTTCAGACTCCGAGAACGGGGCTCTAGGATCCTTGAGGAGATCTTGGCATCTAGGGTTTCGGCGTCTTTGGATGCCGGGTCAGAATGCTTGGTGGTCTTTGGGTCCGAGATCGGGGTCTTTGGGGTTCGGAACCGGGGTCTCAAATTCTGGTCAGATCGGTCTTTGGAAGATCTCGATAGCGTGGAACTAGAGAGGCCTTCAACCCCAAAGTGGTGCCAGCGGATCATGGTTGCCAAACTTGTCTCTCTAGCCACAGAGACATTTGTCGATGTTGCCTGGTTGCAGAAGGGCGACCACCATAGGTCCAAAGTCAACAACGGATACAAACCAGGCCACACGCTAAACCACACAGAGCAACAAAACCAACTGGCGTGGCGCACGCGCACGAGATCAAGGTGAGACAGGGGCGGTCGCTAGAGGAGGGCATGGCCATGCAGGACCAGTGGTGGGTCGGGGCGGTGCTCGCGGCACGACAAGGAGGCACGAACGACACACGACGGGAGGCGGCAAGGTAGGCTTGTTGCAGGAGCGGCCATGCGATGTAGGAGTGGAGCTCCTACAACGGGCATCGTGGGGCTTGACGGAGAGGGAGACCGCATCGAGGAGGCGACGGTGTCCTTGGTGGCAGGGTGGGTGGCAAGCTTGAGAGTGGCTAGGACGCAGGGGGACCGAGCTCTAGCGGCGAGGAAGTACCGCAGGGCGGTGGTGCGACTGGGGCGAGGAGAGCGTCGTCGGGGCAGCGAGGAGGACGAGGGAGGGGCGGAACCTGCAGAGGGAGGCGACGAGGCGGTCGCCGTGCTGGCGGCGAGGCAGAGATAGGGAGAGCAGGGTCGGTGGTGAGGCTCCTAGCAGCGGCGCGAGGCGGCGGCGAGGCTTCCTGGAACAGCGGGGCTCGGGAAGCTTGCTCGTAGGGTGGTTGGTGGTGGGGACTCAGTCGAGATGGAGGCGCGCTTGGGCGAGGTCGGTCGGTGGATGGTGGCGCCGGTCGGTGAGGCGAGGAGGGGAGCTCGCGGTCTCGGGGTGAGAGGCGACGGCTGGCGGCAATGCGGGAATTGATCGAGGGGAGCGGGGCGAAGGATGACGACGGGGGTTGGTGGGGAAAAGCGGGCCGCGTCGATGGGGTGGGTCCACGAGGGAGTGGTGGGTCCAGGGGAGCGACGTGAGGTGGAATTGAGGGGGTGGTTGCAGGCGGCTTAGCGCTGGCGTGCGCGTCGCGGACGCGGTTGCGTTGCGGTATGCTGTTGCAGGCGTGTCGGTGTGTCGCGCGCGCTGTGTTGCGCTGCTGCTGCCGCGAGCGCACACGTCAATTGGGTCAGCTGGGTCGGTGTTCTGCAGGTGTTTGGGTGAGTGGCAGCTAGTTGACCAGGTGGGTTGGTGAGGGGTTGGGATGGTTGATGTTAGGGTTAGAGCAAGGTTAGGGTTTTGTTTGTGGGGTGGTAGGTGGCTGCTGGTTGGGCCTTTTTATTGAACTTTTAAAACATATTTATAAATAGTTTTGAGACAAATAAAAGATCCGGAAAAGGCTGGGGTTTTGATTTGAAATGAAGACAGTGATATTTAGAAAACAAAGATAGGCTTTTCGAAAAATAGTTTTAGGCAAACCATGCATGATGACATGATGATGCTCAAATGCACTGTGGCATGATGACATGAGCATGTTGTCACGATGATGCATAAAATAAAAACAACACATGATTTTCTAGTAGTGGTTTTCTCAGGGTGCTACACATAAGACCGATGATGCTTCACATGTTGCAAATCTATTTTTCAGGGAAATAGTCCGTCTTCACGGTGTGCCAAGAACAATCATCTCTGACAGCGATGTCAAATTCATGAGCTACTTATGGAAGACCCTCATGGCCAAGCTTGGCATCAAGCTCCTCTTTTCATCTGCATCGCATCCTCAAACCAATGGCCAAACCGAAGTTGTCAACCGAAGCCTCGGGACTCTCCTTCGTGTGTTGATCAAGAAAAACCTCGAGGATTGGGAGGACTGCATTCCCCACGCTGAGTTTTCCTACAACCGAGCCAAGCACTCAACAACCAAGATGTGTCCCTTCATGATTGTCTATGGGTTTGAGCCTCTCAGCGCACTCGACATCCTACCGCTACCTCTTCATGAGCGCACCAACATGGATGTTGACAAGCATGCCCAAGCTATGAAGAAGCTTCACGAATAAACAAGAGCTACAATCGAGCAACAATTCCTTTTCCAAGCTTCAAGGTTAAACCAGGATAAGAAGGAGATGATCTTTGAAGAAGGTGACCTCGTATGGATACAGGAAAGAAAGGACCGCTTCCCCAAGGAACGAGAATCCAAGCTAAAGCCAAGAGGATATGGTCCCTTCAAGGTCCTCAAGAGAATCAACAACAACGCCTACATCATCGACATACCGACCTCCAAATACCTTGCAAGTAATACATTCAATGTCAAGGACCTTTCACCCTACCATGGAGATTTTCAAGATGATAACCATGAAGAGTCGAGGACGACTCTTTCCCAAGGGGAGAAGATGATGTAGCCCATCCAACGGACGCTCCTACATCTACACCACCAAGTCCCCCAAGTGGACCCATGACTCATGGTTGAACCAAGATCCTCCAAGCTAAGGTGAATTCACTCTTGTACTCATGTGACTTCGATACACCCCTAGATGGATTGCTACTTCATGCCCAGACACTATGCATCATCAGGTATGAAGACACGAGCCAGAGGAGCGACGTAGCAGCCAATAGCTACTAGGAGTATGCGGTACTACCGGGCCCTAGAAGCGGTACTACCGCCCGAGCGGTACTGCTGCCTCGAACATGCGGTACTACCGCCCCGGACAGAGAGCATCCGCCAACAGCCCAGACCTCTCCGGTACCAAGGCGGCAGCACTACAACATTGACCGGTACTACCGCATTCTTCGAGCGTTAGTACCACCTGTGCCTGAAGACCCACGCCTATGCCTCAGGCCGCTCTGTTACCTCCGAGAGGTACTACCGCCTTCAACCGGTACTACCGGTTACGGGTTCCGGTACTACCGGATATCCCAGGGCTTGCACGTCCCAACTCGGCCTTGGGCCCTGTAACGAACCCCCTTTGATACTTTGAGTTGCCTAAACTACACCTGAACTTGTGGTTGGCCTATATATAGCCCCCACCTCTATGGTAAACCCTAGGCATGATATTTGGAATTATTGGAAACCCCTTGTGGATCTATCTAGTTCTTGCCTCATGCTCCTTGACCAAGGAGCACCAAATATCACAAACCTCGCTGGAGTTTGCATTGTGCCTCCACGTTGTACAAGGCCTAGGCATCGGAGTCCCTTTGCCTAGACGTCAAGATCTCACCGAGTCTCCCTACTCGCCGTGCCAGTTCGAGGGAGAGTCCTCAGCCCGACGCTGATCCGAGGGATTGCGCTAGACCGGTCACCGCTGGCGTGACCTATTGGTGTGTATCGTGGTTTTGAGTGTGTGTGTTGATCGTGTTTTTCGTGTTTGAGTTCGTCGTGTTCATCCACCTCTCCTTCCCCCACACTCCACCCTCGATTTGAATGGGATTCGTGAATGATCGAGCCACCCTAGAGGTTTGCCCTCAACACATTGTGAACTTGGGCATTGTGAACTTGAGCTTGCCAAATGTTTCTTCCTCATTGCGGTCACGGTAGCAATGGTTGCCATGTTGATGACGGTCATTATCTTCCATGCGATCATTCCGATGAGCTTGTTGATGATCTTGTGGTTGAGGAGGTGGGACTTGGTTCTCGTGACCTTGTTGTGGAGCTTTCTCTTATTGTTGTTGTTTTGGAGCTTGCTCTTGCTCTTAGCACGGTTGTTAGCGATGTTGACGCACTTTGGCCCCATGAGGGTGTAGAGGGTCCGGAGCCTCATGACACGGTTGATGACGAAGGGCGGCTCGTTCCTTGGTTGGTGATGTGGATTCGGCGCACATGCCTCATGACGACGATCATGGTGTTGAGCATCTTGACGTGGTGGGCATTATTGGGCCACATAGAGATAAACAAAACTTTTTCCCTACGCGGTGATCCCAAGATCCAGCTCAGGTAGAAGGCCACGAGGATTACCACTAGACGCGCAGTTGCGGAATTGATGAAGCACGTCGCTTGATGCAGTGCAGTCCTCGTGATCCGTTTTGGTTCCACGATCCACAATCCGTACTTTCTTCACGATCGTCGAAGTGCTGAACGTACAACACCTCCACTAGTATCCACACGTACGAGGAGGAGCGCCGGTGATGGACTACTAGATCCGGTACGGCGGCGACAGGACGGACTGGGGCTAGGGTTTCCAACACATGGAGTGACCTAACCTTGTGCTCTAAGCACCTGCGCCCCAGCTTATATAGGGAGTGAAAGTGCGCTCCACTCACTTGTGTCCCATTTACTAAAAAGGCCTATATTAGCCACTGCAAGTCTCACTTGCTGACTAAGTCCATGTCTCTATTTGGGTCCAACCCAAATAGGTTTCCTGTTTGGGTCTAACCCAAACTACTCCCACTCTTATGTGTCTGATCCGACAGGATCATGGTAACCTAGACACGATTCCGAGTCTCATTCGTGATCGATCAGTTGGTAGCGGCTCCTAGCAGAACGTGCCAACTCCCAAGTACCAATAAGTCATGACGACATACCTTCCAATGTGACTTTCGTCTGAGTCCCTTTTGCCTCACGATATACCTTGTCGGACTATAGGCGAATGATCATCATCCCTTAAATAGTCCGACTCTCTTTCTCGATCTGAGATAAGTGATTCATCCGACTAACTCGTAGTCGGTTGCCTCGGTTAACACTTAATCCGACACGCGCATGGCCATGCTTTCTAAATCATATCTTCCGAGAGGGCCCAGAGAATATCTCTCCGGATGGAGGGGCAAAATCCCGTCTTGGTTATTCACATCACGCAGCTTGATTCTCAGTCAACCCGAACTCCGCCTTTATAACTGCCTAGTGACGGAACAACGTTTGACAGAACCTAAGTCGGAGATCCTCAACTCGGATTGTGCAATAACCTCAGGTCTAAGGATTACATTGATTGAGACATGCAAATGATGACTTGTTCGTTGCATCTCAATATGGGTCAGTCCGACTCGCTAAACTCTTTAGCTGAATCCGTGTAAGTCGGAATAACATCTCCATGCCCATGACAAGTGGAACCTAGTCATCTGCCGACTTTCACATTTGTCTAAGTTGTGTGTCCGGCACAACCTCAATGACCAAGGACAATTAGTATGAACAACATGAATATGTAGTTCCACAATCGAATCACATATTCAATGATACATATCAGTAGTTCATACATGGACCATGACCTTATGAATACACATGAATAACATCATACATGATTGCCTCTAGGGCATATTCCCAATAGGCATCACTCAACTTGTCCCACTTGGCACTCCATGTTTTGGTAGTGTGGAGGAGGCGCCTCGTGATGACCATGGTGTCGATGCGGACGTTCATGACGGTGATGAAAAGGAGGAGGATCTTGGAGAACTTCATGTTAATGGCGAGCTTGATTCTTCCAATTGGAGTCATCACTTGTTGTGTCAAGTATGTGTCGCGAGCGATGGTGGTGGACTTGAGGTTGCACTTTTGGTTCTTCTTGTGGTTACTGTTGTTGGATCACCAATGCCCTTGCATGATGACGGTGTGCTTCTTGCCTTTCTTGCGGCCTTGAAGAGAAATCACCATCATAGCGTGCATTTGTTATTCGAGTCCATCGAAACGGTTGTCGATGTTCTTGAACTGGGCTTGCGTCTTACCAAATTTTCATCTTGTCTTGTCTCAAGGGCTTGGCAACATTCATGGAACTCTTGTCGGACGATGAAGTGACTTGCGCGCATCATGTACGGTCCATGTTCTTCTTCTTGAGGAGGTGGTTGGCTCGACTCACCATGCCTATCCATCATGCAAAACACAAAGGGTTGTATATGGAGAGAAATATGTGGTGAGGGGAATGTTCAACCTCACCTTGGGGATTGCACGGAACTAGAAACCACAAGTGAGAGCTATTAGCTTGCAAAGTGAAAACGCAAAGAAAGCTCACACTGAAGGAAGAACTAACTCTCAAAAGCTTATTGGTGGTAGGTTAGGATTGTGGATGCCAAAAACCAACCAAAAGAAAATGGATAGTCAAAAGTGGGTAAAATCCAAAGAAAACTCAAGTCAAAGGCAAAAGGTCAACAACTCGAAAGGGTGACGGGAACCTACGACTATATACACATGTGGACATTGTTGGTATTGACATGACTATGGAAATGAGCAAACAAAATGTCCTAACAAAGACTACGCATGGTGTCGTGCGAATACAAGGAGAGACCATGGCTCATTTGCAAAGAGGAAAAAATGAGCAATGGATTTGTGCACTTGCCTTGGGTGCTCTTTCTTTCTCTCTTGCTTACAAGCTTTGAGACTCTCTTTTGCTATGGGAGACTATTTTTCTTTTTCTTTTGCTTTGTATCTTTTTTTGCTCTCCCTTGATGCTACCTAATCACACTTGCTATTGCTCTTGCACTCTCACTATCCAGGGACAAATTAACAATTCTCAAGCAAACACAAGATGAGCCACTCTTGTGGAATAGGTACATACAGAGGAAGATAAGGGCTAACAAGTTGACGCAAGTTATACCTTCATTGGTTCTAATGAACTTGACGTCTGTGGTGCGGAAGGATGTTCGTGGGCCATGGTGTCAATGAGCACGGAGGTGTCGATGCGGAAGATTATTGTTAGTTGTTGACATGCCCACGGGATACGAGCAAACAAAGAAAATTAGCCAATGCGAAAAATGAGGCAAAACTGTCAAAACTGGTATTCCGGCCTAACACTCCGGTCTGTTTCTGCCAGATAGTCTAGTGGACACTTCAGTGTTGCCGTACACTCCGGTCTGGTTGCGCCGGACACTCTGGTGGGGGTTTCTTGCTCGTGTTCTTGAGCGGAAATCCATGCCTTAAGGCCTCAAATGCGCGAAAAAAGTGGCCAAATGGGGCTAGTAAAACGCAGGAGAAAGCTGGACCAACGCCTAAGACAAGGTTTGGTCGGATCAAAACCACAGATAACACTCCAAATCAACAGATCGATCCAAAGGCAAATTTGGGGCTCTTTTTTGTGGATTTTCGAATTTTTGGTGGATAGGAGAAAATTTTGTGGGGAAATTCGTGAGCAACGAAGATCTTGATACCATATGTTGCGGGGCAACCTTGGGGATAGCCCGATCTTTCATGAATCCCTTGCAAACGTGGCGGAGTGAGGGTGGGGATGAGGGGGAGAGAGCGAAACCACGAACTCACGCATGAAGAACACGATGAACACACACACATGAAGACACGATACAAGCCAATTGCTCACGCTGGCGGCTATCGGGCGGGCGGAGGACTCTCTCTCGAACCTGCACGGCGAGGAGGGAGACTCGGTGAGATCTTGACGTCTAGGTAAAGTAGCTCCGATGCCTAGGCCTTGTACACTGCGGAGGCACGATGCAAACTCCAATGAGGATTGGGATATTTCGTGCTCCTCTATCAAAGGAGCATGAGGCAAGAATTAGATAGATCCACAAGGGGTTTCCACTAATTCCAAATATCAAGCCTAGGGTTTACAATAGAGGTGGGAGCTATATATAGTCCAGCCACAAGTTCAGGGGTAATTTCGGCATTAAAGTAGAGTTTTAGGCGAAGTAGAGGGGTACATGGGCCACAGGGCCCAGCTATGGCTCACAGGCACATCTTGAGGCCAGAAGTCTGGGTCGAGTGGACCAGATAGTCCAGGGAGGCCGGACACTCCGGGTAGTGTCCGAAGTGGCATACTGATTGTCCGCACTAGGATGGGGCTGAGGTAGGCCAAACACTACGGCTGATTCGGGCCGGACACTCCGGCTGCACCGGACACTCCGGCTGGATCGGGGCAAACACTCCGGCTCAGTTAGCTTCAGGATAGAGGCAGCTTCATGGAATGTGGGTCGACGCGGCGGGGTTTTGTACCTGATAATGCACAAAGTAGTGGTAGGAAGTAGTAAACCATCCAAGTGTATGTCAAAGTCACATGATGAGAGGAGTGAATTCACCTTAGCTTGAAGGAGCTTGGCTCGGGAACGGGTCATTGGTCCACTTGGGGAACTTGGTGGTGTAGATGTAGGAGCATTTGTAGAATGGGCTGCATCAAGTCACCTTCACCATTGGTCCTTACAAAGACACGGTCATGTGTGATGTAGTCCCAATGATGGTTTGCCACATGTTGCTTGGTTGACCATGGCAATTTGACAAGGTTTCTCTACAGGATGGCTGCACCAATGTGTACACCTTTAAATGGATCAGCAAAACATGTGTTTTGCAACCGATGACTCCTAGCCAAATAATTGTGGACAACGTAAAGGCTTTAGCGAGGGTGCAAAAGACAACACCTCTTTGTGAGAAGAGCGGTGAGCGAGAGAACCGCATCATAGTGAGTGAGAGCCACAAGCTAAACTCGAGTGAAAAAACTAAGAGTGTTCTCCTTGCCACCAAAAGTGAGATGAGATATGTGCGAAACAACCCATCCATCTTGCACTATGTCCTTATTTGCACGGGACTAGCACAAGGAACTAATTAATTAACCAATGGTTCTCCATCTGTGATGATTGTTTTGCAGGAATTCAAACACGTGTTCCCCGAAGAGCCCCCACATGGACTACCTCCTCTTCGCGGCATCGAACATCGCATTGATCTCATTCCCGGCGCACCTCTTCCAAACCGCGTCGCTTACCGCATGAACCCGGAGGAGATGAAGGAGATCAAACATCAAATCAACCAACTCGTCTCCAAAGGTTTGATCCAAGTTAGCACTAGTCCAAGTGCGGTACCCGTGATTCTTGTTCCAAAATCGGATGATACGTTACAGTTATGCATCGACTGCCATCCAATCAATGCTATCACCGTGCGTTATTGACATCCCATCCCACGTCTCGAAGACATGCTTACTGAGTTGTGTGGAGCCATTATTTTTTTCGAAAATTGATCTTTGTACTGGTTACCATCAAATACACATGGCGGAAGGTGATGAGTGGAAAACCGCATTCAAGACCAAACTTGGTCTCTATGAATGGTTGGTTATGCCCTTTGGCTTGTCTAATGCCCCTTCCACCTTCACGCGCCTCATGAATCATATTTTGCGTTCTCTCATTGGCAAGAGTGTCGTTGTCTATTTTTATGATATACTTGTTTATAGCAAGGCACTTGAGGACCATATTAAACATGTCAAGGATGTTTTGAAAATCTTTCGACAAGAAAAGCTATATGCTAATCTTCCCAAGTGCACGTTTTCTAAAGACAAGTTGATTTTTCTTGGATTAGTCGTTTATTCAAAGGGCATTGAAGTTGATGTTTCCAAGGTAAAGTACATACGAGATTGGCCCATCCCAACAAATGTGAGTGAACTCCAAAGTTTTCATGGGTTGGCTGGTTTCTATCGTCGCTTTGTGAAAGACTTTTCAACCATTGCTTATCCTCTAAACAAATTGACAAAAAAGAATGTCACCTTCGTGTGGGGCAAGTCACAACAAAAAGCTTTTGATGAACTCAAAAAGAGGCTCACCAAAGAACCTCTCCTTGCATTACCGGATTTCACTAAAACTTTTGAGATAGAGTGTGATTCTAGTGGTATTGGCATTGGAGGAGTCCTTATGCAAAATAGACATCATATAGCCTACCATAGCGACAAACTTGATGGTGCTCGCATTAATTATCCGATTTATGACAAAGAGATTTTTGCCCTATTTCATGTCCTTCAAGTTTGGCAACACTACCTATGGCCTAAAGAATTTATCATACATTCTGACCATGAGTCGTTGGAATATCTCAAAGGCCAAGCCAACTTGAGTAAGAGAGACGCTAAGTGGGTTGATTTTATGGAGTCTTTTCCGTACGTTGTCAAGTATAAGAAGGGCAAAGATAATGTAGTCGCGGATGTTTTGTCTCAAGCACACAAGCCTTCTTACGGGACTTGAATTCAATGTGTTGGGTCTTGAGGAAATAAAAACTTTGTATGCTTCCGACCCGTTCTTTGAACCAATTTTCACAAAGCGCTCCATTGATAAAGGAGTGGATGATTTCTATTTGCATAAGGGCTTTCTACATAAACAAAATAAGCTTTGCATTTCGAACTCCTCTCTCCAAATTTTGCTTCTCCAAGAATCTCATGGTGGAGGCCTTATGGGTCACTTTGGCCATGAAAAGACATTGGGCATGCTCTCCACTCACTACTTTTGGTCCAAGATGAAGCGCAACATGGAGTGCTACGTTCAATGATGCACGACCTGTGTTCAAGCTAAGTCGCAAGATAATCCCTATGGTCTTTATAAGCCACTGCCTATTCCTCATACACCTTGGTTCGACATTGGCATGGATTTTGTGTTAGGATTCCCTAGCTGTAAGCATGGCCATGATTCTATATTTGTTGTCGTGGATCATTTTTCCAAAATGGCACACTTCATTCCGTGCCATAAGACCGGCGATGCTTCACATGTTGCAAAAAAGAATTTCAGGGAAATCGTCCGTCTTCATGGTGTGCCAAGAACAATCGTCTCCGACCGCAACGTCAAATTCATGAGTAACTTTTGGAAGACCCTCATGGCCAAGCTCGGCGTCAAGCTCAACTTCTCATCCGCATCGCATCCTCGAACCGATGGCCAAACCGAAGTTGTCAACCGAAGCCTTGGGACTCTCCTTCGTGTGTTGATCAAGAAAAACCTCAAGGATTGGGAGGAATGTATTCCGCATGTTGAGTTCTCCTACAACCATGCCAAGCACTCAACAACCAAGATGAGCCCCTTCATGATCGTCTATGGTTACGAGCCCCTCACCATGCTCGACATCTACCACTACCTCTCCATGAGCGCACCACCATGGACATTGAGAAGCACGCCCAAGATATGAAGAAGCTTCATGAAGAAACAAGAGCTACTATTGAACAACAAGTCCTTCGCCAAGCTTCAAATTAAACAAGGAAAAGCGAGAGTTGATCTTCAAAGAAGGTGATCTTGTGTGGATACACCTAAGCAAAGACTGCTTCCCCAAGGAACGCGATTCCAAGCTAAAAACAAGATGAGCTGGTCCCTTCAAATTCATCAAGAGAATCAACAACAACGCCTGCATCATTGACATACCGACATCCAAGTACATTGCAAGCAATACATTCAACGTCAAGGATCTCTCACCCTACCATGGAGATGTTCAAGGTGACAACCATGAAGAGTCAAGGACGACTCTTTCCCAAGGGGGGAGCTGATGTAGCCTGTCCTACGGATGCTCCTACATCTACACCACCAAGTCCCCCAAGTGGACCAATGACCCGTGCCCGAGCGAAGCTCCTTCAAGCTAAGGTGAATTCGCTCCTCTCATCATGTGACTTTGACATACAATTGGATGGATTGCTACTTCATGCCACTACTCTGTGCATTATCAGGTACGAAACCCCGCCACGTCGACCCAAGAGACCAGAAGCTGCACCTGTCTTAAAGCTGCCATAGCCGAAGAGTCCGCCTGAGTCAAGCTGGAATGTCCGGTGCAGCATCAGTGTCTAGCCTGATCCTGCCCCCAACCCTGTCCTGGCGCGGACAATCAGTATGCTACCTCGGACTCTACCCGTACACTACCCGGATTGTCCGGCCACACCGGACTGTCCGGTCCACTCGACCCGGACTGTCCGGCCTGAAGATGGGCCTGTGAGCCATGGCTGGGCCCTATGGCCCATGTACCCCTCTACTTCGCCCAAAACTCTACTTTAATGCCTAAATTACCACTAAACTTGTGTATGGCCTATATATAGTCCCCCACCTCTATTGTAAACCCTAGGCTTGATATTTGGAATTAGTGGAAACCCCTTGGGGATCTATCTAGTTCTTGCCTCATGCTCCTTTGATAGAGGATTACCAAATATAACAAACCTCGTTGGAGTTTGCATCGGGCCTCCGCGTTGTACAAGGCCTAGGCATCGGAGACCCTTTGCCTAGACAACAAGATCTCACCGAGTCTCACTTCTCGCTGTGCCGGTTCGAGAGACAGTCCTCCGCCTGACGCCGATCCTAGGGATTGAGCCAGACTGGTAGCCGCCGGAGTGAGAAATTGGCTTGTATCGTGTCTTCGTGTGTGTGTTCATCGTGTGCTTTATGCGTGATTTCGCGTTTTCGCTCTCTCTCCCTCATCACCACACTCACTCCACCTCGATTTGAAGGGATTCGAGAATAATCGGGCCATCCCCAAGGTTGCCCCGCAACACGAGGGGGTGCACCTGGCTAGGTTCAGCCCGACCTCTCCTGGACCTCCTCCTAGGCATGCCTCCCTCTCCTCCCCTGGTGCGAGACCACAGAAGGTTTCCCCCATCCAGCGCTCTCCATCTGCCCGCAGCAGAGAAATAGACAGTTTCCTACAGCGGCAGAGAATCGGCCAAAATCCTGCCACGGCAGAGAATCTTCTGCTGCAGCCTTGATTCTTCTTCCTCAACTCCTTGGCCTTCCTCATACCTGATCAAACATAGATGCAAAGATTTAGGTAGTATAAAATTCTCATCAAACATTATTCCAGAACGAACTAATAAGGAATTCACCTATTGCTTTAACAACTTGGCTCTAGCCCTTGTAATAGGTCCAATTCTGATTTCATTAGTGTACGGAATCTTTGCAAAATTATCTTCGTTGATTAATGGAAGAATGGTAGAGATTTCCTCATCATCCTTCCCCTTCAAAAGGCGTCGACCTCGACGCTTCAAGATCATCCTCTTCATATGGTGTCAAAATCAGACACATTGAAAGAATTACTGACACCAAACTCCTTAATAGGCAAATCTATCTTTTAGGCATTGTCATTTATCTTGACAAGAACCTTGTAAGGACCAGCACCCCGAGGAAGTAGCTTTGACTTACACTTCTCAGGAAATCTGTCCTTGCGAAAATGAACCCACACCATGTCTCCTGGCTGAAATAGCACCTCCTTTCTCTTCTTATTGACACGGCTAACATTGTCCTTGCCCTTCTTCTAAATAGCTTCTTTTGTCTTCATGTGGATATTCTTCACAAAATCTGCCCTCTTGGTTGCCTCCATGTTCTCTCTTTCTTGAATAGGAAGAGGCAACAAATCAAGTGGTGTGATGGGTTTGAAACCAATAAACCACCTCAAAAGGACACAATTGCGTGGTAGAGTGTACAACCTAGTTATATGCAAACTCGACATGTGGCAAGCAATCCTCCCAAACACGCATATTCTTCTTGATCATAGATCGCAAAAACTGTGATAATGTGCGATTGACCACCTCTGTTTGTCCATTAGTTTGGGGATGAAAAGTAGTGCTGAATAATAACTTTGTCCCAAGTTTTCCCCAAAGAGTCTTCCAAAAATAGCTCATGAACTTCTCATCATGATCAGAAACAATTGTTCTTGGTACGCCATGTAATCTCACAATGTCCCTGAAAAACAGATTAGCAACATGTGACGCATCATCGCTCTTGTGGCAGGCAATAAAATGTGCCATCTTAGAAAAATGATCCACTACCACAAATATAGAATCATGTCCTCTCCTAGACTAGGAAATCCTAATACAAAATCCATGCTAATGTCTTCCCATGGAGTAGTAGGTGCAGGTATAGGAGTATGCAAACCATGAGGCTTCAACTTTGAATTAATTGTGTTGCAAGTAATGCAACACTTGACAAATATGTCCACATCACGCCTCATCTTAGGCTAATAAAAATTATCAGCGAGCATGAGTGTTTTCTCATGCCGAAAGTGGCCCATCAATGCACTAGCATGTGATTCCTGCAATAAGAGAAAACGTACAGACGGCCCTGGAACACATAGTTTGTTAGCTCTAAACAAGTACCCATCATGAATATGATATTTTTCCCAAGCTTTCCCATTAACACACAACTTATATGGGCCAGAAAAATCATGATCACTAGCATATAAATCACACAAACTCTCCAAACCAGGAACTCTCACATCCAATTGTGTTAACAACATACTTTTCCTAGAGAGAGCATCAGCTACAATATTGTATTTTCCCTTCTTATGTTTAATGATGTATGGAAACGACTCAATAAATTCAAACCACTTTGCTAGGCGCCTATGCAAGTTTGATTGTGCTTTCAAATATTTCAAAGCTTCATGATCAGAATGTATAATAAATCTTTTGGCCACAAATAATGTTGCCAAACCTCAAGCACACGACGCACAGGAGCATCTAATTTTTTATCATAAACAGGATAATTCCAACGAGCACCACTAAGCTTCTTAGAAAAATAAGCTATAGGCCGCCCCCCTCTTGCATCAACACACCACCAATGCCTATGCCACTAGCATCACACTCAATCTCGAATTTCTTATTAAAATCAGGTAGTGCAAGCAATGGTGCAGAAGTAAGCAACCTCTTCAATTCATCGAAATCATTATCTTGGGCTGGTCCCCAAACAAAGTCGACACCTTTCTTAGTTAGTTCATTCAAAGGTGCAACACTAGTACTAAAATCCTTCACAAATTGTCTATAGAAACCAGCAAGTCCATGAAAACTTCTAACTTGACTAATATTCATAGGAGTAGGACAATTTTGTATCGCTACATTTTTTGAATTATCTACCTCAACTCCATTCTTAGAAACAACATATCCCAGAAATATGATGTTGTCTTTACAGAAAGTGCACTTCTCAAGATTACCATACAATTTAGCATCAATAGCACATGAAAAACTTGTCTAATATGACCAAATTTTGTTTTAAAGGCATTTTTCCACTCATCCCCTTCCTTCATCCTAATCTGATGATAACCACTATGCAAATCAATTTTAGAGAAAATAGCAACACCACTCAATTCATCTAACATATCATCTAAACGGGGAATAGGATGACGATATCGAATAGTGATATTATAAATAGCTCGACAATCGACACACATGCGCTAGGTTCCATCTTTCTTAGGAACTAAAATAACAAGAACAACACAAGGACTAAGGCTCACATGAATATACCCTTTATCAAGAAGTGCTTGTACTTGTTTCTGAATCTCTTTAGTCTCTTCGGGGTTGGTTCGGTAAGGTGCTAGATTAGGCAACGATGCTCCTGGAATCAAGTCAATTTGATGCTCAATACCTCACAAGGGTGGAAAACCATCGGGTACCTCCTCCCGAAACACATAACCGAATTCCTGCAAAACAGTAGAAACACCAATAGAGAGAGGGGTCATGTCGTTAGAAACCAAGATTTCACCCTTGTAGACTAGCACCAGTGGTACAACAGAGGGATCATTTCTAAATTCTCTCAAATCTTCCTTTGTTGCCATTAGCATGAAGGAATCAACTCCACCATCCGAACATACAGACAGAACTGGCGCGGCAGGCAAACTGTCCTGGGAGTGTGCTGCGGCAGAAATCTACGTGTTACTGTGCCACGACAGAGAACTTGGCACTTCCAGTGCCGCGGCAGAGATCTGGGCAGGTGGGGAAGCAAAGTTGTGCCACGGCAGAGAACTGAGTGTGGCACTCTGTCGTGGCTGTGAATTGGCTGGAAACCGGTGTCGCGATAGCAAAACATGCTGTGAAGTGTGCCGCAGTAGAGGAAGTGTGATTGTGCACTGCCAATGCAGGTTCTTGTCGTTGTGTCCTTGCATTCTCATGCTCAAGATTGACTTCAGTCTTCTGTCAGGACTCATTAACAATTGCCTATGGAGACATGGGTCTCAGTATCACATCCTTTCCTTGCCAATTCAACTGCTTTGTATTTGCCTTCCCATTGTGACGAAAATCACGATCATATTGCAATGGACGAGCCAACAAGAGATGGAAAACTGTCATAGGGACCACATCACGTTCGACAACATCTTTATAGGCCCCAATCTGAAACTCCACATGTACCATATGGCTAACTTTCATCTCACCAGCATCACCCAACCATTGAATAAAATATGGGCTCGGGTGTGGACAGTACTTCAATTTCAGTTTTGTACAAAGCTCTTTACGAGCCAATTTTTTGCAACTCCCGCCATCAATAATGACCTTGCATGCTCTACCTTCGCTCACATCAGCCCGAATTTGAAAAAAGTTGCATCTTTGATCAGATGAACTTGGGCTAACTTGCAAGACCCAAGGGGAACACACAAACACCAGATTTGGAGAAGTATCACAATAATAAACATCCTCAGGGACCTCATCGGGCTCTTCTTCAAACGGAGCAGCATCCTCCCTAGTCTCGTACTCACCAGAAGCATCAACTATCATGGTCTTCTTATTGGGGCAATCACGCTCGAAATGTCCGTTGCCACCACATGTGTGACAACTCATATCTCTATTTCTAGTTGTAGAAGTAGTGGAACCCGAACCACTCATAGCAGGTGTAGACTTGTTGTTGGACACACTAGGTTTCACAGGAGTACTCACACGGTCACCAACAGAACAAGCCTCACGAACACCACCAGAATTCTAACCACTAGAGGGAGAACGTGATGGAAAACATCCTCGGGCTGTTAGAGAACGTGCTGGAAATCTGGCCTCCTCGGCCACAATAGCTTTAGCCTCTCTAGACTAATGCAAGAGCTCAAACATATCTGCATAGGGAAGGTGTCGAACGATGCGCCGAATCTGGAAAGATAATCCAGCAAGGAAACGCTGCATTGTTTGGTCTTCTTGCTCTCAAACTTTAGCACGCTGCATAATCATCTCCATCTCATAGAAGTATTCATCCACTGTCTTCAGTCCTTGCTTCAAGTTTGTTAACTTATCATAGAGTGAACGAATATAATTTGCTGGTACAAAACAATGCCGTATCTCTTCCTTCATAGCATGCCATGTAACAATAGCACGGGCCCTGTCCTCCGCACGAGAAGTGCAAACATGATCCCACCATATCAATGTGAGCCCTTGAAACTCAGAAGATGCTAACTTCACTTATCCTCAATATACTCATGCAAACACCATAATTTTTCCACTTTCAGTTCCCAGTGGAGATACTCTTCCACATCAATGCCATGAAATTGTGGTATTGAGAATTAAGGCCTGGCTAGGCCATCCTCAGGGCATGGAGCAGCCCCTGCAGCCGGGACCACTAGAACATGCTGAGCCACACCAGGAGCAAATCCACGGCCACAGTACCCACCAGCATAGGCACCACGGCCAAGAGCAAAAGGATTTGCAAAATCAGCATTATCACCAACACTAGCATCATCAAACTGCTGGTCATTGCGCTGCCCTTCAGTGTGTTGGAACAAAGCGTGGATCACCTCCACCGAGTGATTCAATGTATCAACTGAGTTCTGAAGAGTTGTCACTTGTGTCTGGATGGCGTTGACTGTTGTATCTATCCCTTGCAGCTTGGTTTGGATATCCTAAACTTCTCCATCAAGAGCGTCGGATGTCAGCTGAATAATACTCTGCAAGTGGTCACGTAACCCTTCAAAATCACTCCACGAGGCTGGAGTATAAGTGTCCTTTTTCTGCATCACATAAAACTCATCACTAGCAGACATGATTAGTATGTTAGTGCACAAAAAAATATGTGTATGGTGGATCTCTCAAAATCACTAAGCAACTCAAAGAAATGAAATCTTATCGCTCCAAAGTGAATTAGAAATGCTTACCAATAGATGATCAAAAACACGTGCACGGATGTGATGATGCGAATACCGAGGGAAAGACTATCACCTGATAACCAGGGTATATTGTGGATCTCTAGGTGAGGATACCTACACTCCAAAGTACCAAATCCTAGTGCTTGACGTTTGACAAAAGATCCATGGGAAACACACAAAGTGGAGATAAATGGGGCAAATCAACTATAAACAAGAGCACAAAAGATGTATGTCGGAATAAAGCTCGCGTTGCAATGCACAAGGAGAGACGCTAGCAAACAACTCAGTGTATACAGGAACACGATTGCTCAATCTACAGGTGCAAACCAAAGGACAAACACTATCAATATGTGCAAAAGATAGCAAAAACTCAAGCCTGATAGTAAACACGATTGCTCCTTTTTTTATATTTATTTTCTATATATTTGTTTTTGATATTTTTCTCTCTATATTTTTTTTGACTATTTTCTTAGTGGCCACAAACACCAAAGCAAAGCTGAGCATGGCAGAACAAATTAGAGCACCAACAACCTAATGAGCTGCCCGTAGAGCCACAAAAGATGATACTCTCGTAGTATAGTTCCACACACAAAGAATTGCTGACTATGGCTCACAAAGACACAAGGTACGCTATGTGGACGCAAAAAAATGGAAAACTGACTCAAACAGCCCACAGCAGAGAAATCTACCAAAACTGTGCCACGGCAGACAAATCGGCAATTCTGTACCACGGCAGAAAAACTGCAGGAAAACGTGTCGCGGCAGGACTGTGTGGCGCGGCAGAGTAGGCAGCGGCCGGCTATCGCGGCAGCGACGACAGAGGGCGCCTGACGCGGGCATGCAGCATGCACGGTAGGGACTGTGGTGGCGCGCGGTAGCCCTTCGGATCCCAGCCCACTCAATGATTTGCAGCCTAAAACCGATCCAAAGACCAACAAGAACTCCGACTAGACTAAAACTAGTACTCAACTCGGATTGGAAACCTAACAAATCTACTACTAAAAAGGATAAAAAGGAACACAAACGAAGGACATGACCATCACAAGAACTAGGATACCAAGGTGATCTAGATCTTAGGCAGAACTACACTCTTTTCGTGGGGCTTTTTCTGGTATAGGAATAAAAACGAATCTAACTATGGATGGAATATGGATTGCTCACCGAGTAAACACTGGAAATCTTATACCAAGATGATAAGCGGTTGCCCGACCTTCTCAGTGAGCGACGTAGGGGATGGCAATTATGATGGAGATAACTTGTGAGACGCTGACGAACTACCTCTCGGTTGCACCCCTGTTGCCAATGCAACAGATCTTTGGCCCTATGGATATTCGCAACACCACATACTTGCGCACGTGATCCTAGATCACGAATGGTTTGTAATCTACCAATTCCTAGTGGAACAACAAATAACACTTAATTAGAGCCAAATTGATATTGTCTAGCGGAACACAATCACAATATCGAAGGATTCGGGATGAATGCTTGTAGCAATCTAATCTAGGGTTTAATCTAAAAAAGTCTAAGGGAATAATGGGGGTGGCGGCTGCCTATATGGGAGGGTAGCCACACACAACTAGCTTCGACCCAAGTGGGTCTTAGTCTGATACAAACCGGCCCCAAAAGCTCGGCCAAAGCTGGCACGCAGGCCACACGTGGGGTGCACCCGGCTAGGTGCAGCCCGAACTCTCCTGGACCTCCTCCTGGTGCACACCTCCATCTCCTCCCCTAGCGCTAGACCACAGAAGGTTTCTCCCCTCTACCGCTCTCCCACTGCCCGCGGTAGAGAAATAGACAGTTTCCTATCGCGACAGAGAATTGGCCAAACTCTTGCAACGGCAGAGAATCTTCTGTTGCAACCTTTATTCTTCTTCCTCAACTCCTTAGCCTTCATCATACCTGATCAAACATAGATGCAAAGATTTAGGTAGTATAAAATTCTCATTAAACAATATTCCAGAACCAACTAAGAAGGAATTCACCTATTGCTTTAACAACTTGGCTCTAGCCCTTGTAATAGGCCCAATTCTGATTTCATTAGTGTCTGGAATCATTGCATAATTATCTTCATTGATTATTGGAAGAATGGTAGATATGTCCTCATCAGTAACACAACAGTGACCCTACGACATAAAAATTATTAAAGCAAGCTCATAACTGAGCAAAGAACCAAAATAGTACAAGTAGAGGTCACTGACCACAAACATCAAACAACGGAAGGAAAATTATGCTATTAAGTATAGCAAACTTAACAAATGGCCTAAGAGGCCTGAAGCATATCGATGATGTACCAGCCCATAGATTCAGGCTACCGACCGGGAACCCCAAACTACTCGTCAATGTCGATGTCGTACCAAACTCATCTTCAGGGAAACACTTACTCTGCTAAAAAGTATCAACAAAGCAAGGGTGAGTATAGGGTGTACTCTTCATCAAAGTATCAACAAGACTTATGGCTAGTGGGGTTATTTTGCATAAATCTATCTTTGTTTGTACAAGAGGGAGAAGAAGCTCATCTAATCAGAACATTTCAAAAGGGGATAAGACAACAACATCCCCAACTATAGTAATCATCTTTTGATATCCACCAAATCATCATCATCCTTAAGCACACATTGATCTGTTAAGTTTTACGATTAGGTTATTGTTCTCTATGATCATCACCTCCTTTCCCAAGTTATCCATAATCATGGACATGGATTTTCGAAGAGATTAAAACCCTATAGGGGTGTACAAGTTTACTCACACATACCAACCAACTCTTAATACCACAAGATTATCCCTCTCCTTGGAAGGCCGACAGAGAGTTGTTGACAACGACCTTTACCTTGCTTTTGCCATGAGAATGAGTCATGCCCTAAGAATGGTTCCACCGTAATGGGTCAATTCCCGAAGCATATCCCTAGAGATGTGAGGCGAGGTTGGTTTACCAGGGGCTCTATTCATGCCTCCCTACCTATTATGATGCACCTCTAGCACCGCCTTCAAGAACAACCAAAGTGCATAAGCCAAATGGAACATTCAAACTATGTGACTCATGGAATCTACTAGGCAAGTTAGTTAGTCGAGGGGTTTCCAGGCCCCATGTGGTTGTACGCTCATCTTGGTTCAAGAGGCAAGAAATCGGTTCCTAGTGGTGGTGAGCATGGGAATAAAAAACCCACATCCCACCATGGCCTTCCATACAATCCTTAGCATATTTAATCTTCATCACTAATCTCACATCATATCATGTTCTCTTGTCGTACTAGATTCATATGCATCTGATATATTGTTAGGATGAACCAGAAGTAACAGCCATGCATGACTAAGTTATTCTAGGAGTGCACACAAGCCAAACCTAGTTATTCTAGGAGAAGTGGATTAGGTAATATAAACTCAAAGGGAGTAATGCAACAAATAGGACACTCTTTCTATATCATATGCATCATGGCAAGAATTGAAATACTTTGAAACCATGTGGTTGTATAATGGTGGGGATATGCTTGGCTTTGCATGTTGATAACCAAAGTAGATCCTCGAAAGCTTGTACTTGACTTGGTTATAGTTGGTCAAGTATGGATCTTCGATGGTGTTGATCTCTGTCTTTGATCTCAGACTCGATCTCGTATTCTACCGGGAAGAAGCAAGACACCGGAAATAAAGGGAAATGATCAACACATGGCATCGATGTAATCCTCAAGCAATAATGATGATATGAAAATTTAAATAGTACTAAGATGAAACCCTAAAGCATGCGTGACCATTTTAAACAGGGTTCGAGAGGTCTAGACCCTAAAACAGGGAAACCTAGAAATCACCTACGGGGGGTTCATTTGGTTATCTAATTAAATTTGTTAGTGAAGTTGCTGAACAATGCATAATTTTGATACTAAGAGGTAGATCTCATTTTTCTGAACATTTTGATATATTATCTGTATATTTGTGATTTAAAATGAATTATTTATGAATTTTCCCAATTTAATTCAATTTTAATTCATTTTAAACCAATTAAACATTTTTGGAATATCTAAAATATTTAACCAAATGGTCCCACATGTCAGGTTTTTATTCATTTTATAAAATGATTTAGATAATTAATAAAATGCTGACAGACTGGACCCACGGGGGTATTTATATTTCCAAAAATTATTTGTAGAAAACATTAAAGGATTTATGACCTCATGCTGACAATAATATTGACTAGCGGCGGTGCGCGGAGTGAGCATGGTACCAAGTGAGTGGGGGAGGGAGGAGGTGCTCGGAAGAACCTTAAGATCACCATGAGCTTGTTGGAGGTGATAGCGAGATCAGAGGAGGTCGCAATCGATAGCATGGTCGACAGCGAGCGGTGGCCTGAGACAGGAAGATGGGGTCAAAGGAAGCAAACCATGGCGATCTGCGTCGATTTCCTTTGGGGAAAATACCTAAGAAGGGGAGGCAAACCACCTAGGCTACTCCACGGATCTTGGGGTGATGTCTGGCGGCAGGGACGAATGGTGACCATGCTCTAGGGTTTTGGCCATGGCATGGGGGAGCGAGGGAGAAGTAAGGTCCTAGGGTTGTCCATGTCAGCATTGGGGTACTTGTAGGCAACAGCGGGTGGCGGTACATATCTTGGCGCATGATGGCGGCGGGTGAGCAGCCACCGATCTTCTTCCGTCGATCCCGCAATGGAGACGACGAGGAACAAAAATTGAAGGCGTATCGGGCTGGCTGGGCTACACTTGGGCTAGATAGGGGTCGTGGGTGGGCTTTGGAAATGGTTGAGAGAAGGGTAGGTGGGACTGGGCTGTGCCCTGATTCTCTCGGCTCTTTTTGTACATAAAACTTTTTCTTTTCCCATTTTTTCATCTTCCCTTTGCAAATGCATTTCAAAACTATTTTTGGTATTTCGAAAATACCAGAGGGTTTTATAAAATTACCATAAAATACTAAGGGGCCCTTAGAACAATTTGGCTCCACATTATTTTGTGTTTTCAGAATACAAAAACCATTTGAGAAGGTTTGCAAAGGGAGAGGGAAGATAGGGTTTAGGATTTTGATTTGTTTCTTGCATGCATTTTTATAAAAATGATCATCATGAATGCACAAACAAACCCTAACTGGTATTTAACTAAAACAGGGGTGTTACATAAGGATATATATGTTCTATCTATGTTGACATAGTTCAGAGAAGGTGACTCCCTTGTGCTCTCCATATAACGATGTTCTTGCCGTCGTGTCGGTCCCTTCCCACACACTAAGGTGCAATGTGAGGGTCCTCCATTTCCATTGCACCGACAGAAGCCCCTGGGCAAGGCCCGACAATGCTTCTGATCAGCCTTCTTCCTCCTGCTCATTGCTTGGGATGGCCTAGATGATGGGTTCGTAGCATGGAAAACAAAAAATTTCTACCGCAAGAACGAACAAAACCCAGATCTAATCTAGATAAAAGCCAAGAAATAATCTATTAGACATGTGCAACGAGATAGATCTGTACTAACCCTTGTAGATCCGAAAGCGTTACGAGATTGGATCTCGTGGTTGATGTAGTCGATGACTTGCCGATCTCAAGATCGAGTGGACGATCCTTCCGGCGCCGCATTCTGGCAGCGCTTCCGCAGTCGGTCACACGTGCGGAGTCAAAGCAAACCTTCCTCTCCCCGTTCCAACGAGCAGCGGAGGTAGTAGATCTTCTCCACGGAATCCCAGCAGCACGACGACGTGGTGGTGGTGGTGGAGTAGAGAATTCTGCAGGGCTTCGCCTAAGCCTGAGCAGAAGAAAGGAGGAGGAGAGAGGCGGCTAGGAGAAATAGTGGAGGAGGGCCAGGGGGTGGCGCCTCCACCCCTCTATTTAAAGGAGGGAGACGCCATGGGAGGGGGAGTCCTAGTAGGACTCCCCTCCCTTCCTTGGCCGGCGGATTGGGAGGGGGGAGGAGTCCTCCTCCCCCACGACTCCTTGTCTTGCCCCACAAGGACTCCTTGATCCTTTCTTGGTTTTCAAGCAAACTCCAAGAAATCTTCTAGAACCTTCTGGAACATTCTGAAACCTTCTAGAATCCTCATACAAATACTCTAGAACACTTCCTAACTCAGAAAATGATCCCCAATATATGAATCTTATTCTCCGGACAATTCTGGATCTCCTCGTGATGTCCCGGATCCAATCCGAGACTCCGAACAACATTCGGTCTCCAACGCACATTCCATATCTACTTAAAACAACTTCGAACCTTAAGTGTGTCACCCTACGGTTCGTGAATATGCAGACATGATGAAGACACCTCTCCGATCAATAACCATCAACGGGATCTGGAGATCCATAACGGCTCCCACATACTCAACGATGACTTTGTGATCGATAGAACCATTAACATACGAAAACCAATTCCCTTTGTCACGCGATACTCTACTTATCCGAGGTTTGATCGTCGGTATCTCCATACCTAGTTCTACCTCGTTAGTGATAAGTACTCTTTACTCGTTCCATGTTATGTCATCCCTTGTGACCCAGTCACATGCTTTCAAGCTAACTAGATGACATTCCACCGAGAGGGCCCAGAGCATATCTATCCGTCATATGGATGGAAAAATCCCAATCTTGGTTCATGCGCTTCAACACATACTTTCAGAATAACCAATGACACCTTTATAACCACCCAGTTACGAAGCGGTGTTTGATGTCATCAAAGTACCCATCCGGTGATGGTGATTAACACAACCTCATGGTCGAAGGATTAGGTTACTATGCATTTGAAAGCTTATAGCAATACGAACTTAATGACTTGATCTTATGCTACGCTTACTATGGGTGTGTGTCCATCACATCATTCTCCTAATGATATAACCTTGTTATTAATCACATACAATGTCCATGATCAGGAAACCATGATCATCTATTAATCAACAAGCTAGTTCAACAAGAGGCTTACTAGGGACTCTTATATGTTTACAAAATACACAAGTATTAGTGTTTCCTAATAATACAATTATAGCATGGGATGTAAACATTCATCATAAACACAAAGATATAGTAATAACCACTTTTATTATTGCCTCTTGGGCATATCTCCAACACTAGATACCGTTGATAGGATTCGCCCTACAATTGTGTGTGGGCACAAATCATCGATACTCGCGTGCGACGTGACCACTTGGCACGTTCCAGGATACTTCAAGTAGGCATGCACACGTGCATGGTCTCAAGTAGCTGTGGAAATGATTTGTCACGTCAAGTCCTATCTCGACTTCTATGTATGGTCGCATTGATCGTGGTTGCTTCGATCCCTGCAAAAGAGTTATAACTGTGGAGGGGAGGCATCACTAGCTTCCCCACGCACAATCGGGGAGACAAGCTGTCAGCCCCCTCCACAACTATATAAAGAGGGTGTGAGGAATGATGGACTCAGGCATAACTACCGTGCCAACTCCCCTCACACTCCTCGAATCTTTATCAGATCGGGCCTATTAGGGATGTTATCTGAGAGCGGTGATGGACGCCCTCGCTGCTTCGGCAATGTCGCTCCTTCTCCTGGGGGCGAGGTGCCCCTCCTTCGCCAGAAGCTCCACTTCGTAGGTGCCAATGCGGTCTCCGATCCCACTATGGATTGGAACATGTGGAGGAAAATCTCGCACCCCTTCCCGATGAGGCCCCAACCCACCGTAGCCCGCCATGCCCCCCGAGTCCGTGGATGGGCTCGAGGACATGGCGGGCCACAGGACCGGGTCTCGCCTATTCCTGGGCATGGGCACAGTCGAGGCCGTGGAGAGCACTGTGACCACAGCCCCTTAAGGTGCCACGATGCACCCGCCTCTCCCTCCTATCGTAGGAAGACCCCATAGCCAAGCTCATCGGCTTCGAATTCCTAATCTTACTTCCCACAGGCTTTCGTTGGTGGCTCAAACTACCGGACCTGTTTGCCAGCAAACTAAAGGGGCATCACTTCTGGGAGCTGCAGATGCGCGAGTAAAGCAGCGAGCAGCTCATATGGGATGTGGATATACCTATAGATGACGAGGGTTTCCTGTTCCTAGGCCGAGGTTGGCCCGACTTTGTAGCGTCATATGGGCTGCGTGTTGGCCGTGTCCTAAACTTCTACTACCACGGTGAAGGCTGTCTTGTGGAAAAGATCTTCGACGACACCATGTGCCTCCACAATTTCTATCCCCATCTCCTAAGCGACCAAGGGCCAAAGGAATACTCTCCCTGAGGCCATCGGTAACCAGAGTCCTACGGGGGACGCGGTTGTGCGAGGAGTTCGACGATAGGGAGAGGACCCAGAGCCCTCTGCCTACAGCTCTCCGTCCACAGCCTGGCACTGGCCATCCTACTTAGGCTCATCTTGCATTTAGCATTCCCATATGTAATGCTTATAAGCTCTTAATATGATGTTTTACCTTCCTTGTGTGCCTGTCTTTGTGGAAATTTTTTCCATGTCCTTCATCTTACACTGGTCGAGGTCCAGTATGTTGGTCCATCCTTGGGATACTTGTTGGCTGGTCTCCGCATTCCCCTTGGTCATGTATCGTTTTTTTGTCGTCGCATCCACCTTGTGCTCGCCGGAGCGAGGGTGGCTTACATTCCCGGGTCACGATGCCCCTTTCGCACCCAAGCCAGAGCTGCTTGGATCATTTTTTGCGGTTCCCAGGAAGGGTGCCTTGGCTGGACCCAAGCCCCGCACTTGTTACTGGCTCCTCCCATTGGTGGAGTTTTGTGTTCCCAGAAATGCAATGAACGCACCTTACAGCATCTTACCCATGCCTCACGTTTGAATACATGTCGTGCGCTTGATTAGGGAGCACGACTACCAACTCATGGTAGGACGTGAGAGGTGTGTCTTCGCGATTTTGTGCATTTTGGTCGTACCGGGAACACACCGCTGATAGCTCAGGGTGAATCTTGAGAATATGATGTTTCTTGGCATGACAAGCTTTCATACTCACATCCAAAACCCAAGAAAGTCCCAAAGGAACTCAAATCCTAAAAATGCTGAGGAAAATAAAAATGATTTGGAGAAACTCGGGAGCATGGGATTTTCATTCCAAAAGGGGCAAACCCCCTAATTACATTGGTTTACACATGGGCGGGCTAGGCCAGATACGCGGTACTTTCCTCGCTCTTACCGGGAGACATGAACATTGCTCCCGGGCTCTTGGGCTTCTGGGAGGTACCCCGAGAAGTCTACCGCTTACTCGGTGCCCATACCTATGCCCCAAATCCGGGTTTAGGGATGAAGCATGCCCTCTTCCCGGGTGAGCCAGGAATTGGGTTAAAATTCTTTTCCTCATCATTGTGTCTAGGAATGGCAGTAGCTATTGTTTTGAACAGTTATTTAGCATAGAGCACAACATCCCTCACATCACCCTAAATGGTCAATGTCCAACACATGGAGGGAATATTGATGGCATTGTAGGTGTGGTGGGTGACCACCATGAACCGAGATAGGGTGGGTCGCCCTAGGATGCCATTGTATGGCAAAGCAATGTCCGCAATGTCGAAGATGATGTTTTCACTGTGGTAGTTGTCCTTAGTGCCAAAGGTGACCGCTACCTCGACTTTGCCACATGGTTGGGTGGCTCCCAGGTTTACACCCTGGAACCACCCTATGGGGACAAGCTGGTCCTCTGTTATATATAGCTTCTCCATCAACCTGGTGGAGAAGATGTTGTGTCTTGCCCCTACATCAATCAACATATTTGTAACACTAAATTTGTTGATGACTTGGGAGACCACCAGTGGTAATGCACCGACCCTCGTGACATGGTCTGGGTGGTCACCTGCATCGAAGGTGATGGGAACATGTGACCACTTCAGGGCCGCTACACCTCCCGGGTGGGCTGCACTGCGCACAGTTATCGAGAGAAGCGTTTAAACTGCCCGTGGGAAGCCATGGTATACGCTCCCCATGAATTCATACATAATCATGCGCTTCATGGTCCCGATCATACCCATCCGGGCCCTCCTTCCCTGGCTCCTGAGTTGTCTCTTTGTTGCACGGTCCGGGGGCTGTGTTGCTATAACATCCCACTTTCAGCAACCCTGATTAGTTGTCTAGAATGCAAAAATCAGGGGGAACAAATACTTTTTCTTGTTTAGTGATGCAGTCTTGCTTGTTGTTTGTTTGTTCTTATGCATCTGAATGTGTAGAAGATGTACTCTTTACGTCACTCTCAATTGACAAAAGCTATTTAACAAAACTGTCTTTTCTCATTTTACATATTCCCAAATGTTCTGGCATTTCTAAAACCTGAAGCAAGATACTCTTGCAACAACCATTAATTTGTTAGCTTCTATTAACAAAATTATGGAGATCTATAAGATATAATCTCCTTGTTTTTTCAAGACAGAACTTCCAACTACTCTTATCTCTAGGTTTTTCCAAAACCTTTTATGAAGCTTCAAAATACCCATCCTTACCTCTAGCTAGGCTTGATGGTAACCCTAGTAGTAGTTTGATTTACTTGGAAAATGAATTGCCTCGATTTGTTGTCTGATGATTTGCCTTGATCTGATGTTTGACTTGTTGCCTAGGAAGTAGGATGAGCTACCCTATGAGCTCATCCTCTAGAATCAAGCTATTTGAACATTACAAACCCTAAGCAAGTTTCCAAAGCTGGATCTGATCCCTAGCCACTAGGTGATCATTTAAAACCCTTAACCAGATCACTTCTGAAACTATCCGTTCTAGAAGCTTCCAAGTCAATGAAGACCAGATCCAAGCATCGATCCTTTCTACTCAATTTACCCATCAACCTCATCCACTAGATGATGAGTTTGGAATATTTCATCTTCTCAAATTCATCCCAACTTGAATTCTAGTCAAAAACCCTAAATCGGCCAAAAATGACTAAGTCTAGAAAACTATTATCAACATCACATCTTTGAGTTCCTCTCTTTCTCTACCCATGTGCATTTTTGGAAATACACTTGAAACATGTTGTAAATCATCTTAAAGACTCCCAAAGCCCACACTTTCACTTGTATATACCATACTTTAACCCACTTGTTCTTGATGGTTTTGTAGGCAAGAAGATAATCTTTTCTGCAAATCTTACCACCATGCATACTTTCGCAGAAGCTCACATCCCCATGTTAAATTATTTTGACCAACTATTTGCATGAGTGTGCTCTACTCATGAATGTCTATACATACATACTTTACTTGTTCCAATTGAATCTTTGTGCTTCTAAAACCCACATGGTTTTTGAAGCTAATTAATATTATGCCATGATACCCTTATTTTTAGCCAAATTTGGCATCAATCCTATGAAAGCCCAATAATGATCAACCTCAACCTTATGTACCATGGTGATCCACATAACCTGGTATATCTACCCATCTAGCCCATGACACAAGGGGAGGTCTAAGCTCCAAGATCCAATGATGTTTTGGTGGTATAAAAATAAGTTTGCCCAAGATCATTAATTCCATGTTTTCTCCCAAAATCAAGTTATATTTGCAAAACCCAAGCTTGAAAATGATAGAATCACCTTGTGGGCAGAATCTACCTTGAAGATAAATTTTTATAAAATATTATCCATAATTATTTTACCCAAAAAAGCATTTAATTCCTTTCGTTTACAAAAACTTAAAAGCACTCCCTATAAAAGAAAGTATGCGTCTATCAAAATAAATTTGCCAATTTAATCACTTATGAGGTCTATATAGTATACCCTATCCTCCCACTTCAAAAATAAATATTTTTGAAGAGTTTTAATAATTATTTTTGCCTATTTCCTTAAATGGCAGAAACAAGAAAATAAATGTTTTAAATACTTTTCTTCTTCAATAAATCTTGGGAAAATTCTCCAAAATGTGATATCATATTTAGGACTATCGCAAATCAAAAACTCATCTTGTCCAATTTAAAAATCTCAAATGAAATCAAGAAAAAACAGATTCGGCACTATTTGAATAAATGATATAAATATGATATGAAATGATCCAATAAATCCCAATTAATTCTTGGTGATGCACATTTTTATCATATCTTTCTACCAGTATGTTTGAATCATCTTGCAAGATAAACTTTAAGGAATTTTGTTCATGATCAAGCAATATGGCAAAATAGGATATTTGTCAAAACATGAAGTAAAGCTAATTGCAAACATCCTCATTCACCTCCATTGACCAACTCAGCAGAGAACAACCCCTCTGGTGATGGCACTGTATATCTACAGTGCCCCAACCCTCTCCCTTGTCCCATAGTGATTGGAAGCAAGGCAATAAAAGAGAGACAAGCAATCCATGACAAACTTCTTTAAGTCTACTACAACAGCCCTCCTCACTGCTTCTGGTCATGCATAGGACCTAGACCCTACACACCCACCCTCTCATACCAAGTGGAGCAGCCCTAGTAACCCTAGTACCCCACTTCCTCTCCATTTTTCTTTTCGGCCAAAACACATGAGAGCCAAGCAACATTGATGTGTAAGTCTATTCTTGTCACCTCCCTTCCTTCTTAGACCCATCTCTACAAGCTCCCCCGCCCCTAGTGGCTAATCCCTTGCCAGGACACCCTCTCTTTGACATAGGTGGACAAAGTCCACCATGGACCTTTCATCCTCTGGTTAAAAAGGCCAAAGCCACACCACCCACTGCCTCATTCACTCCACTTGCTCCCATGCAAATCCCTCATGAAGCCCCTCCCTCCACAACGCCCTGGAGAGAGAGTTTATTCTTTTGGTCTCCTTCAAGATCATGAAGTGGTGGTCACCTCCCTGGCTTTCTTCTTCCTCTGCATGCATGACCGCCCTCTTATAGCTCTCTCCTTGCTAACCCTACCTTCCTCCTCTGCAGGTACCCACACTAACGAGCATCTGAAGCATTCTCGCAGCCGTCTTCGTGCGAGGACGTTTCGGCCACCAAACCGTACCTTCTCGCACATCATCGTGCTCGTGATGGAGTAACACATCACCTCCAACCCTCCTTGTTGCCTCCCAGGGCCACAGGTGAGATCCCCACCCCTCCATCGCGAACTAGGGTTTCCACCCCGTTTTCCATGGCTCGGAGAGGAATAAGGTCCACCGTCATCCGTCATCCTTCAATCGAATGGTGGGAAGCCTCCCATACCGCTTTGCCCCTCCACATCCGCTGACGGGTGGGATCCGTGGTCCGCATTTGAACGTGGCTCCTCTGACACGGAGAGACGCCCGGGTGGGCCGGCCCAGCACTATACCGCCAGGGGCCTACTAGATGCGGCCCGCTGTTGGTTTTTGTTTTTGTTTTTATCATTTCTTCCTAGATCTAGACAATAGCTATTTGGTTTAAATATTTTTGAAAATGAAAATACATCCATTTGACCAAACGATATTTTTATCATATACCTAATAGTTTTCTTCAACATGCAGCATAGAAAGATTTCCAAAACAATAATGGTATCTTTTCTGCTAATTATTATGCAAACAAGTGCCATACAAACTAAATTAATCTTTTAGAGAGTTTGATAAAGCGAAATGACATGAAACAAAATTTTCTATGAAGGTATTGAAAGTACCTTGCATGTCACCTTTGCCCCACGCCAAAAGGCCTCCTGGTTTATCTATAGCAAAAATAACAACAAGTATCCAGATCTGCCTTTGGTAAATTCCCTATGTCAAAATAAAAAGTGTTGTGACCTAAATAAAACTCTCAGTACACCTACATGACCATACCTAGCAAATCCCAGGAGCCCAATAATTATTGAGTCATGGTTGATTTTTAGCACATTAAACCCTTCTATAGGTGGTCTTGTCATTAGATAAATCAACGCAGGAGTTCTGTAACTCCTAAAATAGTGAATACAATTCCTACAGAAAGTTATTTAATACTTTGGTATCATACCATTTGGAGTTGTAGAATAAATCTGGTTAAAAAGACAAATTGACTACATAGTTAAACTTGGGAATTTCCCAAGGGCATTCTGGTAATTATCTTGAAGTGATTCCAACTCTCAAAAATTATAAACCCCTATATGTACAAAAACCTCTAAGGACAAATTTATTTGATGATGAGGACATCCCTACTGATTTGCTATCTCCAACTCCTAATGAAGATGTCGATGTCGCTATCAAGGATAAGTCTAATGAAATCAGGATTGGACCAATTACTAGAGCTCGTGCAAAGCTACTTGAACAACAGGTGAATTCACTCCTAAATAAATCTGATGTTTTTGCTAATGAGAATTTTATACTGCCTAAGTCCATGCATTTATGTATGCTCAGGTTCACTAAGGAGACAAGCATGGCATGCGAAGGAGAGGGATGCATCAAGAGGAACCAAACGTGATGATCATCCATGAAGCCGCGAGGGAGGAGAGGGAGGTAGGCGCAATACAAGCAAGGGAGTTCATCAAAGAGAAGGAACGTTCAATTCGGACAGATAGAAGTCCTGAAATTGAAACAGACGTGGATTCCTCATACAAACTCCAAATCAAGAAAGTAAGCACTTGTTGGATAGATAATTCCAAGATCTTTTCAATAAGTACTTCCACGTCTAAACACCCCGGATAATCCAGCCCACACACCATAGATAATGCGGCCCTGCATTGGATATTCTACTAAGGACTTCGTGCGTAACTTTCTGTACGACCCCGGATAATCCGGCCCACTTAGACCAGATAATCCGGCCCAAAAAGTTCCCATTCGATTCGGACGGGTCTGACTGGATCTGACAGGTTTTCGTTTCACCTTTTTCGGATGTTACGGTGGCCATATAAGCCTAAGAACACCCTCTAGATTAGGTTAGACCACGTTAAAACTATTTTGGAGTTGTTTCTATCTAGAACCTCTGGAATTACCTTGTGGTCGAATTATACTACTGCAATTGAGTGTGATCTATTGTTCCATCAGGAATTAGTAGATTGCAAACTACCGTTCGTGTTCGATGGCTACGTGCGCAAGAGCATGGTGTTGTGAATATCCTATAGGGTTTGAGAGCTGTTGCATTGGCATCAAAGTTCGAGCAGGAGAGTTCATAGCTACAAACTAGTTATCTATCAGCCACCATCATCACCGCCATCCGCTTACTAAGAAGATTGGGCCACCCCATATCATCTTGGTATCAGATTTCCAGCGTTGCCTCGGTAAGCATCCAGAAATTCATCCATAGATTAGTTTGTTTTTCGTCCTATACAGAAAAAAGCCTTACAAGAATATTAGGGTTAGTCTTTTCCATAGCCTAGATTGCATCGGAGTTGAGTCTTAGTTGCTGGTCGTTGTCGTGTCTTTGATCCGATCTCTTCCAGTACAAGTCGTAGTGTCTAGGTTTTCCTAGTTATTTTCATTTGTTCCGTGTTTTTGAGTCGTTCTTCATCGTTTCCGCTAGCTTACATATACTTTTCTGAGTCCACATAGCGTACTTTTTGTGTTTTCAAACCTTAGCTACAGCCTATCTACAGCATCAATGCCTAGGAATGTACCTACGAGACTAGTTGCTTTGCTCTGAACATGCTGCTCATTAGGGTTTTGAAGTGCAAAATTTCTTCCAGGTACACCGGATTATCCTTCCCCCGAAAACCCAGAATATTCGGCCCCTAATTGCTCAGAATTGTTGCATCTCGTATTGCATTGTGTCAAGACAGTTAAAAAATCAAAAAAAAAGAAAAGAAAGTTGCGAGAAAAAAACGTTAAAAAAGTGAAAAAAGGAGATATCAAAGTTGATTGGAGGACTGGTTTCATAATAGCACTAGTAGATTGAACAATCTTGTGCCTATTCGATTTGAGCTATTACTAGCGTCTCTCTTGTGCATTGCAATATTCCTGTTCATAAGTTGCTTTGCCACGTTTATATCCACGTGTGTGTTTCCTTGGGTGTTTATCATACGATCAACACTAGGACTTGCTTTGGTGTAGTTAGGATACCATACCTACAGCTCCACCACAAATAACCTGTGTGCCCTACGATCGTTCTCCATACCCTTGATATTCACTTCATCACATTTGTGCATAAGTCTTTGATTTCGTTTGGTAAAGCACCTCTATTCACTTTGGAACAGTAAGATTTGCTTTCTTGTCAGTTGTGAGTCAGTTGTGAGATTTTTCCACCATATAGATTTGATTTTTTCACTAACCTACTAACCATGTCTTTGAGTGATGATGAAGTTGTGTCACAAAAAAAGCAGCTTGAGGAGATTGTTAATTCGCGCGAGTCTATTGATGGGAATATCAAGGACATGCAAGATGCAGTGGAGCAGAATACTAGCGCAATCAATAATATACAGACTCAAGTGATAACAATCAATATCAATGTTGCCACCTTGCAGCGTTTGATTGAGACTCTTGCAGCGACAATTCAGCAAGGACACGCACACCAACATGATGATGCATTCGAGGATCTTGATGAGGGTAGTGTGGCTGATGCTGCCCCACATCATGGCAGGGGACGTGCCATCCCCCTGCACCTGTTGTTGCTCCTCTTTATGGCCATGGTTATGCTCCTTTTGGACATGCTCAGCGTGTTCCGAATCAAGCTGGTGATGGTTTAGGCAAACCCAAGTTTTCAATTCCCTCTTTCAATGGCTCACTTGATCCTGAGGAGTATCTTACTTGGGATTTGAAGATTGAGAAGCTCTCGCGTTTGTTTGATTATCTAGAAGACAAGAAGATCAAGCTTCCAGCGTCAGAATTTGATGGATATGCTTTGCGTTGGTGGGATGCTACTGTGAAGAATAGATGGAACGACAATCAACTTCCTGTGATGGATTGGCGTGAGATGAAGAGCATTATGATGGATCGTTTTGTCCCCACCAATTACTTGTGATCAGTTTTTGACAAGCTTACATAGTTGAGGCAAGGAACAATGTCAGTTGATGAGTACTACATGGAGATGGAGATGCTTATGCAACGTGCTAACATTCGTGAATCCCGTGAGATGACAATGCAGCGTGTTCTCAACAATTTGAAGCTTCAAATCAAGAGCATTGTGCATTATCACAAGTACGAGACGATGAACAAGTTGATGCACCATGCAAGAGAGGCCGAGTCATAGCTAGCTGAGGAGGCAAAGTCTCGTGCACGTTTTCCATCTTCTAGCCGTTTTGTGGCCAGATCTACACCGCCAACTATGGCGCCACTTGCACATGCTGCTAGTCATCCTACACCATTGGCCAAACCAGCACATACGTCTTCGTTTGGTTCCAATGTTCGGAAGCCCGCTGCTCCTGCAGCTAGTTCGGGTTCCAATATGTCAACTGCGCGTACTCGTGATGTTGTGTGCCATACTTGTGGAGGTAGAGGACACTACAAGAAGGATTGTCCAAACAGCAAGGTGATGTTTTTCAATGAACAAGGTGAAGTAGAGAGTGGAGATGAAGTTGATGACGATGATGCTTATGATGGCGAGGATGGTGCAGATGCTTATCCTGAGCGTGCACCAACTATTGTCGTATCTTCACGTAAACTTAGTGTGCAACCTATTGATTAATTTCGTGTTGCAACTTGTTCCAAACAAAAGCTCTAGTTGGACCTAACAAAGTTTGCAAGGTCATTATTGATGGAGGTACCTACAGAAATCTTGCAAGTAAGGAGTTATGTGCCAAGTTGAATTTGACATATTTGCCTCATCCCAAGCCATACTACATACAATGGTTCAGCAACAATGGTGAGATGAAGGTAAATCATATAGTACGTGTGAATTTTCAAATAGGGCCATACAAAGATTCTATTGACTTTAATGTGGTTCCTATGACTGTTTTCCATCTTCTATTGGGTCGGCCGTGGCTTTACGATCGCCATGTGCAACACAATGGCCAAGCCAATATATATCACTTGGAATTCAAAGGAAAGAAGATTACTATGCAGCCAATGACACCACACGACATTGTGAATGATTCTCGCTAGAAGATAGAAGTGAATTTGAAGGAAGATCCTATAGCTCAGTGAGATTGTGTGACAACTGTTCCTGATGTAATCGAGCCTAAATTGAGTGATATAACAAAAAGTGAGAGAGTGCCTAATGTTTTTATATTAGCCACCAAGGAAGATATGTGAGAATTTCATGAGGATCCTACAGCCATGCCACTTGTGCTCATGTATAAGGGCGAGGTATTGGTTTCTAACGACATGACCGCTATTTCCCTTGGTGTCTCTTCTGTTTTGCAGGATTTTGGGGAGTACTTCCAAGATCTCTCCAATGAGTACTTCCACGTCTAAAGACCCTGGATAATCTGCCCCCACACCTTGGATAATCCGTCCCTGCTTTGGAGATTCTGCTAAGGACTCTGTGCACGACTTTCTATACGGCCCTGGATAATCTGGCCCACTTAGATCAGATAATCCAACCCAAAAAGTTCCCATCAGATCCGGACGGATCTGACTATATTAGACACGTTTTCGTTTCATGTTTTCCGGACGTTCCGGCGGCCATATAAGCCTGGGAACACCCTCTAGATTAGGTTAGACCATGTTAAAACTATTTTGGATGTGTTTCTATCTATAACCTCTGGAATTACCTTGTGATCAAATTATACTACTGCAATCGAGTGTGATCTATTGTTCCATCGGGAATTAGTAGATTACAAACTACCGTTCGTGGTCGACGGCTACGTGCGCAAGAGCGTGGTGTTGTGAATATCCTACATGCTTTGAGAGCTATTGCATTGGCATCAGGGTTCGAGCGGGAGAGTTCATACCTACAGGCTAGTTATCTATCAGCCACCATCATCACCGCCATCCACTTACTGAGAAGATCGGGCCACCCCATTTCATTTGAGTTCCAGATCTTTTCTGGTGAATTATCCACCTAAACTAGGGTTTTTTCCACTATAAAATCCATATCTAATTAAATAAAAGTCATAAAATAATGTAACCATTTTTGTTGGCCTTGTTATTTCAATACCTATCCATTGACATAATTTTTGTACATTGATATCATACAAACTCAAGCCTTAGTTCAAAACCCCTTCATTAAGTGGTATTTCACATTTAGTTCATAATAGAAAGTCTAGAAAAGCAAATAAAGTATTTCCAATTGCAATAAACTCAATCCATCAAAACCTTCCATCAAAACCTACTGAAATATGTTGATTCCTTGCTCCTTTCTTGCTATATTGTATTGGTGATTGTATGCCTTGTGTTGATTGTGGTCTTTTTTGCTTGCATGTATAATCCCTGATGACGATAGTTGCAATTATATTGAAGACCCGAAGAATATGGTTATTATTGATTATTATGGTATTCTAAGAACAAGTCCAGAGAAATATTATTGCTGATCACAAGCAAGTCACCTTCATGCTCATAAGGCTTGTCCTACTGTTTTACTTATGCATGTTTTACCTACTATTTATGAAAACTTCATTATTTTATTATATGATGATCTATATCTGGTAGCGGCTTGGGTCCTCTAAACCATTACACATTTGTACTACTAAGTACAACCCCCTTGATGACACCTACTTGTCCCTAGTATGGTAGATGGTGTCTAACACCATACCCCTTTAGAGACCTTGTTTTAGCCGAAGCAAAACTATAAGATGGGAAGACCCTGAAAAAGTTTTACAAAATGTTTTATGGTAAAACCTTGGTGAGGTTTGACCTACCAAGAGAAGTTTGAGAAATAAAAAGGGGTTTTGTTTCACAAAAGATGTTGAAGGAAAAAGGAGGAAAATGGATACGAAAATGCACCCGTTTCTTTGCAGTTTGCTAGAACAATTAACATGTGCAACCACATTACCCTAGTAGGGATGGGACCTAGCTTGAGGTTTGTTCACTCTGTTATAGGTTTCAACGCGACTACTTATAATGGATCATCTCCCTCGAATTCTGGGCTTCCCTTAAATAAAGGGGCATTTGTAGAAACAATGTCCTAGGGGAAGTGGGACCGCCCATGTGAGCGGTCGGGCGATACTATGAGCCACTCATTGAAAGTGCACACTCCAAGATTAAGTGGAGTGCTCCGTTTGGTCCGTGGATCGTGACATCCCGGTTTTGAGGGGACCAACTCATAGGGTAGGGACTATACTAGAGTGGCATTCAGTGAGTCTTGATCAGTTACTTGACCCACAATCCATAGGGGACCAGGGCAGGGTAACTGGATGGTGTGGGTAAAGTGTACAACCTCTACCGAGTGTAAATCTATTCGAATAGCCGTGTCCATGATCATGGACGGTTGGGAAGGTTGATATAGGGCAGTGCTAGTTTTGATTTTAAAAAGGATTTCGAGAAAGAAAGAGATTTCTGAAAAGGTTGGTCCAGCGTGACAACGGAGGAAGTGAGGTGATCTCGATAGATCATGGAAGAATAAAAGCAGGTCGAATGATGATCATGAGATGGGAAATGGGTGAACCAATCCAAGTGTTTTCCAAAACTTTTCAAAAATGTTTCCAAAATGTTTTACAAAGGTTTTAAACAAATATATGTAGATGCTATATCTACAAGAGAAACTAATTTTAGAAAAGAACCTATTGTGGAGCCCTCCTACTACCACATCCATATTGCATATCCTTTTAATGTTATTATCTTAAGGTGGTTTGCGAGTACATTGAAAGTACTCACTAGCATTGTCCATGGATATTAACTTGGCCAGATTCGAGAAGTAAGTGGAATAAGAAGGTGGCGTTGACAACTATGCGATCTAAGACGTTCTCCTAGTCAACTGACTATAGGTTAAGGCATGGCTTGGGCTGTATGCTTCGATAAAGTTCCACTGATGATGATTAATGTAGCCATACTGGAAATTGAGGTATGATTTGTATCCGCTAAAGTAATGGATGTTTACTTTGATACTTGTCGGTTATGTGCCACGACCGACTGATCATGGGATCATGTTGTATGCATAACAGGGATTCTCGGAGGATTAATCCAGGTGCCCAATAGCTTCCGTGGCCCCGCTGCCACGTCCTCCTCACCCTCCACCCCAACCTCCATCACCACCACCTCTGCGGCCACCTCCACGGCCTCTAGGGAAGTCCCCTACAAGATTTCCAGGCTACCCGCATTGGTAGGAATTCCCGAAGGGGGTGTTAGCCCCCTATTTGGCGAAACACTTTTGAGACTCCACGAGACCCCACATGGAGTGGCAGTCTCGTACATCATGATGGTTGGACTCGTGCACCAAGTCTCGAAAGTGGTCCTTGCAGCCTGTACCTCCTTGGTTAGCTTTGCTTCGTTTTCTTTCCCTATGGGAGTGCCTTGCCCAGCCGCCAGAACCCAACAGGTCTCGCGCTTTAGTGCCTTGTACTTCCCGAAAGAAATCTCGGGGTCAGCACCACCCTTCGCCTCCTTGGCAGCCACCTCTGTCCCAAGGCGTCCTTCCTTGTCCAGTGAGTAGATGTTATCCAAGGACCAAAGTTGGTTGGTGGTCTTCACAGGATGCATGCTGACTTCTTCCCACATCTTGCAGTCTTTGACATTCATGATGAACGTGCCAATGATGGCGGCGTCTTCTACTTTAGGGATGGTGTGATCAATTTGCGAGAAATGCAACAGAAAGTTGTGCAGCCACTCATTCTTCCCCTAAACAACGATGTGGGGCTATATGAGCGTGCATGGGCACTTAAAGCTGCCCTGGAACACGCTCACGAAGCGGACACAAAGCTCCTCCCACGTCCGGATCGATTCTTGCGGGAGGTGCATCAGCAAGGCTCGTACCCTTCAACACCATAGGGAACCAGTTTGCCATGACTTCCTCACTGGTGTCGACCGTGGCCATGGTGATGCAGTACGAACTACCTTGGATTGTTGCTGCTTGGTGGCACAACTGGCAGAGGTGCTCTCTAATGAGCACCTCGTTCGTTGTGGCTGAATCGTGACATGGTCCACCCATGTGGTTATGCACGGGGTTTGCTAAGGACCCCATTGAGGTGCAGTCTGTGTCAGCCTGCCTAGGATCTCTAGCCCCCGAGCACTCTTCTACTTTCTCCTAACCTTCCCGCCCATCATCCCTGGATCCACCAGCCCATGGCCCAGCAGTAGCGGGCGGAGCCTGTGGCTGTAAGCCAAGGACGTGTGGATGCCCTCCGATAGGTGGAGCTTGACCAGGTCCACGCATTTGCCCCTAATGGGATAGGGAGTGCACACGGGTGGTCTCCAGGTGCTGCCTCACAGCCTTGACACAATCTTCTACCTCTTCCCTCCATGCCATAAACTTCATCGTCCTCGGCAACGGGCAATACCAAACCAAGGCCACGATGGCGGCCATGGCCTCATGCCAGGCCCAGTTCCCCGTGTTTTGAAGAGTAGTTGGTCTACTATTTCCCGGCGCTGCACGGTGAGCTCTGTGTGATGGGCCTATGGGGGACACCGTGCGCCCAAGCAGCATGGGACCTCCTGTGAGAGGACCGCCCCCACCAAGACTAGTGGCAAGCGCACCGTTATCCATGCCAGCGAGATCATCTTCCTACCAAGCGGCGCCTCCTGCACTACCGGGAGGCATGCTCCTACCGGCAACTACTCATGCGCCACTAAGAGGAAGGCCTTCGGTGGCGGCGCCTCCTGTGTCACCATAACGTGTTTCCTCACGTGTCGCCCATGGCCGGCCCACCGGCTAGTGCCATGAAGGAAGCTGTGATTGGTTGGATGCAACGGGAACAGGCTGGAGCTGAGGCTAACGATTTTGGCCCATCGTGGCATCTGCCTATTGTGCGTGCCGCTCAGCCATCGTGCCCTCAGCCAGGGCCGTGTCACGTGAGCGAGTGTGCACATCCGGAGTGTCTGTTGTGGCCACGCTCATCCCATCAGCTCCATTTGCTCTTTTGGGCGCCATGCTTGATGCTAGCGTGAATGATGCCGACAACAATGTCGATTCTGATGATGACGATTGTTGAGGTCTAATCACTAGCGCCCCCTACCTGGCATGCCAGATGTCGCGTGTCAGAACACAAACACCGGGGATGTCACACACCCCTAGTGGTTCGGCGGTGGGCACTAAGGTAAGACGTCCTTATCTAATGCACAAACAGAACATAGCACATGCGGTGTTTTTACGCAGGTTCAGGCCACCCTTCAGCTCACAACCCTATGTCCTACTTCGGTGGATTATCTAGTAGATGATATAAAGACATGAACAATATAGTGCCGGGGAGCCAGTTTTAGCTAGCTTCTAAGATTCCCGGGTTCCTCTTTCTTTCCCTTTCACACTCTCTCTAGGAGAGCTTCTCAGTAATTTCTCTCTCTAACACTCCACTCTCACACAGTCACAGTTCTCCTCTCTAACTATCACTATCCAAAAACTGTCTATTGTGCCAAAACTCTCCCATCCAACCATGGACAAGGCCCTCCTTTTATATCTCAAGGGGGTACCATGGTGGCTAGTGTGCGTGCGCCATACTATCGTTCTGGGGATCCACTACGATTGTTCCATGCAGATCAGCGACACGTGGGCGGTGCTACTGGACACTCATGGTTATCAATGTTGCTGTTGGACACTCCTTGGCCGCGGGTGGTGCGCTTCAGCACTCGATGGCAAGGATATAACACAGTGTGCGTGTTGTCCCATCAGGACTACAACACATGTACCTTCATCAGTGCCCTGCGTAGTCGCAGGGATAGGGTAACACATGTCCCATTGTTGGATTCGTAGCATAAAAATAAAAAAATCTATGATGTGAACAACTAAGCACCAAGATCTATCGACCTAGATACAATTAACGGGTGGATATACATCCATAGAGAACTTACCCTTGAAGAGCGACAAAGCATTATGAGATTGAACTCGTGGATGATGTAGTTGTTCGCTTGTCAATCTCAAGATCGTGAGGAAGTCCAACATCGCAACTCAGAAGTGCATCTATGATCACACACACACATATGTTTGTCCGACAACCTCTGTGTCCTCTCTCCAGCAAAGCAGCAGAACCGGCAACTCCTTCCAGACAAAGCCATCGGGAGCATGTACTTCGCTAATCCGAAGCCATGGGGAAATAATCTAAAGGGGGGGAGAGATCCTTCACAAGGAGTTTTGAAGTGAGAGGAGGATGAGGAGGCCTTCTATAGGGGTAAGGGGAAGCTCCTCCCTTGGCAGCCAAGGTAGTGCCCCCACCTCTCCCTTCATTCATGTGGGTTGAGCTTCCACTCACATAAACCTCCTCCACTCACACTTCCACTCACATGCATGAAATTTTCACCAAATTTAAATGCATCTCTCCTTTAATATAACTATTTTATTTACTTTATTGACAATTTTTTAATTATTTTAATTAACAAACATTCATATAAACCCCCTACAACATTTCGATATCACATGCATAACTAGTTTCAGCAGTTTCATCCGAAACAATTTCGGTGTCCATCGAAATAATTCCAACGATTTCACAATATTTCTCTTAAACATATTTGCTCCAAAAGGTGTCGGCATCCCTTAAGTGTGTCACCCTATGGTTCGCGAATAATGCAGGAACAATCGAGGCCTCTCTCTGATCAATAATCAACAGCATGACTTGGAGATCCGTACTACCTCCCACACATTCAACGATGACTTCAATGATCGTGAGAACCTTTAACATTTGTAACTAAATACCTTTGTCTCATGATATATTACATGTACGAGATTCGACCATCGATATCTCAATACCTATTTTGATCTTGTTACCAACAAGTACTATTTTCTTGTTCTCGTGGTACAACATTCTAGTGATCTTATCACTTTCCTGCAAGCTATGTCAATGTGATATCACCTAGAGGGCCTCGAGTATATCTCTCTGTCATCGGGATGAATGAATTCCACTCTTGATCAATGTACCTCAACATAACACTTTTAGAGAACCCAACCCCACCTTTATAGTCATCCCTTTATGGCGTGACGTTTGATGTTATCAAAGTACTCTTCTGGTGTTAGCAATTAACATGATCTCATGGTTTAAAGATTAGGGTTACTTCGTATGATGTGATAGTAATGAAAACATAATGAATTTGATTATATTACTATACTTTGGATGAATGTTCGTTACATCATTCCACCAATGTTTCGATCTTGTTATTAACAACATCCAATGTCCATGATCAGGAAACCTTGATCATCTTTTTAATAAATAAGCTACTTTATATGCGAGGTCTAACTAGGAACTCTTTATTTGTTTATTAAACACACATGTATCAATGTTTCCAATTAATACCATTGTAGGATGCAAAATAGACATCTATCATATACTTGGAATAAGATAATAACAACTTTATTATTGCCTCTGGCATAGTCCCTTTAGTCTCACACTTGCACGAGAGACAATAATCTAGTTTACATAGTGATAAATCTAACACCCATGGAGTTCTGGTGTTGATCATGTTTTTACCTATGGAGAGTTTTTGTTAACATATCTGCTACATTCAAATCCGTATATACTTTACAAATCTTTATTTCTCTATCCTTGACATTCTCGTGGATATGCTTGGAATTCTTGTGAGACCTTAGTTCTTTGGCATTGGATATGGATCCATTGTTGTAACAATATATCACCATTGTGTCCAACGCACAATACAAGAAAAGTTTCCTTCTGCAACGACTTGGCCCAATGGTCGTCGTAGAAGGGCGTCTTCCGCGACAAAATTCTCGGCTCGGCAGTGGCTGATGGAAAACTTTTTTTCCAGTTTCGCGGCCCTCTACTATGACGGATCCGCTAAAAACATGGAGGAAGCTCGGCCAGCGTGTGGTAGAAGCAAGATTTTTGTTTCCTCGTGCGATGTTGACCCGCCGATGTCTTTTGAGGTGTGTGGGTCCCGGACGTCAGTGTCTCTAGCGGACCATACTTTTCGGTCACGCCCCCCTGATTTGAACTCGATAATGTTGCTCGATGCGTCTACCATTTAGTCAGGCTACTAGGTCCCACATGTTAGCCTCTCATTAGAAGGATCATGTGTATGATGGAATTTTTTTCCTTCGCTCGCGCTACCCTGTTCCGAAGTTTATAGCGCTGCTCGATGCATCTACTGTTTAATCAACCTCCTGGGACCTACATGTCATCCTCTCATTAGAAGAAACATGTGTATGATGGAATTTTTTCCTTTGGTGGCGTTATCCCTTTCCAAAGTTGATAGCACTACTCGACGCATCTACCGTTTAACCAACCTCCTGAGCCCCATATGCCATCCTCTCATTAGAAAAAACGTGTGTATGATGGATTTTTTTTCCTTTTCTCACGCTACCCTGTTCCGAACTTGATAGCGATGTTTGATGCATCTACCGTTTAATCATGTTACTGGGACTCACATGTCATCTTGTCATTAGAAGAAACATGTGTATGATGGATTTTTTTACCGTATGTCACGCCTTCATGTTCTGAACTTGATAGTGTTGCTCGCTGCATCAACCGTTTATTCAGGCTGGTGGGTCCCTTATATCAGCCTCACATTAGAAGAATCGTGGGTATGATGGAATTTTTTCTTCTCTAGCGCTACCCTGTTCTGAACTAGATAGTGTTGCACGACGAATCTGCCGTTTTCCCACGTTGTTGGGTCCCCCATTTCAGCCTCTGATTACAAGAAACGTGTACATGCTGAACTCTCTTCTTGCTCGCACCTCCCTATTTCGAACTGGCTACGTTGCCAGCATCTGTATAAGGTCATGCTACTGCGTCCCACATATCAACCTCTCTATAAATGAAATGTGCGTATGATGGACTTTTTTTGGCCATGTCCACTGTTTTGACCTTGGTAGCTTCCTGGGTCCCATATGTTAACCACCTCTATGCAGGAAACGTGTCTATGCTGGGTCCCAGCTGAGAACCTCTATTGGAAAGAAACGTGTGTATGTTGGACTGTTTTTTTGGGCCCTAGATGTCAGCCTCAGAGTACAAAAATGCTCACAAAGGCCGAATTAAAAAGATTTTGGGCTAACTCGGGGCGGATGCCCTATTATTCAAGGCTTATATTCCATGGGATCACTCCTAAATTGAATGGGCTATGGTCGGTGTCCGCAAGACCACGAAAAGGCCACAATACACACCAATAGCTCACGCCGGTGGTGACCGGTCCGGCGCAATCCCTAGGATCAGCGTCGGGCAGAGGACTCTCTCTCTCGAACCGGCACGGCAAGGATGGAGACTCGGTGAGATCTTGACGTCTAAGCAAAGGGACTCCGATGCCTAGGCCTTGTACAACGCGGAGGCACGATGCAAACTCCAACGAGGTTTGGGATATTTGGTGCTCCTTTGTCAAAGGAGCATGAGGCAAGAACTAGATAGATCCACAAGGGGTTTCCACTAATTCCAAATATCATGCCTAGGGTTTACAAAAGAGGTGGGGGACTATATATAGGCCAGCCACTCAGTCAGGGCTACATTAGGAATAATAGACAAGTTCTGGACGGACTAAGTGGTACATGGGCTGAAGGCCCAGAGGCCTTTTACATGCCTGGCGTAGGTCGGTCTAGAGAGTCAAGTGTGTAGACCGGAGACTGCAGTCTGAGCCGGATATTTCCAGTTGGGTCTCTGGTCCATCTCCAGAGTGACCATCCGGCTATCCCCGGAGCCTGGTTTGGGGGTCAGACCGGAGGTGGGCTGGAGTCTCCGGGGTCTTCAGGTCGGAGACTTTGGTGGACCGGAGACTCCGGTGTGCGCGGACCAGAGACTCCGGTCTGAGCAGCTCCAGTGGCTTCTGCTTCACGATCTGCTCCTTGTTCTCCATCCTTGGTTGCTTGGTGATGTGTTGGGGCTTCATACCTTATGATGCATAGAGTAGTTGCATGAAATACCACACCATCGAAGGAGGTATCAAATTGGCACGAGGAGAGGAGCGAGTTCACCTTAGCTTGTAGGATTTTGGCTCGGGCACGAGTCATGGGTCCACTTGGGGGACTTGTTGGTGTAGATGTAGGAGCGTCCATAGGATGGGCTACATCAGCTCCCCCCCATTGGGAAAGTGTAGTTCTTGACTCTTCATGGGTATCATCGGTAACATCTCCATGGTAGGGTGAGAAGTCCTTGACATTGAATGTATTGCTTGCAAGGTACTTGGAGGTTGGTATGTCGATGATGTAGGCGTTGTTGTTGATTCTTGTGAATACCTTCAAGGGACCATCTCCTCTTTGCTTTAGCTTGGAGTTAGGTTCCTTGGGGAAGAGGTCTTTGCTTAGGTGTATCCACACTATATCGCCTTCTTCAAATATCATCTCCTTCTTTTCCTTGTTTAACCTTGAAGCTTGGCGAAGGACTTGTTGCTCGATAGTAGCTCTTATTTCTTCATGAAGCTTCTTCATAGCTTGTTCGCGCTTCTCAACGTCCATGTTGGTGCGCTCATGGAGAGGTAGTGGTAGGATGTCGAGCGCGGTGAGGGGCTCGAAACCATATATGATCCTAAAGGGACTCATCTTGGTTGCTGAGTGCTTGGAAAGGTTGTAAGCGAACTCGGTGTGTATAATGCATTCCTCCCAATCCTTGAGGTTTTTCTTGATCAGCACACAAAGTAGAGTCCCGAGGCTTTGGTTGACGACTTTGGTTTGACTATTTGTTTGGGGATGATATGCGGATGAGAAGAGGAGCTTGACGCCGAGCTTGGCCATAAGGGTCTTCTATAAGTAGCTCATGAATTTGACGTCACGGTCGGAGAAGATTGTTCTTGGCACACCGTGAAGATGGACGATTTCCCTGAAAAACTAATTGGCAACATGTGAAGCATCATCGGTCTTATGGAACGGTATGAAGTGTGCCATTTTGGAAAAGCGATCCACGACAATAAATATAGAGTCATGACCATGCTTTGACCTAGGAAATCCTAATACGAATTCCATACTAATGTCGGACCAAGGTGTATGAGGAATAGGCAATGGCATATAAAGACCATAAGGGTTAGCTTGCGACTTAGCTTGAACACGTGTCATGCATCGTTGGACATAGGGCTCCACGTCGCGCTTCATCTTGGGCCAAAAGTAGTGAGTGGAGAGCATGTCCAATGTCTTGTCACTGCCAAAGTGACCCATGAGGCCTCCACCATGAGATTCTTGGAGGAGCACAAGTTGAAGCGACAACTTTAGAATGCAAAGCTTGTTTTGTTTAAAGAAATCCCTTATGCAAATAGAAATCATCAACTCCTTTATCAATGGAGCACTTTGCGAAAATAGGATCAAAGAACAATCGAAAGCATACAAGGTTTTTATTTCCTCAAGACCCAACATGTTGATTTCAAGTCTCGTAAGAAGGCTTGTGTTCTTGCGAGACAAAGCATCCGCAACTACATTATCTTTGCCCTTCTTATACTTGACAATGTACAGAAAAGACTCCATGAACTCAACCCACTTAGCGTGTCTCTTACTCAAGTTGGCTGGGCCTTTGAGATATTTCAACGACTCATGGTCAGAATGTATGATAAATTCTTTGGGCCATAGGTAGTGTTGCCAAACTTGAAGAACACGAACTAAGGCAAAAAGCTCTTTGTCATAAATCGGATAACTAAGCCGAGAACCATCAAGTTTCTCGCTATGGTAGGCTATAGGACGTCCGTTTTGCATAAGGGCTCCTCAAATGCCAATACCACTAGCATCACACTCTATCTCAAAAGTTTTTGTGAAATCCGGTAACGCAAGGAGAGGTGCTTTGGTGAGCCTCTTTTTAAGTTCATCAAAATCTTTTTGTTCAGGTTTGCCCCACACGAAGGTGACATTCTTTTTCGTCAACTCGTTGAGAGGACAAGCAATGGTGGAAAAGTGTTTCACAAAGCGACGATAGAAACCTTCCAACCCATGAAAACTTAGGAGTTCACTCACATTTGTTGGGACGGGCCAATCTCTTATGTCCTTTACCTTGGACACATCAACATCAATGCCCTTCGAAGAAACGACAAATCCAAGAAAAATCAACTTGTCTTTAGGAAAAGTGCACTTGGGAAGATTAGCATAAAGCTTTTCATGTCAAAGGATTTGCAAAACTTCCTTGACATGCGTGATATGGTCCTCAAGTGACATGCTATAAACAACTATATCATCGATATAGACAACACCACTTTTCCCAATGAGAGAATGCAAGATATGACTCATAAGGCGCATGCAGGTGGATGGGGCATTAGATAAGCCAAAGGGCATAACCAACCATTTATAGAGACCAAGTTTGGTCTTGAAGGCGGTTTTCCACTCATCACCTTCAGCCATGCGTATTTTATAGTAACCACTATGAAGATCAATTTTCGAAAAAATAGTGGCTCCACACAACTCATCAAGCATGTCATCGAGACATGGTATGGGATGTCGATAACGCACGGTGATAGCATTGATTGGACGGTAGTCCATGCATAACCGTAATGTATCATCCGTTTTTGGGACAAGAATCACGGGTACGCCACTTGGACTAGTGCTAACTTGGATCAAACCTTTGGAGACGAGTTGGTTGATTTGACGTTCGATCTCCTTTATCTCCTCCGGGTTTATGCGGTAGGCGGCTTGGTTTGGGAGGGGTGCGGCAGGGATGAGGTCAATGTGATGTTCGATGCCGCGAAGAGGGGGTAGTCCATGTGGGAGCTCTTCGAGAAAGACATCCTTGAATTCCTGCAAAACAATCATCAAAGATGGAGGAACATTGGTTAATTCATTACTTCCTTGCGCTAGTCCTTTGCAAAGGAGGACATAGTGCAAGATGGATGGGTTGTTCTGAACATCTCTCATTTCACGTTTGGTGGTAAGGAGAACACTCTTAGTTTTTCCACTCGAGTTTGTCTTGTGGCTCTCACTCACTATGAGGTGGTTCTCTCTCTCACCGCTCTTTTCACAAGTAGGTGTTGTGCTTTGCGCCCTCGCTAAAGCCTTCACATTGTCCGCAATTATTTGGCTAGGAGTCATTGGTTGCAAAACACATGTTTTTTTGAGCCATTTGAAGGTGTATACATTGGTGCGACCATCATGTAGAGCAGCCTTGTCAAATTGCCATCGTCGACCAAGAATCATGTGGCAAACTGTCATAGGAACCACATCGCACTCCGTTGTGTCTTTGTAAGGACCAATGGCGAAGGAGACCCATATGGTATGCTTGATATTCATGGACCCTTGGTGACTTATCCATTTCACGTGGTAGGGGTGCTTGTGCGGATGGAGGGTGAGGTTGAGCTTCTCACACAACTCGGTGCTAGCAAGGTTGTGGAAACTCCCTCCATCAATGATCACTTTGATAGATTTGCCATTGATGTTGGCTCGTGTTTGGAAGATATTGGAGCGTTGGTATTTATGATCTTGTGCTTGAGTGGTCAAGATCCTTGTGACGACAAGCGATGGACTTGTGTCATGTTCACACATGAGGAGTTCTTGGTCATCTTCCACTCATTGCCTTGCCATTGCCTCCTTGACTCGGGCATCAAATTCATCTTCACTCAAGTACTCTCTATCTGCATTGTCATGGATGAACAACACTTTCTTTTTTCCACATTCGGCCAACTTGTGTCCTTTGCCTCCACAATTGTAGCATTCACCGTTGAAAGGTGTATCACCCTTTGCTTGTTTGCCACTTGGGGGCAGTTTTCCTTGAGGAAGTGTGGGCTTGAAGGAAGGCTTGGGGGTACTTGAGGAGCTTCCATTGAAGGTTGTTGGCGTAGCGGTTGAAGATTGCTTGTAGGTGAAATACGTCTTGGGCTTGTTGTACTTGATGTCCTCTTGCACTTAACGTTCGGCCTTTGTTGCGATGTGCACAAGCTCAAACATGTTGTTGTATGTTTGAAACTCGACGATGCACTTGATTGGGTGGTTCAACCCAACAAGGAAGCGTGCCATTGTTTGCTCCGTGCGCTCTACAATGTTGGCGCGGATCAAGTTGAGCTCCATTTCCTTGAAGTACTCTTCCATGGTCTTTGTCCCTTGATGAAGCGATTGAAGTTTGTTGAAGAGGTCACGTGTGTAGTGCGCGGGGACAAAACGAGATCTCATGTGAGCCTTCATGTCATGCCAAGTTGTGATTGGTGGTTCTTGTCTTGCGTCACAAGCGACTTGAACTTGTTCCCACCATTGCAGCGATGGAGCGTTGAAGCGCTTCATTTTGGTGGCCGAAGTTGTGATGCATTGCATGCATTTTTCATTCGAGGCCGTCGAAGCGGTTGTTGATGTTCTTGAACTCGGCTTGCATCTCGCCAAATTTTCCATCTTGTCGCGTATCATGGGCTTGGCAACGTTCACGGAACTCTTGGCGGACGATGAAGTAACTTGCGCACGCCATGTAAGGTCCATGTTCTTCTTGGGGAGGTGGTTGGATCGACTCACCGTGCCTATCCATCATGCAAAACACACAAGTATTGTATATGGGAGTGGAATATGGTGGTGTTAGCCTTGTACCTCACCTTGGGGATTTCACCAAACTAGAAACCACAAGTGAGAGTTATAAGTGTGCAAAGTGGAATTGCAAAGAAAACTCACACTAAAGAAAGATCTAACTCTCAAAAGCTTGTTGGTGGTGGGTTAGGGCTGTGGAATGCCAAAGAACCAACCAAAAGAAAATGGATAGTCAAAAGTGGGTAAAATCCAACAAAACTCAAGTCAAAGGCGAAGGTTAACAACTCAAAGTGGTGATGGGAACCTACAACTCTATACACACAGCTGGAGACTGTTGGGATTGACACGACTATGAAAATGTGGAAACAAAATGTCCTAACAAAGACTACGCTCGTTGTCGTGCCAATGCAAGGAGAGACCGTGGCTCGTTTGCAAAGAAGAAAACTGAGCAACATATTTGTGCACTTGCCTTGGGCGCTCTTCTTTCTCTCTTGCTTACAAGCTTTGAGTCTTCCTTTTGCTATGGGAGACTATTTTTCTTTTTCGTTTGCTTTGTATCTTTTTCTTTCTCTCTTTTTTCCCTCTCCCTTGATGGTACCTAGTCACACTTGATATTGCTCTTGAACTATCACTATCCAAGGACAAATGCACAATTCTCAAGAAAACACAAGATGAGCCACTCCCGTGGGATAGGTACACACAAAGGAAGATAGGGTGAATAAGGTGACGCAAGTTATACCATCGTTGTTGATGATGAACTTGGCGTCGGTGGTGCAGGATGATGTTCGTGGCCCATGGTGTCGATGAGCGTGGGATTTGTTGATGTGGAAGCTTGTTGTTAGTTGATGACATGCACGAGGGCACAAACAAACAAGAGGAAATTAGCCAGTGCAAGATTTGAGGCAAAACTGTCAAAATCAAGCGTCAGGCGAAGACTCCGGGATCTCAGGCCGGAAATTCCGGTCCAGGCTGGAGACTCCGGTGTGGATAGGCCGGAAACTCTAGTATAGGCCGAAGACTGCGGTGTTCGGGCCGAAGACTCCGGTCTAGAGTCAGATCGCGAACTGTTCGTGTTCTTGAGCGGAAATCGACGCCTTGGGTCCTCAAATCCATAAAAAATGGCCAAATTGGGCTAGGAAAATGCTGGATAAAGCTGGACCAACTCATAAGACAAGGTTTGGTCAGATCAAAACCACAAATAACACTCCAAATCAATAGATTGACCCAAAGGCAAATTTGGGCTATTTTTGGAGGATTTTCGAATTTTTGGTGGATAGAATAAAAATATGTGGGGGAATTCGTGAGCAACAAATCTCTTGATACCAATATGTTGGGGGCAAACCTCTAGGGTGGCCCAATATTTCATGAATCCCACTCAAATCGAGGTGGAGTGAGGGGAAAGAAGAGAAGGATGAACTCGAAAAACTCACACACGAAGAACACGATGAACACACACGTGCAAAACCACGATACACACCAATATCTCATGCTGGCGGTGACCGGTCCGGCGTAATCCCTAGGATCAGCGTTGGGCGGAGGACTCTCTCTCGAACTGCCACAGCGAGGAGGGAGACTCAGTGAGATCTTGACGTCTAGGCAAAGGGACTCCGATGCCTAGGCCTTGTACAACACGGAGGCACGATGCAAACTCCAACGAGGTTTGCGATATTTGGTGCTCCTTTGTCAAAGGAGAATGAGGCAAGAACTAGATAGATCCACAAGGGGTTTCCACTAATTCCAAATATCATGCCTAGGGTTTACAACAGAGGTGGGGGACTATATATAGGCCAGCCACTCAGTCAGGGGTACATTAGGAATAATAGCCAAGTTCTGGACGAACTAAGGGGTACAGGGGCCGAAGGCCCAAAGGCCTTTTACATGCTTGGCGTTGGTCCGTCCGGAGACTCCGGTGTGCAGACCGGAGACTCTGGTCTGGGCTAGAGATTCTGGTGGGGTCTCTGGTCCATCTCCGGAGTGACCATATGCTTGTCCCGGAGCCTAGTTGGGGGGGTTAGACCGGAAGTGTGTCGGAGTCTCCGGGGTCTTCATGCCAGAGACTTTGGTGGACCGGAGACTCTGGTGTGCGCAGACCGGAGACTCCGGTCTGAGTAGCTCTAGCGGCTTCTACTTCACGATCTGCTCCTTGTTCTCCATCCTTGTTTGCTTGGTGATGTGTTGGTGCTTCGTACCTGATGTTGCATACAGTAGTTGCATGAAGTAGCACACCATCCAAGGAGGTATCAAATTGGCCGGAGGAGAGGAGCGAGTTCACCTTAGCTTGCAGGAGTTTGGCTCGGGCATGAGTCATGGGTCCACTTGGGGGACTTGTTGGTGTAGATGTAGGAGCGTCCATAGGACGGGCTGCATCACTATGCTTGGGGATGATAGGCTAATTCCATGGGCTATGCTTGGGCATGCTGGGTCTGATATGTCAGCTTCTCTGTAAGTGCAACGTGTGTATGATGGACTTTTTTTCGGCCATGTCTGCTGTTTTCACCATGGAATCCATGTATGGGCTTACTACTGGGGCCCTTATGTCAGCCTCTCTAGCATGTTCTGACTTGTGGGTCCCTGATGCACCCTTGTATGTTTTGTCTGGTGGGGCCCCGATGCGAGCCTCTTTGTACAAGTATTGAAATGTTTTTTTCGAACCCACCCTCAAAACAAACTCCAGGGACGCTACATGCTGGTGGAAGAAATGTAAACCTCTACGTAATGCGATATTTCTAGAAGAAAAATGCAAACCCAAGATACGATTCGAACAAAAGACCTTCAAATCAAATAAACGTAAACTGAGTGTGTTGCCACTACAACAAAGATATTAACAGAATAAATATCATTAAATTTTTATTAGTACTACAATTTATGTATTAGTATTCTTAAAAATATGTTGTGACTCTATGTTTATCTCTTTTAAAATATAAAAGAGCTGCGCTCCTGGCATCTCAATTTATAAAATGCCACATAATGGAGTATTTTCTTAAAAACATGGGTCGATAGAGATTTTTTTATTTTGAGAGATGGGGGGCAATGCCCAAGAGGCTGAATTAAAAAGAGTTTGGCTATTCTACATAGGGTGCTCTACGTGGGTTATACTCGGTAGGCTATGCTCCATGGGATTCATTCTCAAATTTTAGTGGGCTGTGCTCAGCAGTCCCCTGACCCCTAAAAGTCCGAATTAATATGTTCTCGGCTATGCTCCATTAGCTCCTTTCTCAAATTTCCCTGGGCTGTGGTCAGTAGTCCCCTAACCCTGAAAAGACTGAATAAAAATGTTCTGGGCTAAAGAGGGGCTGAATTAGCTAGTAGATTTCTTCTCATGGTTAATAAAAATTGCATTGTGATGTGCTCGGCCGGATTCAAAACAAAGACCTCAGAGAGGGAAGGGGGAAAAGCGATAATTCTTTTTGGCAGTTATTCATGTCAAAATTCAGCAGTACAGAATAAGGTAGAAAAAACTTGGCGCACGATCAGTTTGCCATGTTCTCCGAAGAGACCATCGGAGCAAGGAAAACTGACGATCAAGTCTGCTTCTGTGTGAATACCTCCTCCTTACGTCAATGCCTATGTGACCGCCCATATGCAACCCAAACTGCCCAAGACTAATGTAGATAATTGTCACAATGCTAAGTTTCAAAAGAAAGGCAAGAAAATTTGATGAACTTCATCTAAACAAGTACCTAAACATCACAGTTCATTCTACAAAATATTGTACTAATAGTAACGACAGAGCACTTGAAAGATTCAGTAGCATTTGAAAGATCCAGCAGTACAGAATAAGACCGTGAAAATATCAGACAGATTCCTGGTTGATATTCAGCAGCATTTGATAGAGTCAGCATAGCATTCAAAGTGACTGGTTGGTAGTACACAGACAGTGACCAAAAGAATTGACATATTCATCAATGTAGACATTGAAATTCAATAGATGTAGGAAGACCTGATTCAAAAGGAAAACAAGACCCTATTCTACACTCGGCCGGTCGATCTGAACAAGTACCGAACAAAACTTTTGAAAGGTACAGTAGCATTTGAAAGATTCAGCGGTACATAATAAGAAAGAAAAATATCGACATATTCCTAGTTCACATTCAACGGCACTTGAACATATTCGGCAGCATTTCAAAGTGTCAGATTCAGTTTCCCTTTTCTCTGAACACTCGTCATTGGAAGAAACAAAACTGATGATCAAGTCTTATTTTGTGTGCATGCCTCCTTCTCACATCAATGCATGTGTGACCTCCATAGGAAACTCAAAATGCCCAAGCCTTGTCTAGATTATGAGTTTATGACAAGGCCAAGCTACAAAAGAAAAGCAAGACCATCTACTGCACTTGATCTAAACTGAGCTATCCTATCACATAGTATTATGATTACTTACGGTAGTTTGGTTCCAATCACGGGTATTGGCGAAGCTCGGGATGAACCATAATGGAGTCTCCGGAGATTGCCATGCAACATTGGTTGAGAAACCAACATCTGCTTCTTTCATATTTAGACTAAAGCAGCATATTTTAGGAAACAGCGTATATCCAAGTCCTATTGCATGGTCGGAGGTGTAGACATAGTTTCTTCTCATCAGATATCCTGGGGCAACATCTGCACCGCCTACCGAAATATTAATCGGATCGTTCAATCCAAGGAAAAGGGAATATGCTCCTAGGTCAGCAATCTCGATCCATGGCTTAGGTGGATACAAGTAAGCAGTGTCCTTTGAGTACACCTTGCAACCAAAACCAGTAGCATAGGTGACACAAGTGCGACCGCAGCGATCAACACTATGATCAGCAACAGGATTGCCATGACCATAATAAGAACCGCCATAAAAATCCTCATCAGTAACGCCCATGGTATGGATAATAAGAAGGCAAGATTCATCTGCAGATATTGCCAAGAACCATAAACCAGGTTCGTGCTCATCATCATCTATGGCATCAAGGTTACCCTCCTCGAGATGCGCGACAGGTGTTAACGGGAGTAGAATAAGACCTTCAAAAAGAAATGACGGACAAATTAGCCAACAATAGTTTACATCCATTAAAACTGAAGCTAGTGTTTAGAACAGGAATGGATCAAACTTACCAAAATACAGATCATTCCAGACATAAACACTGCCACTCTCAATGGTTGCAAACACCAGACCCTTATGGATAAGGGCATTGATGTATCAGAAATAGCAGTGGAGCTGGTTCTCAAGAACTGTCCATGCATACTCATCACCATCAATGGTAGCAATTATGTAGTCGAAGATAGCCACGAGAGAGAAATCTAAATAATCCACCGCAACTATGGGAGCTCGGCAAATAGCAATCTTCTGGAGGAGAATATGGCGATCATTATGCATGAATGTAAACGGATTGTTGGTGGGTACAAACTCATTGACTTGTGGGAGAGGAACGCGTTGATTAGTACACATTGACAAGCTCCCACTTGGACTTGGACCCAATAGTGGCGATCCAATCTCCATTGGCACCTACCCACTTCTTATCCATACAATTCGGTAACATAGCGTCAGAGGAGAACTAGTCTAGCAATGTCATCTTGCATGTCGTGCCCTTGCCCTCGAAGTACTCGTTGCTTTCCCATGGTTTCTTAGTCGGGTGCATTATATTTTGCACAGAGGAGGCCAAACAGCTCAGAAGCATGTAAAGTTGCACTATATTTTGCCGAGTCAAGAACATGTTTGGACAAACCGGCGAGGCTCGTGGTGGTGATCACGTTGCATCTGGTTATGAGTTCTTAAAGCGGGCCTTCGGTAAAAACATCCTGGAACAACTTAGAATCATCATTGTCCTTGCTCGGTCCTGCCATCGGAAGGGAGATGATGGAAGTTGGGATAGTGGCTTGATTTCGTTTTATGGAAAAGAAGGAAGATCAATGGCAGCAGGCAGGACAGGGAGAAGAACAAACACTCTCATATTGTGCGGTGAACAGGATCGGAAAGCGGTATTGTGGAGGAGCACAGCGACAGCACTTGGCATAGAGGTAGGGTAATGGGGAAGTGGGGATAGACTGTATAGGCGAGGTTGAATAAAATGAAAACGGTCGCATGTTCCTCTGCTCCAGTTCCTTTCATATTAGTACTACTCTTCTCCAGTTCCCTCCATAATAAATCTTTCTTGTAAATCAAAGAGGAAGTAGTATGAAGAGTAGGGCCCAATCATCTGCTCTCTCAAGGAGCCGAACCCAATTGTTTTCTTTGCTAAATTTTATGGTCCTTTATGCTAAATGCATAGACCTTAGTGTAATTTTACCTTTTTTAGGTCCTTGGTGTAAAATGTACCCCCACCATCCATGGAAAATTCTAACAAAAAGTGTAAGTGGTGAAATTTGAAAAAATTTAAGCTTAGTTGTCAACGAGTATGAAAATTCTTGGATTTCAAGCCGAATGACCAAGGTCAAGGCCATATCAACATCATACTTTATGGTGATGATGCCATGTCCAAGAATTAGCATGCCTATAGATTTGGACATATTTTGAAAACAATTGAAGAGGAAGTAGTATGAAGAGTATGGCTCAATCAGCTTCTCTCTCGAGAAGGAGACGTACATGACTGTTTTCCTTGCTTATTTTTAGGGGGGTGCTAAATGTATGGACATCTATGTAATTTTCCCTTTTTTGGATACTCGATGTAAAATGTACTTCCACACACCATGTAAAATTCTAACCTAAAAGTGTAAGTTGTGAAATTTAGACGATTTTAAGCTTACTTGTCAACTCCAACGACCAAGTTAAAGGACATATAAACATCATACTTTACGTTGATGATCCCGTATCACAGAATCTGCATGGCAACAGATTTGACCATATTTTGAAAATAATCAAAGAGGAAGTAGTACGAATAGTTTGGCTCAGATCAACTGGTCTCTCGATAAGGAGCCGAAACAGAAAGTTTTCCTTTGTAGCGCCCTTTGTGGTAAATGTATAGACCTCCATGTAATTTCCCCTTTTTAGGTCCTTGATGTAAAATGTACTCCCACCGACCGTGTAAAATTCTAACCTAAAAGTAACTAGTGAAATTTAAACAAATTTAAGCTTAGTTGTGAACGAGTATGAACCATATTCTTGGATTTTCAAGACAAACGGCCAAGGTCAAGGCTATATCTATGTCATACTTTATTCATATGATCCCATATCCAAGAATTGGCATGCCGAAAAATTTGGCCATATTTTGAAAACAATCGAAGATGAAGTAGTGTGAGCGTATGGCTCGAGCAGCTGCACTCTAGAGAAGGAGTCGAACCCGACTGTTTTCCTTGCTTAATTTAAGGGTCCTTTGTGCTAAATGTATGGACCTCGATGTAATTTTCACTTTTTTTAGGTCCTTGATGTAAAATGAACTTCCACGCCCATGTAAAATTCTAACCTAAAAGTGTAAGTGGTGAAATTTCGACAATTTTAAGCTTACTTGCCAACGAGTATGACATTATTGGAGTTCAAGCCGAAGGACAAAGGTCAAGGCCATATCAACATTATACTTTATGTTGATGATCCCATATGAGAGAATTTGCATGGCAACAAATTGCCCTATTTTAAAAACAATCGAAGAGGAAGTAGTGTGTAGAGTTCGGCTCAGATCAGCTGATCTCTCGAGAAAGAGCCCAACCAGAAAATTTTCCTTTTAGGGAGCTTTATGAATGTATGGGCCTCGGTGTAAGCATTGCTTTTTCAGGTCCCTGATGTAAAATGTACTTCGACCAACCGTGTAAAAATCTAACCTAAAAGTAAGTGGTGAAATTTAAACGAATTTAAGCATAGTTGTCAACGAGTACAAACCATTCTGGGATTTCAAGATGAACGACCAAGGTCATGATCCCATATTCAAGAATTTGCACCCCGACAAATTTTGCCATATTTTGAAAACAATCGAAGATGAAGTAGTATGAAGAGTATGGCTTGATCATCTACTCTATCGAGAGGAGCCGAACCCGACTACTTTCCTTGCTTAATTTTAGAGTGCTTTGTGCTAAATGTATGGACAACGATGTAATTTTCCCTTTTTTAGGTCCTTGATGTAAAATGTACTTCCATGCTCGTGTAAAATTCTAACTTAAAAGTGTAAGTGATGAAATTTTGACGTTTTTAGCTTACTTGTCAAGGATTATGACCATTATTGGATTTCAAGCCAAACGACCAAGGTCAAGGCCATATATCAACCATCATACTTTATGTTGATGATCCCATATGAGTGAATTTGCATGGTGACAAATTTGGCCATATTTTGAAAACAATCAAACAGGAAGTAGTATGTAGAGTTTGGCTCTAATCAGCTGATCTCTCGAGAAGGAGCCAAACCAGAAATTTTTCCTTTTAGGGAGCTTTATGATAAATGTATGGACCTCGATGTAATTTTTGCTTTTTTCAGGTCCCTGATGTAAAATGTACTCCGACCAACCATGTAAAAATCTAACCTAAAAGTAAGTGGTAAAATTTAAACAAATTTAAGCTTAGTTGTCAACAAGTATGAACCATTCTGGGATTTCAAGATGAACGACCAAGGTCATGATCCCATATCCAAGAATTTGCATGCTGACAAATTTGGCCATATTTTTAAAACAATCGAAGATGAAGTAGTATGAAGAGAATGACTCGATCATCTACTCTCTCGAGAAGGAGCCGAACCCGATTGTTTTGCTTCCTTCATTTTAGGGTCCTTTGTGCTAAATGTATGGACCTCGATGTAATTTTCCTTACTTAATTTTAGGGTCCTTTGTGCTAAAAGTATGGACCTTGATGTAATTCCCCCACCCCCCTTTTTAGGTCTAAAAGTGTAACTGGTGAAATTTAGACGATTATTTTAAGCTTGTCAACGAGTATGAACATTCCTGGATTTCAAGCCGAACGACCAAGGTCAAGGCCATATCAACATCATACTTTATATGCTGATGATCCCATGTAAGAGAATTTTCATGGCAACAGATATGGCCATGTTTTGAAAACAATCAAAGAGGAAGTAGTATCAAGGGTTTAGCTCCGACCAGCTGATCTCTCGAGAAGGAGCCGAACCAGAAATTTTTCATTTGAGGAGGTCCCTGATGTAAAATGTACTCCAATCGACCGTGTAAAGTTCTAACCTACAAGAAAGTGGTGAAATTTAAAAGAATTTAAGCTTAGTTATTAATGAGTATGAACCATTCTTGTATTTCAAGACGAACGACCAAGGTAAAGGCCATATCTACATCTTACTTTATGGTGATGATCCCATATTCAAGAATTTGCATATCAACAAATTTGGCGATATTTTCAAAACAATCGGAGATGAAGTAGTATGAAGAGTGTGGCTCGATCAGCTACTCTCTCGAGAAGGAGCCAAACCCGACTGTTTTGCTTGCTTAATTTTAGGTTCCTTTGTGCTAAATGTATGGACCTCGATGTAATTTCCCCTTTTTAGGTCCTTGTTGTAAAATGTACTCCCATTGACCGTGTAAAATTCTAACCTAAAAGTAAGTGGTGATATTTAAACGAATTTTAGCTTATAGTTGTCAACGAGTATGAACATTCTTTGATTTCAAGATGAACGACCAAAAGGTCAAGGCCATATCTCTATATCATACTTTATTCTGATGATCGAGTATCCAAGAATTTGCATGCTGATAGATTTGGCCATATTATGAAAAAACAATCAATGATAGTAGTATGAAGAGTATGGCTCGATCAACTGCTCTCTCGACAAGGAGCCGAACCAGATTGTTTTCTTTGCTCAATTTTAGGGTCCATTAGGCTAAATGTATGGACCTCAATGTAATTTTCCCCTTTTTAGGTCCTTGATGTAGAATGTACTCCCACCAACCGTGTAAAATGCTAACCTAAAAGTAAGTGGTGAAATTTCAATGAATTTAATCATAGTTGTCAACGAATATGAAAAATTCTTGGATTTCAAGCCGAACAACCACGAGGTCAAGGCCATATATCTACATCATACTTTATGTTGATGATCCCATATTCAAGAATTTGCATGGCGACAGATTTGGCCATATTTTGAAAACAATCAAAGAGGAAGTAGTATGAAGAGTATGGCTCGACTAGCTGCTCTCTCGAGAAGGAGCTGAACCCGACTATTTTCTTTGCTCAATTTTAGGGTCCTTTGTGCTAAATGTATGGACCTCAATGTAATTTTCCCTTTTTAAGTCCTTTATGTAGAATGTACTTTGTGCTTATGATCCCATATCCAAGAATTTGCACGCTGAAAAATTTGGCCATCTTTTGAAAACAATTGAAGATGTTAAAAACAAAAAATAATCAATTTCATTTTCCAAGTGACATGAATTTATTTTCTGAATAGAAAGTAAGAAGAATTTATTTCCTTTTTTCTGTTAAAAAATAATGAGCGAGAAGAGACTATATGAGCACAAAGGAGGAAGCGAGAGAGCTGCAAAGAAGAGGATTTGAACGCGGTGTGATGTCAGAGCAAAGCTGAGATGGGTTCCTGACATGAGGTACATGGTACAGTGAGTAGAGTAAATTTCAGGACCATGATATATATGCATGCAAAACAAAATGTGTTTTCTCTCTCCTTAACTCCCTCAGTGGAAGTAACTTGGGTAGTAGTAACATAGTCCTACATGTATTGCCAACAGTAAACATTTAGATTACATGCCATGCAATTAATGATGAAAGTGAGTCTATATTATTTTTCACTATGGAGGTAGTAACTTAGACTAGTAACATATGCATGTTACTGCTCTAAGTTACTCCCCACTATGACCATCCTCACCACCCCACACCCTGGACGGCTGATCTCTCCCTCGTCCACAAAGTGGCACTACGCACGCGCGTCGACCGACAACCTGCCTTGTGTCAGCAGCTCCGTGTCTGTGTCTGGTGTGTTTGTCAGCTGCGTTGGTGGGAACCTTTTTGGTCCTTGGCGGAAAAAAGTATTACTACTACAGTACAATAGAGTAGCAATTCAAACTTTCTCGGTTTCGAAATTTTCACTGCCTTAAGAAACATCCGGGGGAAGGATATTCAAAAGATCGCTATTCGCAGTACTACTAGTACAAGTACAAGTACTACTTAAGTGCTAGATAAAAGATTGGTTGATCTGGCCAGCAAAAAACAAAAATGTCCCATCGCGTAGGATGCTCACCATTATGATCTGGCTAGCCTTCCTACTCCAGACTACTCCACCTCCATACCCTAGGAAGAAGAAGCAGCAAGCACACCCGCAGCAAGCTGGTTTGAAAGTGAGAAGCGCTACTTTTTTCCATGAAGGAAGTAGTACTCCCTCCTTCCCAAATTAGGATGTGTATTACTTCTGGTCAGAGTCAAATTTAATAAACTTTGACTAAATATACGACATCAACTCAATGTTATTAGAATCATCACGAACTATATTTTCATATTATATGCATTTTTCATTAGAAAAGTCAGTATGTTTTTACATATAGTTGGTCAAACTTTATAAATATTGACTTTGACCAAACCTAATATAGGTCCAAATTTGGGAAAGAGGAAGCATGCTTGATCAGATGCTCTCTCGAGGACCCGCACCCGACAGTTTTCCTTTCTTGGTTTTAGGGTCCTTTGTGCTAAATGTATGGATCTCGATGTAATTTTCCCTTTTTTAGGTCCTTGATGTAAAATGTAGTCCCACCATCCATGTAAAATTCTAACCAAACAGTGTAACTAGTGAAATTTAAATGAATTTAAGCTTACTTCTCAACGAGTATGAACATTCTTGGATTTCAAGCCAAACGACCAAGGTCAAGGCCATATCAACATCATACTTTATGTTGATGGCCCCATATGAGCGAATTTGCATGGAAATAGATTGGGCCATATTTTGAAAACAATCAAAGAGGAAGTAGTATGAAGAGTTTGGCTCAGATAAGCTGATGTCTCAAGAAGGAGCTGAACCAGAAAGTTTTCCATTTATAGTCCTTTGGGCTAAATGTATGGACCTCCATGTAAAATATGCTCCCACTGACAGTGTAAAATGCTAACCTAAATTTAAGTGGTGAAATTTAAATGAATTTAAGCTTAGATGTCCACGAGTAGGAACTTTCTTGGATTTTAAGCCGAACGACCACAAGGTCAACGCCATATCTCTACATCATACTTTACGCTGATGTGCCCATATCCCAGAATTTGCATGGCAACAAATTTGGCCATATTTGTAAAAAAATCGAAGAGGAAGTAATATGAAACGTATGGCTCGATCAGCTGCTCTCTCGAGAAGGAGCCGAACTTTACTATTTTCTTTGCTCAATTTTAGGGTCATTTGTGCTAAATGTATGGTCCTCAATGTAATTTTCCCTTTTTAGGTCCTTGACGTAAAATGTACTCCCACCGCCAATTCTAACCTAAAAGTAAGTGGTGAAATTGAAACGAATTTAAGCATAGTTGTCAACGAGTATGAAAAATTCTTGGATTTGAAGACGAACGACCAAGGTCAAGGCCATATCAACATCATACTTTATGCTGATGACCCCATATCAGTGAATTTGCATGGCAACAGATTTGGCCATATTTTGAAAACAATCGAAGATGAAGTAGTATGAAGAGTTTGGCTCAGATCAGCTAATCTATCGAGAAGGAGCCGAACCAACAAAAGGTTTTCCTTTTAGGGTCCTTTGTGCTAAATGTATGGACATCGATGTAATTTTCCCATTTTTAGGTCCTTCATGTAAAATATGCTCCCACCAACCGTGTAAAATGCTAACCTAAAAGTAAGTGGTGAAATTTAAATGAATTTAAGATTAGTTGTCAACGAGTATGAACTTTCTTAGATTTCAAGCCGAACTACCACAAGGTCAAGGCCATATCTCTACATCATAATTTATGTTGATGATCCCATTTCAAATAATTTGCATGGCGACAGATTTGGCCATATTTAAGTAGTATGAAGAGTATGGCTCGATCAGCTACTCTCTTGAGAAGGATCTGAACCCGACTATTTTCCTTGCTTGATTTTAGGGTCCTTTGTGCTAAATGTATGGAACTCGATGTAATTTCCCCCTTTTTAGGTCTAAAAGTGTAAGTGGTGAAATTTAGACAATTATTTTAAGCTAACTTATTAATGAGTATGAACATTCTTGGATTTCAAGCCGAATGACAAATGTCGTCAAGGCCATATCAACATCATACTTTATGCTCATGATCCCATGTTAGAGAATCTGCATGACAATAGATTTGGCCATGTTTTGGAAACAATTGGAAAGGAAGTAGTATCAAGAGTTTGGCTCAGATCAGCTGATCTCTCGAGAAGGAGTTGGACCAGAAATTTTTCCTTTTAGGGTCCTTTATGCTAAATGTATGGACTCGATGTAATTTTTGCTTTTTTGAGGTTCCTGATGTAAAATGTACTCCGATCGACTATGTGAAGTTCTAACCTAAAATTTGATATGGGGTAACCCCGTGGGTGGCCCGATCTTCACGGATCTCGTGGTCAAATCAATGGGAAAGCGAGGGGAAAGGGAGGAGGTAGCGGAAGCGGACGCACACCTCATGACGAACACGATGAACACACACAAAACTCACACAATACAAGGCCGATTGCTCCCGCCTGTGGCCACCGGTCTGATAGAATCCTCGCAAGGAAAGATCGGTCCACGTGCTCCCTCAATCCCACGCGGAGAGGGAAGAGCACCTTGGAGATGGTCTTGACGTCTTGGCAAAGGGACACCAATGCCAAGGCCATGTACAACGAGGGAGGCGCGATGCAAACTCCAACAAGGTGGTGACGATAGTCGATCCCCTTTTGCTAGAAGGGGATGAGGCAAAACTAGAGATTCCACAAATGGGGTTGTCTTTAGTCTATCATCTATGCCTAAGGGATACAATGAGGGGTGGGGCTCTATTTATAGGCCAGCCACAAGTTCAAGGGTAGTTTGGGCATAAAACTAGGGTTTGGTGCGTAATAGAGGGGTACATGGGCCAAGGGCCCAGATGTTGGCTCGTAGGCCCATCACTTAGGCCAGACAATCCAGGTCAGGTTGACCGGATAGTCCGGGGTGGCCGGACACTCCGGGTAGTGTCCAGGTAGAGTCTGATGTAGCATACTTATTGTCTGGACAAGACGGGGCTGGGGTAGGCGGGAAACTCAGGCTGGATCTGGCCGGACACTTCGGTTGCACTAGACATTGTGGCTGGCAGCGGGCGATCTCTCTGGGGCGATGACAGTGGAGACTCCGGGCGATGACGGTGAACACTTCGGTTCTGGAGCTGGCTGCTCCTGGTCCGTCTTGTCTTCCGAGCCTCCGTCTTGTCGGGCTTGGTGCTTCGGGCTTCCTCCCATGTCTATGGGATGGAGTATGAAGTACTATACCATTCAAGAGGGTAGGAAGTGGGTTCACATAGAGGAATGGATTCACCTTTGGAATCCATGATGACTTGGCATAAATTGGAGACCATGATGTGTTAACGACCGAAGGTCGGGCTACATCATCTCCCCTCCCTTCAAAAAGAGTCGTCCTCGACTCTACACGCTCATCACAAACTATAAGATGTTGAGAGACCTTTTTGAGCCTGGGGTTCACCATATAGTCTTCCTCGGGAAGGTTGAATTGACAACACCAGAATGTTCCTTCACCTTCCATGAAGCCTACAAAGCTCACCACAAAATCGAAGCAACACTCAAAGCGTAGCCAATTCATGAAGATTATAGAATGAGTCCTCAAGTAGAGTGAAGTCACCTTATGATGTAGAGATAGCTCGTTGAGGGGTAGCCATAGGTAACTCTCTATGGTTCATCTTGTCAACTTATGGTCCATAGAGCTTGACGCGTAAGCAATTGTACCTTCACACAACAAAGACCAAGCAAAATATGTTTGTATGTGATAGAGGAGCATGTCATTTGTGGTATGTCCATTCCTGTTCACAACACTATTAGCACAACTCAAGTATAGAAAACGGAATGCATATGCAAGGTCAAAGTGCACGGGAATTGTTTGAACATTATCCAAATGTGGGAACTCAAAAATTCCATAAAGCATCTTAGTGTGGCACTCAAAGCAATTGACTAAGATATGGATCAACATCTTTGATGCAAGAGTAGGAAAATTTGGCAAAAACACATGAGGAAGCATATCCAAAACAACATCATTATGTGTGCAAACCAACCATTGGAAAGAACAATTTTTCCATATGTTGGATGCCATACACATATCATCAAAAGGCAAAATCATGGGAGTATGAGTATCGCAAGCAGAAACACAAGCAACATGTTTGCAAACAAACCAAATGAATGAGCAAGTGGTCCTTATGTTGTTTGCAACAACTATACGAGAGACAGGGAAGCTCTCATGACAATACATGCTCATAATGGCATTATGGTTACACACAAAACATAGGAAAGAGAAATTGTTCAACATTTTTTTCAACACACAACGCATTATTATCCAATAGCAAAGAAACATGATTGTCACAAGGTGAAAAAATACCATTAACATGCTTGCAAGCAAACCATAGGAAAGAGCAATTTGTCAACATGAAAGATGCAAAGCATTCAAAAGGTATCACATCTTGGTTCGATCTTGAACTCACTTGGGGGATGCTCTCTAGAGCTCTTTTTGTCAACTCGTGCTCAACAGAGGTTGACATTCTTGTGCGGGTACCTACACACATCAAACACAAAAGGAAGAACGTGTGTGCATGGTAGAGAAACACATCATCCATCATGACATATCTCTTCTTGTGCACATCGCCGTTAGTGTTCATCAAGTATGAAAAATATGCATGGTGAGTATGCAAGTGGGGAACATGCTTATCATGGCAATCATCAAAATCTCCAACATTTGAGAAAGCTATGGGGGCCATCTCAATATAAACCATATGAGAATTATTGTTGCAAGCAAAACAAGTGAAAGATCACTTATTCAACTTATTGAAAGCAACAGGAGAAATTGTGAAACACTCATGACAAAGCATTATCCGAGGGGTACCATTGGTAACATCATTACAAGCAAAACATGTGAAAGAGCAATTGTTCAACAAAGTGCAAGCAATGACATCATAGATGTAACGTTTAGAGCATGGCATGTCTATGTCAACATCATAACAATCAAATAATTTCACATGCTCAACATTATGCAAAGGCAAAGTATCACATGGAAATACCAATAAGTCATATGTGATATCGGAAACATCATCCATAGCATGCCAATCATGACAAGTCATCATGTCCACTAGTGGGATCATGGCATAATCAACACGCTTATTTTTACCTTTTTCATACCTCTCATATGAAGTGGGTGTTGTGGTAGCATTGGCGTCCATGTGGACGACTTCTTCATCATGTGTGGGGATGGCATCATCTTCATCCACCATGTACATCTTCTTGGTCAGAGGCATCAGCATCTCCAATCTTGGCGCTTCTTGATCCATGGAACCTAGCACATCACGAGAAAACACACTAGAGGTAGAGGGTAAGTCGTTAGAAATCAAAGTGGTCCCACATGACCTATCAACTACTACTCTCAACTCACTAGGTGTATCACTCATGCCCTCCAAGTGGAAGCACTCAATATCATATGGTGGAATCACTAATCTCACTCTTATTTCACTCAAGTGGGCTAAGTGGCTCTCATACTCACATGGGATTGGTACCACCTCATCACTCAAGCATATGGGGGTAGGCTCGGTTATCTCAACACCATGTGCCTCCTTTGGTGAAGGGAAAATCTCATGCTCACCATTCTCGACCTTGTCGTTGCCATCTTGTGGTAATGGTGGAAGTAGGCTCATGTTGTTGTCGAGAGCGATGCTTAGAACGACTTCATCACATATGTAGCCTTGGATTCCTCCATCTTGAAGTGTAGACTCTTGGCGTGAATCTTGATGGTGTGGAGGACAGCTTGCTCTTGGTGCCCTTTTGGTGGTGGCACAAGTAGTTGAAGGTGCCTTATGATGGTGTCGACGGGGGTCATTGGCGTGCCTTGCCAAAGGTTGATGTAGATGGCGTACTTGGTCATCCACAGGACGCTCGCGATGATTCTCCTTTTCCTTGGCACTCTTCTTGGTGAGGAGTTGTAATGAGCGCAAAGCATCATTAGTCTTGGCCATCATGCTCATGGTTTTGGCGAAGTTGTTGTCCATGTCTCTCTTGAAGTTGTTGAGGGAGCTTTTGAACTTGTCCATGTGATGGTGCACCTTAGCGCTCTCGAGGTGGATGCTCCCTCTTGGTCGATGCGACTTGAGGAGCTTGTCATTGTCGTTCTTCAAGTCTTCCATGCTTGGGGAGTTATTGTTGTTGTAGAACTCCATATCACCCAAGCATGTGGAGCCATTGTTGGTGTAGTGCTCCATCATGTCATCCATGCTTGTGGAGGCATATGCACGGTGGCTCATCGTGGATTCTTCATAGAAATCATCCTTGGTTCCGGAGTCCCTAGACATGATTCACAAGACCAAGTGGTGTATATGGAAGTGGTAGGGGGTTAGGGATGCAACGTCAAACCTTACTTTACCTTAGAAGATAGTATCGTGCAAGTGGCAACACTTGAGAGCAATCAAAACCAAGCAAAGTGAAGTTCACACGGAACACCAAAACCAACTAACCACTAAAAACACACACACAAAGCTTATGGTGGATAGGTATGGAAGGTGGCATGTCAAGAACCAATCCAAAATCAAGATGTTGTAATGGAAAGTAAAGAACCACGATGATCACAAAGAAAAACAAGTAAATCCATAATATAGGAATTATGTATAAGGAAACACACACGGTGGGATAAATGGGACTTGTGCGACGGAGAAAGTGAACGAAGAGACAAAAGATTACCTATCGAAGAATATAAGCTCGTGTCGCACAAGTGCAAGGAGAGACACTAGTTCGATTGTAATAAATTGGTGGGCGATAAGATATGCACAATAAGTACCACCTATTTTATGTTCATCGAGCTTGCGCTTCCTATTCTATGAGGCACTTGTTTTTTTCTTTCTTTTTTTCTTTTTTTTTCTTTTCTTTTTCACTTGCCCCTTCCTTGTGCCAACAACTATACAAGATAACAATATGAGATAGCGTGCTCACAACTTTTGCTCGGAATTCTACAAGGTATCAAATGTGCATAGCCCAAGAAATCATAATAGTACTAGTCTCAATAGGTGATTGTTGAACACAAAGATAGTGTACCTCACAAAGGAAAGCAAGTGGGGAGAAGTTGCGGAATATTTATACCTTTTTTCACCGATCTTCGCCCTTTATTGGTGGATTCCGCCTTGCTCACGGAAATTGGATGGAGTATATAGCATGAACTACAGAGATGATGATGTAGAGCTCTTTCTCCTCTTCAAAATGAGCTAAAGAACACGACAATCCAAGTTCGTACACAAAAGTTATGCTCAAAATCGTGAAACAGATTTTTCTGTCAGCAGAGGGCGGACATTCGGGGGCGCCCAAGCCGGACAGTCCGGTCGGGGCGGAGATTCTGGTCTGTTTAGGTCGGACACTCCGGTGGGACGGATATTCCGGTCCGTTTAGGGCGGATGGTCTGGTCCGGTCAATCCAAAACTTCCAGAACACAAACAGGACGAGTTTTGCCGAAAAAACTCGAAGCAAAACCTCAAATTGATGGAGGAAAACAAGGAATTAGGCCATGGGAACGCAGGGGAAGGTAGATTAACAAGTTTAGCAAGTGATCCACCGATCAAAACCTACGAAAACGCACTCAAATCACAGATCGATCCAAAACACCAAATTGGGGCTATTTTCTAGGGATTTTCGTATTTATGGAGGAAAAGACCAAATCGATGAGGAATCTGTGGCAACCAAAAGCTATTGATACCATATGATATGGGGTAACCCCATGGGTGGCCCGATCTTCACGGATCTCATGGTCAAATCGATGGGAAAGCGAGGGGAAAGGGAAATGGTAGCGGAAGCGGACGCACACCTCGCGAAGAACATAATGAACACACGCAAAACTCACACGATACAAGGCCGATTGCTCCCACCGGTGGCCACCGGTCCGATACAATCCTCGCAAGGAAAGATCGGTTAACATGCTCCCTCGGTCCCACGCGAAGAGGGAATAACACCTTGGAGAGGGTCTTGACGTCTTGGCAAAGGGACACTGATGCCAAGGCCTTGTACAATGAGGGATGCGCGATGCAAACTCCAACGAGGTGGTGACAATAGTCGATCCCCTTTTGGTAGAAGAGGATGAGGCAAAACTAGAGATTCCACAAAGGGGTTGTCTTTAGTCTATCATATATTCCTAAGGGATATAATGAGGGGTGGGGGCTCTATCATCTATTTCAAATGCTGATAGGTACTGGTCGGTATTTCAAACACCGACGCCGCGCTAGATTCACAATTCCTCGAATTCGTGTATTGTTCCTGAAATTTGTTAAATAAATCGTATTAATTTAGAAAAAATAGTCGTATTGCTGGCAAGGTGAGCAAGGGCTCCTTCCACCGCAAATATTTTTCCTTGTTTTAAAAAAAATGCTCCTCCACCCAAAATTATGTCCCGTCGCTACCATTCGTGAGAGAAAAGGCTCCTGGATGAAGGAGAATCATCATCCCTCTCTCCTCCTCAATGCGGCATTGGCTGCTATGCTCCACTCATGCATATATGTCTGGCACTTGTTCAGGTGGGAAGTATCGCCGTAGTCACCTCTTCCTTCCAATGTAAGCTTCCACGCAATGGAGTACAACTGTGCAGGCGCAGCAGTGCAGAGAAAGTTGGGGCCCATGGTGGTCAAGTGTCAACACCCGGATTTTTAATCCCAGATGCCTGTGATGCCATACATCACAATCCCAGGATTACCATTTTTGCGAGACATAACAGATTGGATATCACAGTACACCATCCATTACAAACCATAATAAGGTCTTACAGGAATAAAGGATCTCATGATCCAGTCTTAATACAACAAGCAGCGAAATCATTAATAAGCGTAGCAGTGGGGTCCATCTTTAGGGTCACAGGCAATGCTGACGATGGAAGATAGTCCTAGTTATCATAGCCGTCCTGCTGCCCTTCATCGTGGTACTCCTCTTCATAGTCTGGCCATGAGAATAGCCAGGGACAAAAGCCATGAGTACTCTTTAAGTACTCGCAAACTATTACTAACAAGTAAGGTAGTTCTAGTAGGAATTCTAACTCTAAGTTTATTTGCAAAGTTAAGTTTTGAAACCTAAGCTGAGTTCAGAAACAAAGAAAGATAAAATAAAGTTCTAGAATCACTTAAGTTGGGAAGCTAGTGTCATTGTCACAACCCTATTGTGGTCAAGTCAAGATTCATCATTCATTTCATATGTCATTTTGAAAACATCTGACAACGGAATAGTATGGCCACTCCAACTGTCCATAACCGCGGATGCGGCTATTCGAATAGTTTGACACTCTGCAGAGGTGGTACACTTTCACCACAAGATTCGATACATCTGTCAGGGATAACCCTGAATCATCCTATTTAGTATGCAGATAATCAAACATAACCTTTCCTTTACACACCCTAGTATAAGCACCTCTCCTATGAGCATGGCCTCCCAACCATGACCATCTGTCATCTTGGGCACTGCATAGCTGGACAACATTGAGAGGTAGCCTCAGCTCAAACCTCTCACGCTAGGGAACTAATACTAATGCATATAAACTTTCGGCTAAGCCTTACCCTATTTAGCTAATGTGGTTGTACGGTAAATTTGGAATGGTATGTCATCTAAACCCAACCATCAGTTTTGTAAAAGGGCTAAGGCTCTTGCCTCAACATTTTCATCATCATAAACCATTTGTGTTTCTCAACACATGTCAAAACATCTCAATAGAATGAATCATCATTCCAAGGTTTTCATAAATCATTTGTACCAAGTATTCCCATCTAGAGTGAATCAAGTTTTGGTTTAGCTCTAAACCACTAAGTTAAGAGTGTTCACTAAGGTGGGATGCTAATCTCAATCTCATGCCATAGAATGACATCTACTTCTAACTAGGTAGGTCAAGTTTTATAATTTTTATGGTACCTTTAAACCAGTAAAGGACTTTGGTAAAGTAAATAAGGTAAAGCTTGTAGATAAAACTTGGAGTAGGTAATAGTCAAAGGGTATAACCAAAGCATGCCTAATGCCTTTTCTTAGATTATCTAGCTTGCAAGGTTTAGCTTGCCAATAGTAGCTTGCTCAGTTTACTTGAATTGCTAGGCTTGCATAAGTATAATACTTGCAAGTGTTAGCTTGCCTTGAGTAGTGCAGTGGTTGAAGTTTTCTTCCTCCTCCTCTTGGTAGAACTCCTCCTCCTCGAAAGCTTGGTCGGTACTATTGTCTATAAATACATACGGGATATACAATCACCAAACAAAGCTTAACTAGTCTACTTAGCATACTAAGGACACATTTGATGGTCTATTATCATCACAAGCCTCACAAGGTTTAATTATCTAGCTTTATTCTTTTTATTTGAGAAAAGTAATTTCTACTCATTGAAATTAACTAAGATTTAATATCCTCCAATTAAAATATGGGATCATGTGGACACATGTCATCACCACATATTTTAACACATGGGAATGTATTAAATGTTGGATCATATTTTAATAAGTTTAAGTTTAATATTTAATGATTTAAAGTTACTATAAATGCCTATATAGCATTATTTTGGTACTAGTCCAAAGTCACTTCATACAAACCTTAATATTATTACATATTCAGATAGTTATGGTTAAATGTGATTTTTGAGAGTTGGAATCAACTCAAAAGCTATTATGGTTGATTTTATAAAAATATTTGAATGTGCAAAAGCTTTTGTATTGTTAATTTTGCTAGGATAGATCTCTAACTCTAAATGACTTAAATCAAACGGAATTGGATAGAGATTTTCCTTACCTTTCCAACAAAATTGGAATCATTAAATTTGGATGTGTAAAACTCTCTGAATTGATTTTTAAACTCAAGGACAGAACTAAGTTTTAATTAAAACAGAAAAACATATATTTGAATTACTGGGTCAGCGTGGGAAACTAATTGGGCCGGCCCGTGTACACTCCGTGGCGTTGAGGGCTGCTGGCAGGGGGTCCCGCTTGTCAGTGACTCTTTAAACATGAAGCGGTATGGGGCGATAAGAACCACATGATTAGAATACGATCTAATGGTCCACGGTCATCGTCGACGACGGACACGTCGCCAATGAGACTGAACCCTAGAGAGGTCGGTGGGGGTCTACTGGGGACGTACCAGGACTCCAGCTAGTGCGGCGAGGCGGGCAAACGAACTGGTGGATGACGACGGACTCAGGCGAGGTCGCGGCAGGGGCTGAGGTGGATGAAATCGACGGCCACGTCTCCTCCTCTGCAGCGGCTACCTCCGGCGGAATTCGGGTGATGGGCTGCTCGAGCGGCTCCGACGAGAGAGGGGACACGATCAGTGGAGAGATGGGAGTGGAATGGTGTGGCGATTGAGGCTGGGGTGCCCTCCTTATATATGTTCGACGACGGGACCGACGGGTGTGGGCGGAGCTCGTCGGTGACGGTGATACAGGGGGCTACCGGCATGGGCAAGGTAGACGGATGGTGGGCGGTCTACTGGTGGTCAGCTACGGTGCAATGGCTTGGCTAGGGGTGGTGGCTAACGGTTGGGGGCTTCCCGCCCTCTAGGAGACAAAGGTAGTGCTCGACGGTACTCCTGGCGACCGTGGGTCACGCGGCGGTGCACGGCCGTGTCTGGCGGGGTGAGGGGGTCGAGGCAGAGCGTCGCGGTCTGTGGCGTGCTGGCGGCAAGGGCGCTCTGGCGTGCGCTGTGCATGACGCAGAGAGAAAGGGCGGGGCAGCTCTGGGGTGGTCTAGGGGCTGTCTTTGGCCGTGGGGTGGACATGGACTCGCGGTAGGGTTGGGCGGAGCTAGTGGGCAAGCTGGAATGGCGCGGCGCGGTCTGCTGCGAGCTGCGCATGCTCGGCCGGCGGCGACCAAATTTGGGCAGCGCGCCACTTCTTCTAGCGGTGAAGGGGGAGTTGGTTGATGGTTTGGTTGGAACGAGGGTAGACAGGGGAGAGCAGAGAGGGTCGAATGGGGGACAAGAGATCAATTGGCAACCGTATTAGTTAGGCCAGAATTTTTCTGCCTGCCACCTATTTGATCAAATGGCCGCATGAACAAAATATTTGAATTTTGAGATGATTTTTGGTGGAGTTGTTTATATTATGCTTAAGCTTCTAGGTTTGCTTGGGATTTTGAAATTGAGTTCATTTGAGTGGTTTTTGAAAAAGTGTGATCTATACATATGAACTAGATTCAATTTTCAATTGTCATTTAAAATTAGAGTTCAAATGTTTTTGGGAGATCACAAAGTGGGCCTTCGCACATCACTACTTGTACTAGAAAGGGGTGCAAAGATCCACAATTGTCTCTGTTGGGAATTGAGTGCTAGGAATAGCCAAAGTGGGCTAGGTGATTAAATTGGCAAAAGTGACCATTTCCATTATTTATTCTTTTTGATTTCTTTTTCTTTGGTATTTGCTTGGGGATGATCTAGATGATGTGTAATTCACCTTAGAATCATTTTACAACCAATGGATCACTCAAACATGGCAATTCAAAACAACTCCTATTTTAAATGCACACACATATGAAGGCTTAAAGATTTTAAATAGAAAAAGTTTTTGTTAACCCTAAATTGGGTAGATTTGATCTTGATCACTTGGATTAAAGTTTTGGGATGTTACATCCAGCCCAACTTTCCTTCTGTTTGCCTCGTGCTTCCACCCAAAAATGAGCTCTAGCTGGATGTTTTCTTTCTCTTCCATATTAGGCTCTCTTCATAATGCTAAATAACTTAGGCTAGTAAAACTTTTTATAGATGTGGCTCTTTCAAAGAGGCCGCTAATCTACAGTACCTTCAAAGTGTATTGGGTGATACCAAATATACACCGTTACTTTTTATAGATGTGGCTCTTTCATTTTTTTTGAGCTTTACCTATTATAGAGCATAATTTTATATAGTTATGATATGTCATACTTTATTATTATGTGGGTCTCACGTACCAACTTACTAATAAAAGGATGATGCACAAATACAAAGAGGCCTCTAATCTTGTCCAATTAAACAAGAAATTTGTAGATAATAGGCCTCAAAATATACAAAAAGGAACCTAGTACAGAAAGGAAAGGCGTAATCACGTAGAGCTTCATTGATTATCAGCGGTGGTATATGAATGAAGGGCACGGCTCGAGGCCAGATCAGAGAGTCCTCATTTTCACCCACCCAAATCGCAATGCTTGGGACGGTCACTCTGAAGATGGAAGCCACAGTTCTCAACTGTTCCTCTTGCTCCCAGCCCCTCAAGCCCCAGCGGGTCTACAAGGTCTCTCCATTTCTCTCTCACAATCCATTGATTTTTCTTTTGTCGGTTCGTCCGTACAACTATTTTATTTTTTGAACTTTCATTTCTGTAGTGCATGGATATTCATCTAGTCTGCCACCACTGCATCTACAAGATCACCTCCTGCTAGAAGTGTGAGCACCCTAGCGGCGGATTCACCCACGAGCCTGCCATGGACGCCGTCCTATCAGCGGCTAGGGTTGAGTATGTGCACAAAGGATGTTGTAGTTTCCTTCCCTACTATGAACTCCACGAGCATGAAATCATGTGCCGGTACGCTCCTTGCACTTGCACGGAGACCGGCTGCGACTTCGCCGCCCCGCCGCCAGTGCTCATTGCCCACCTCGAAGCCAGCCACTCGATCCAAGTGCATAAGATCCAGTATGCCACGACCAAAGCTTTCCAGGAGCTAATGTCGTAGCCGAGCGAGGCGTCCCGCCGGCTCATCCTCATTGGGGAGCAAGACGGTGTCGGGTTCGTCCTGATGATTGGCACGGTCCGCCTGGTGTCTGTGGTCTATGTTAGGGCCGCAATGTGCGACTTGCCGGTGTACAGGGTGAGGATGTGGGCGGAATGCTCGCCGCTGCTCTCCTGGATGGACGATAGGAGGAGGACCGGCACCATGACGGTGGAGCTCGACCATTCGAGCTCCGCTAAGCTGGGAGACGTCGCGTTTGAGGACCTTACGTCTTACCTGGCGGCGCCGCCTCATTACCTGGTCAGTCCTGCTACGTCGAAGGAGTTGTGTTTCTTCTTTCGTGTTGAGTTTTAGTGGTGATGTAAGCTGCTGTTAATTGGTTTAATTACAGAAAGATCGTTTGTGTACCAAGAATGGTGGATTTTGTAGTAGTAGTACTCTATCTCCGTCCCAAGAAATAAGGCTCCCTTATTTTCTTGTTTGTTGTTTGACCAAGATTTACTCTAAATATATATAAAGAATGTTGGTACTGTACAAATTTAGCATCATTGGAAAGTGTGTTTCAATACGAATTCAATGAAACAAATTTTATGCAATATAAGTAAATTTTAGTTGCTCCATTTATTCGGTCAAACATTACTTTGGAGAGCATGTGCGCCATATTCCTTGAAACAGAGGTAGATGAGTTCGGTGGACGTACTCTCCTGAGTATTTTTCATGAAGTCTTAACATCCGATGGGTTCGGTGGATGTACTGTACTGAGTAGTATGCTGAATAGGATTAAGGCTCTTTCCTTAGAAAGGCCAGAGGCCCAATTCGCAATACTACCAAGTAGATGAATTATTCACTCTAATTAATTTATGCATGCACCACAAGTTTTACATGCATGAGACGCTAGATAAAAAAGGAGGACATGATGAGATATGAAACAACATGCATTGCGAGATTGAGAGAAAATAGAGATATCTAAATGAATGAGTCACAGGAATTAAGACAATAAAAAAGATAGGTCTTATAATTTCTAATAATTTTAAAATGCTTTCTCGCCTAATAATCCCAAACAGAGGTAGGAGTACTGGTCAACATACATTCAAGAGAACTAGTATGTACTACTCTGTAGTAGTAGTACAATAGTGGAGTACGGTAGTAGTAGTACTCCCCTCCGATTCATATTAATTTTCACTGGATTGGATGTACTCGTATCTAGCACTAAAACATGTTTACATACATCTATTTTTGCGACAAGTAATATAGCCATTTTTGGTGTAGTACTAGTTTGGTTGAAAGAAATCATATTTTTCCGTCGTAGGGACGGTCGTTTTTTGCTAGTAGTAGTACTAGTACATAGCAGGTAGTAGTGATATATATGTTTATACTGAACTAACTCAACATACATTCGGGCAATCGACAAATGTTCATCTTGTTGTTCTGTTGCTACAGTGCTACTAGCAGTTTTTCAGGTGCCCATTCACCCTCTGTCTTTCAGCAATACTCTGCCCTTAAGCAATATAAATGGAATTACTCAAAGAAAGTCTCTACCACTATAAAATTATAATCTGCCATCGCTATTGATTGACAAGACAATTCATTGAGGTGGGGTGGGATGTTGGCATGCTACGATGCCTACTCTTACTATCACTCCGCGGTCAAAATAAAAGAAACAACTGCGATTCATTGCATTAATTCTTGCCTCCGCCCCTTGTATGCCTGCAGTATATACATGCATTAACTTTTGTGAGTAGTAGTACAAGTAGGAGTAGTATCAAGCAAAGATATACCGAAACGCAAAGATATACTCGTAGGTCACATGGTGTACCATTCTGAGTCTTCGTCTTCTTCTTCTTCTTTGGTCTACTTGCCCTTGCCCTTCTTCCTTAGTTCCTTTTTTGGTTGAACCTTTTGAGAGTTTGTTGACCCCTCTCGAAGTTCACTATACGCTTGTATACCTCGCAGGCCGTGTAGGCGTTGAGTCTTGCATACTTGATCTACACTTCGGTCAGGGGCATGCTCCCCCACTTCTAGTGGTCCACATCCTTCTTCTTCTTCATGACTTTGTAACGGATGTCTATGAGGGCCACCGCGTAGTCAGCCAAAGAATCCTTCTCATTCACGGAGCCAGCAGGATTTCACCTCTTTTGGATGTCCACGAAGTTCGTCACTGGTACTAGAGAACGCCTAAGCCTGATACCGTTGTTGCCGATGTCGATGCCTACAAAGGAAATGTTAGGGTTGGCGAGGAACTCTGCTAGCTTGGAGCATGGCTGGTCGACCTGGAAAATCTGGTAGACCAGGCAATCCATGCCCACACATAGATGGACGATAGCGGCCTTCTGCGTTTACGATTTCTCATTGGTGTACTCGATGTCGAGGCCAACAATCTTGTCGTCCATTTCCTCCAGGATCTTTTGTATTTTCTCGATGCAATCGTTCACCCGATGCTTTGTTGGTATATGCCACCTATAGTGTGGTGTTGCCAGGGTCCAGGAAGTAGTACATCTTATCCAACCGCGCTGCCATGGATGGTGATTAGCGCCTTCTTTTGTTTCGCAGAGGTCCGACCGGCTGACATAAAAGGAATGGGATAGAGAAGAAAGGAACCACTAGGATGATCGGCAGATGCATGCATGAGCGATTTTGGAGACGGAAGGGCATGCAGTTTCCCCTAGCCCCGCCCACATAGTCCTATAGAATATAATTTATTTATGGATCAGTTTTATGGACGCAGATTATTTACAGCTATAGGTTGATTTCTAGATTATACAAAAAGTACAAGAACCAAACACACGGGATACTTTATGAATGTGGCTCGAAAGTATAAATAGTTTTTGAGTTTCACCTACTACTATAATTTTATATAAAAAATGATATGCCATACTTATATTATCTGATTCTCATGTGCAAGGCACTTGCAACTCACTAGTTTTCCTTATCTTATCTTATCTTACCACTATATCTCTACTATTATAATGGAGCAGTTTTGAATTGGATCCTTAGCACCAATTCTGACTGTTGGGCTGTTAGATCCAATGGTTTAGAATATCTGGATTCATGTTGAATAGCACCTAGAGCAAACTCCGCCATTTTCTAGAACTATCATGTCACCACCCTCAAAATTTCATAGCATAGTAGGTTGTATTCTCTCTACTACTACAATGGAGCAGTTTTGAATTGGATCCATAGCACCAATCCTGACCGTTGGGCTGTTAGATCCAATGGTTCATAGCAGCTGGATTTATGTTGAATAGTACCTAGAGAAAAATCCAACATGTTCTAGAACCATCATGTCACCACCCCCAAAATTTCATAGCATAGTAGGATGTATTCTCAATATGGGTAGATAGTTATTACTAATAGACTTAATGTATGCATTTTTTTTCTAAAAAGAATATTGGTTAATAACAACTTAACGTTTGTTAAATCACATTTCATACAGTATATACGTGTGTGGCACGTCCCTTTTGATCAATACGTGAGACTCAGATAATAGACGTATGATATATCACCACTATATAAAATTTTAATAGGTAAAGCATAAAAAATATAAATTTGATCAACATCTATAAAGTATGGGTGTATATTTGGTTCTTATACTTTGTATATCATTTAGAAGTCAACGATTATTAGCTACCTAAAACTTGAAACTTCTAATAACATGGTCTAGAGAAACGAGGAAGAAGATTCTAGAATGATGGAGAAGTGTGTTTTGAGTTTTGTGCATACCATTCATTGTGATGAAGACTATCAATAAAATCTTCTATATACTAGAATGGAAAAGAAGATCCAATGACTGGAAATGTTGGGATTCGCGAGTCTTGATCCAACACTCAATATTCAAAGTTATTCGTACACATTTCCAGCATTGGATCAAGACTCTCGAACTCCAACATTGCTAGCAGTTGAATCTTTTTTCCATTTTAGCATCTAAAAAATACTACTCCCTCCGTCCATAAATAACTTACTTGGGTTTGTCTAGATTCGAATGTATCTATACACTAAAATGCGTCTAAATACATTCGAATCGAGACAAAACCTACTCAGTTATTTCTGGACGAAGGGAGTACTTTTGATAGTCTTTAGCCCAATGTATGCATATTACTACTCCAAGTTACTTACCACTCAGACTAGCCTTAGAGCATCTCTAGCATGGGGAAAATAGTGCGCTATTTCACGCTATTTAGCGTGATATAGCGTATTTGGAGAGTCCACAATATTTTTTAAAGATTTTGCTTGCTATGGCGCTATCTTTAAATAGCTTTCTATATCACGCTAAAACATCATAGCGTTAGCGCTATTTCAAGTATATGATGTTTTTTTTGGCGGGTGTGGAGTAAGATAACATATGATGAATGTGTCGAGTAAGCAAACATACAGTGAAAATTTGATTGTTAAACTTAAGTGATCATGTCAATCCACCGCCTCCTCCTGCAGCACCTAGCGTTGTACCTAGATTCAGCCCTGTCGATTATCCTCCAACTTGGATAGCGCCGGAATCGATTATCCATGTACAAGTATTACTCTAGGCAATTCATTAGATGCTGAAATCGTTTATATTCATTATATACCTGTTATATTTTTAAATTTTTACTAAAAGATGTTTTGTAAAATAGTGCGTTTTTTGCACGCTATAACTTTCATATCGTGTGGACAAAAGCCACGCTAAATTAAATAACACGCTAGTATTGTTTGCCTTGATCTCCAGTGGCCTTCCTAAATTTGGTAGTCTCTTAGAGTATCGCTAGTGGCTTGTCTAAATTTGGTAGTCTACATCTTCACTTTATAGATAATAGTGTAAAAAGATTCATTTTTACACGACTTTAGTTTTCTAGTGGATAGTCTAAATTTGATAGTCTATATGCCCATTTGCACATAAATAGTCAATATACATAGTAAATCAGTACAACAAGTGCTCTGATTTGGCGGGGGAGCAAGCTCGTGAGCGACCAACTTTGCTTTAGACATGGTGGCTCGGTTGTCCAAATATGGACAACGAGTAGCCTATTTGGAGGATGTCTAAATTTAGACCACCTGATACACAAGCCACCGGAGACATTTTTTGGTCCATGGTGGTCTATATTTGGCTTAGATTCCGGATACACTAGCCACTAGAGATGCTCTTAGGCTGGTCTTAATGGGAAACATACTAGTTCATATTACTACCTTCATATGTGTACATAATTGAGCTGAAGGTAGAGACCTTATTTTTGCAGAAATGGCTCTAGAAATACTCTATGCCTAGAAAGGCTAGGATATCACAGTAAACTATTTTTTCTAGTCATTGGACTATAGCTACTCCTAGGATAGGATAGGATATTATTATTCTATTTCTTTTCAACTGTATAGCCAAATTCAAAATCCCAGAGAGGCAAATTCTCCCGCCTCCATCCAACGAAATATTTCGAGTGGTCAGACGCCCCAAGTTGTAGCCGTACGAAATTCCTTTTCTACCCCTGACAATGGCATATCTACTAATGTAGGGCCTTGGGTATGGTTCGTAATCCCCCCCAGGTGATGGGGGTCCCCACAGCTCTGAAGCTGGGTAGTCCACCTTCCACTGACGTCATTTCCCCCATAGCACTCTGAAAAACCCTAACCCCTTTCTCACCTCCAGCTCCTGCACCACCGCACCGGAGCATCCCCGCAGTGCTTCGCCAGCCTACACGCCACCCAACCCCCTCTCACCTCCAGCACCTGCACCACCACATCATAATCATATCTGCCACACTTTGCCCGCCTACACACCACCCAACCCCCTATCTCACCTCAACTTCTACACCACCATATCGGAACATCACCTCCGCACTTTGCCCGCACACACACCAACCCAAACCCCCTATCCCACCTTCGGCCCCTGCACCACCACACTTCACCGGCCTACATGCCATACCTCGATACCATATACTCTTGACCAGTCTACGGGATCAACCGACGTCCACCTTACCAAACCTAGTTCGCTTACACCCTGTTCCATACAACCGTCTTAGTTTTGCCAACTCCCTAGTCCACAACACCTGACCTGCTTCACCTACGCCGGTGTGCGATGCACTAGATCTGCTTCATGGACTCAACAGTCCACTACACTAGATCTGCTTCACCGACGCTCTTGTGCAGCGCCTCGAATCCATAATCGATCATAACAAATTTGCTTCACCGACGACGTTGTTCACTACACCAGATCTCCTTCACCGGCCATCTTGTCAAGCAAGCCAAACCCATCAATAACCTCCACAGATCTGCTTCATAGACGCCACCGAGATATATCTGCTTTAGCTCGACTCACCGACACCGGGCACCCTCGGCGTCCTTGACATCACCCACAAAGATGTCATGTATGCATAAACGATGTCGTGGCCTAGGTAAACCAGATCTTCTCGTTCGTTCGTTTCAATATAGCAGGTATAAGCATGCGACAGTGAACTTCATTTCTGTATTGGTGGTAAATTTCTACCTCAATATTGGCTTAATTGATATCCCACTCTCCCTTGATAAATTCGGTGTAGTCTATGTTAAATCCAGGCGTTAAACTACTTGAGGTATAAGGCATCCTTGTTATGCGTGTTTTTTCTTTGACCAACAATTACTCTTAATATAGATAAACAATTTTGGTAGTATAAAACAGACATCATTAGAGTTCATTGGTATTATGCAGTTCACTAAACATCTGAAGCTGCCTACCTGTTCTACAAGTTCACAAGTTATGTCATCATAATGTGCATTTTCTTTGTCTGTTGCTACAATACAGACTGCATGTAATTTTGGAGTTCATTTGTAGTTTTAAGCCACTGAACATGTAGGTTAACATTCCCTCCTCTACAAGTTCAGAATTTATGTTATTTTAATTTCAATTTGGTTGTTCTAAGCAACCAAAGTAAATGCCTTCTCTTATGTAATTCATCGCAATTTTTATGTCATTGAACTTGTTGGTTTTGCATTCCCTCTTCAAGTTATGCCATTATTATTTGTTTCAATTAAGCACCGACAGTAGATGTCGCCTATTGTGTACTACTCCCTCCATTTCAAAATATAAGATGTTTTAGCTTTGTGAAAGGAGTGTATCTAGACACCATTTAGTGTGTAGGTTTACTCCAAACCTGCATGAACCTACTCACTAAAAGTGGTCTAGATTATGACTTATACTTTTTGAAACAGAGGGAGTACATCCATTCCGTAAAAGAAGGCCTATACTTTTTTAAAGTCAAACAATGATGACTTTTACCAAGCTCATAGAAAAATATATTATGGGTAAATTTGTGGCATTTGCGTCTATTAAAATATATGCCCCAATGTATCGAATGGTGTTGGTTTGGTATGGTGAATGTTCCTGGTATGTTCTACAAACTTTGTCCAATTTTGCCTCGATTGACGTGCAAAAAATTTATACGCCTTATTTACTTTGGATTGGATGTAGTATTACATGGCATGTTTTAAGGCACTTAACATGGTTATCTACATGCCCTGCTCTATGAATTCAAGTTTCCCAATTATAATTTCTGTAACAGTAGTATCTACCTTCTATTTTGCAGTTCATGGCATTTTAAGTAACTTCACAGATGGGTTAGCATTCCCTGCTCTATAAGTTCATGAGATATACCATTATAATGTCTATCTTGTTCGTCCAAACGTTAGTACAATAACAGTCTGCTCTGTAGATGGTGACAAATTCTATGTCACTTATCATATTTGTTTGGAATCATATTTTACAAGTTAAATCATTGTAATATCTCTCTTGTTCGTGCTAAGGAGTGACTGTAACTGCATTCTATTTTGTCGCCATGGCAATCTTTATGTCATTTAAATGTTTTTTGTATTCCGCCATTCCCTACTCTACGTGTTCACAAGTGATTATACTATAATGTCTATCTAGTTCTTTGTAAACAGCAATAGACACTATCTGATATTATTTCCTCTCATAGGGAACACGGGGAGTCGTATAGTGAATCACCCCTACAATCTTGTAAGTACATGTTGCTTTGTATTGCTGAATGCAAACCTAGTTTATGTGAATGAGTGTCCTGAACCTATATGTAGAGGAGCAAAAATAAAGTAGATGGATTGTTTATCCAAGTATTGGATGCGGTGGATGTCTTCAAAGAACAAACTGACAACAAGATGTCCTCCAACGGAACTGCACAAAAAGAAATAGTAAGTCACTTGTTTTTACTGAGATGTGCTTAGTGTCAGATGCTTGTTTGTATGAGGTAACACATGATTCAGCTAATGATTAGAACAAGATTGACCTTAAACAAGATTGGACAAAAACCAAACATAAATCCCTCGATTTATAATTCAATGTGCTCACTTGATTTTGGTGATGATCTATTCTTTATATAATTCACTTGTGTTCATCTATCTATCTATCTATCTATCTATATGTTAACTAGACCATAATTAGGTGGTGGTGCTTTAAGTATATCCACTTTTATGGTATATTTTTCTACTATGTAACAAAGACCAATTGTAAATCTCTTGATTTCTAATTCATTTTTCTCACACAATAATCGTGATGATCTATTCTTTGCTATATTTGACTCAACATCATATCTATCTACATATCCGTCAACTAGACTATGATTATGTGGTGGTAATTTAAGTATATCCACTTTTATGCTAATTTATAGTCTATTATTGTATTTTTCTTCTATAATTAAGAGTTTGTATGCACGCTGGAGGTAGTCACATTGTCTAGTGTCGGCACCACATGAGTTGGGCAGTGATTAGAACAAGATGACCTTTAACGGTACTGTATAAAGACCAAACATAAATCCCTTGATTTATAATTCAATTTGCTCACTCAATCATGGTGGAGATATATTTTTGCTATATTTGACTGATAATCTTCTAGCTATATAAATACGTTAACTAGACCATGATTAGGTGGTGGTGATTGAAGTATATCCACTTTATGCTAATCTATATTATATTGTAATATTAGAGATCACCACCATGATTGAGCTTATATGCACTCTGGAGGTAGTAACATTGTCTAGTGTTATATGTATGAGACTAGTATAAATTACTTGGTCTTGGTGGGGAGTAACTTGGACTAGTAAAAATGCATACAATACTAGTCCAAATTACTCTACCAACAATAAAGGGTGTCAGATACATTCGTTTCACAAAATCCATAACATCTTATATTTTGAAACGGGGGGAGTTCTATCTAACTACTCATAATGAGATTGTCATAGCTATTATCATATAATACGATCCCTAGTTACTATATATGTACTATAACCATGTTAATATGATTTGGAGGTCTATCATGCACCTGTTGTTTGATGGCTTAATTCATTACCTCAATAGCTACTAGACATGATGCACATATATAGTCTATTGCCAATTTGATTCTTTAGTTTGCTCATGATTAAAGAAATGTAATGATTTTCTTAACTTAAACGGTTAGAGCACCGCGCTGTCAAGGCGGAAGCTGCGGGTTTGAGCGCCATCAGTCCCAAACTAGGGATGGCAATTTATGTGAGAAATACAATGTTTGGTTAATAATAAACAACGGATTTTCATCTATACATGATCAGATGATCTTGCGAGTTTAATATTAGCCATCATATGGTTCAATTGGTTATGGTTCCTGTGAATTTTTAGTTGACTTTTGATTGCATCAATGCTATATTCTGACATGGTTCCCAGACATACATTGTTTAAATACTTCACTGTCCTTGCAAGGTGCACCATGTATCATTTTCTTGTTTGTCTACCGGATTTTCTTCCCTGGTTATATATACAATGATACTGTCAGTAGTTGGAAATACAATAGTTGTAGGCATTACAAAGAATGTTTGTGTTACTCTTTGGATGCATCCAACTATCGTTTTGGCACCAAATGACCCATCTCATTGTTTCTCTTCTTTTTTATTTACTGGCTCGACGATCAAAATATTTGAATGATCTGGCTACTGAAAAGGAATGGTTGATATCTTGTTTGTCTGAAATGATTCTAGTAGTCTATTTAAGACACTTGATCTATTGTTTGTTTTTCCAGGGTACTATCATAGTTCCCTGATGATTAAAGCAATGCCTCCTATGGTTGGAGGTCACTTTTTTGGCTAGTTCATACAATAGACCATTTTTAATGCTATTTTTATATTTTAGGTTAATGCTTTGTTTTCCCGACCAGTTCTAAGCAGTTGAAGGAATCTCATGCACCTCTTTTTGTTATATTTTCTATATTTCCGTTATGTATAGTTTATGAGGGAAAGAGTCGAGTTGCTTGATTCCCTAAATTCATTGCCACACTAGTTTAGTTATTTTGCATGAGACACACATGTTGACGGCTTGATTTGTTTTATTAGGACTAGTTTAGTTAGCCACCACAGGTTATTTGGAGCTCCTCCAACTAACTGATGCTCCATTCATGAGAAATACGTATCCGTATTCAGACTTAGAGTCATCAAGATCGGTATCAAATCTAGCATCGACATAACACTTAGCGACAAGCTCTTCTTCACCTTCGTACATAAGAAACATATCGTTAGTCCTGACCGCTATCCAGTGTTTCGAACCTGGATCAGATTGGTACCTGGTAGTCAAACTAATAGCATGTGCCACATCCGGTCTAGTACATAGCATGGCATACATTATAGAGCCTATGGCTGTGGCATAGGGGATCTTATCCATTATCTCTCTCTCTTCCGCCATAGCCAGACTTTGAGCCTTACTCAATGTCTTGCCTTGTAACATAGGTAAGAACTCTTTCCTACTTCCATCCATATTGAACTTCTTCAATATCTTTTCAAAGTATGTACTTTGCGATAGCCCAGTTAGGCGTCTTGATCTATCTCTATATATTTTTATGCCTAGTATGTATGATGATTCACCAAGGTCCTTCATTGAAAATTTATTGTTTAGATAACTTTTAACACTATTTAAAAGATCTATATCATTTCCAATCAATAATATGTCATCCACATATAATATTAGAAATTCCACAGAGCTCACACTCACTTTCTTGTAAATACAATATTCTTCGTAAGTTTGGACAAATCCAAACTCTTTGATCACCTCATCAAAGCGGAGATTCCAACTACAGGATGCTTGCTTCAGTCCATAGATGGATCGCTAAAGTTTGCAAACCTTGTTAGCATCCTTAGGATCGACAAAACCCTTTGGTTGTATCATATACAACTCTTCTTCAATATTACCATTGAGGAATGCGGTTTTGACATCCATCTACCAAATTTCATAATCAAAAAATGTAGTAATTGCTAATATAATCCTAACCGACTTTAGCATCGCTATGGGAGAGAAAGTCTCATCATAGTCAACTCCTTGAATTTGTCGAAATCCTTTTGTGACAAGTTGAGCTTTATAGATGGTCACATTACCATCAGCGTTAGTTTTCCTTTTGAAAATCCATTTATTCTCAACAGCCTTTCGGTCGTGAGGTAAGTCTACCAAGGTCTAAACCTAGTTTTTGTACATCGATTCCATCTCGGATTGCATGGCTTCTAACCATTTATTGGAATCTGGGCTCATCATCACTTATTCATACGTCGCAGGGTCATCATTTCCATCTACCATGAAATTCATGACTGCATTTCCGTATAGTTCAAGAACTGCACGTGTCCCACTTGACCTGTGAGGTTTGATAGTGTCCTCTTTCGGAGTTTCATGATTTTTATCATTAGTTCCTTATTCATTTGATGAAGTCAACTCTGGAACAATTTATGGCGTTGCGCCACTTGCTGTTTCACGAAGAGAAGGTTCAATAACCCCTTTGAGTTATACCTTCCCACTACTCACACCTTTCGCGAGAAACTCCTTCTCTAGAAAGGATCCATTCTTCGCAATGAAATCCTTTCCCTCGGATATGTGATAGAAGGAATACCCAATTGTTTCTTTAGGGTATCCTATGAAGACACATTTTTCCGCTTTGGGTTTGAGTTTATTAGGCTGAAGTTTCTTCACATAAACATCGCATCCCCAAACTTTTAGAAATGACAGCTTTGGTTTGTTTCCAAACCATAATTCATACGGTGTCATTTCAACGGATATAGACAGTGCCCTATTAAAGTGAATGCAGCGGTTTCCAGTGCATAACCCCAAAACAAAAGGGGTAAGTCTGTTAGAGACATCATAGATTGAACCATATCCAATAAGGTACGATTACGACGCTTCAATAGACCATCATGTTGTGGTGTTCTGTTAGGCATGAGTTGTGAAACTATTCCACTCTCTCATATGTGTGCCAAACTGGTAATTTAGATATTCTCCTCCTCGATCAGATCGTAGAAATTTAACCTTTCTATTACGATGATTTTCCACTTCACTATGAAATTCTTTGAAGTTTTCAAAGATTTCAGACATGTGTTTCATCAAATAGATGTATCCATATCTACTCAATTCATCCGTAAAAGTAACAAAATAACAATATCCACCTCGAGTCGACACACTCATTGGATAACATACATCAGTATGCATGATTTCCAATAAATTTGTCATCCATTCCATTGTACCAGAAAAAGGGGTTCGAGTCATCTTGCCCATAAGGCATGGCTCACATGTAACAAATGATTCAAAATTAAGTGATTCTAAAATTCCATCAGAATGGAGATTCTTCATGTGTTTTACGCCAATATGACCTAGACGGCAGTGCCACATATATGCACATATATCATTCTCAAGTTTAATACTTCTGGCATCAACATTATGAATATTTGTATCACTACTATCAAGATTCAAAAGAAATAAATCATTCATCATACGTGCATGACCATAAAATATATTATTCATATAAATCGAACAACCATTGTTTTCGGATTTAAATGAATAACCACTTTGCAACAAACATGATCCGGATCCAATTTTCATGCTTACTGCAGGAACCAAATAACAATTATTGAGGTTTAAAACTAGTCTAGATTGTAGATGGAGAGGCAGTGTTCTGACGGTGATCACATCAACTTTTGATCCATTGCCGAAACTCATCGTGACCTCATCCCTTGCTAGTTATCACTTGTTCCACAACCCCTGATTCGAGTTACATATATTAGCAACTGATCCAGTATCAAATACCCAGGTGCTACTGTGAGTACTAGTCAAGTACACATAAATAACATGTATATCAAATATACCTTTGTTCATCTTGCCGGCCTTCTTGTCTGCCATATATTTGGAGCAGTTGCGCTTCGAGTGGCTAGTACCCTTACAATAGTAGCACTCGGTATCAAACATAGGGCCAACTCGGGTCTTCTTCTCAGGCGTAACAATAGATTTGCCACACTTCTTGAAGTTACCCTTATGTTTACCCTTCTTTTCTTTCTTGAAACTGGTGGTCCTATTGATCATCAACACTTGATGTTCTTTCCTAATCTCCACTTCATCTGTCTTAAGCATTATCGGAAGCTCGGGGAGAGTCTTCTTCATGCCCTGCATCTTATAGTTCATCACGAAGATCTTGTAGCTTGGTGGCAGAGATTGGAGAAAACGATGTATGCCAAAGTCAATGGGAATCATTATTCCCAAGGACACAAGCTTATCGGCGTACATAGACATTTTGAGTATGTGCTCACTTACGGAGTTGTTCTCCTCCATCATGCAGCTAAAGAAATTTTCTGAAGCATCATAACTCTCTACGACAGCATGTGTATCGAAACTCATTTTTAATTTACCCATGGTATCAAAGGCATTGCCATTCTCGAAATGCTTTTGGAGTTCCGGCTCTAGCCCATACAATATGCCGCAATGAACCATATTGTGGTCCTCCTAATGACTTAAGTAACGATTCTTTACATCACCAGGGGAATTATTAGGAGGTGGGGGTCCTAGTGGCGCTTCTAGCACATACTGCTTTTGTGCAGCAGTGTGGAGAATCCTCAAGTTCAGGGCCTAGTTTGTAAAGTTGGTACCATTCGTTGCAAATTTCTCTTTTACCATGAACACATTGAAATTAAAAGAAGGTGGTGCCATCTACAAAAGAATTTGGAAAGTTTATTTAGACTAAGTTTATGATAGATTGAGTTCAACTAATCCAGATTATAAATGAACTCCCACTCAAAAACAACATCCCTTTAGTCTTTGATTGCATGAACCAGATCCACTACACCAAGACCGATCATCACGTGAGTTGGGGTATCTTCAAAGGAGAGCATCTAGATGGTCATCATATCTACCATATGACCCATGCTTTACCTTTCGGTTCATGTTTTGAGGCCATGTTTGTACATGCTATGCTCGCCAAGTAAGAACCTTAGTATTTGCGTGTGTAAATCTGTCTTACACCCGTTGTATGTGAACGTAGAGTCTATCACACCCGATCATCACTTGGTGTCTCGAAATGACGAACTTTCTTAATGGTGCATACTTAAGGAAGAACACATTTTATCTTAATATTTAAATAAGGGATCATCTTATAATGCTACTAAAGCGCCATCCAAGAAATATAAGATACAAACAAACATTATATGCAAAAAGTGATATGATATGGTTCTTGCACTTGATCACTATCTTGTGCATAGTATGATCTTCATCATTTCTCTAGGTGTACAGCCAAGGTCTATGGAACTTACACTTTGGTGTGTTATAATTTCCAAGAGTATCAATCCATACTACAAAATATAATATTATCATATCATGACACTTACTCAGCAACAACTAAACTAGACGCCTCTAATATATCTACTACAAGTTTTACGTGGCTTAGGGCTTTCGAAGATAGAACCGGTCTTACCTATGAACATGGAACCACAATGATGATAATCAAATTATTAGCAACTCGTTGTCAATCTGATATTGACTATAGTAGGAGAGACAGACGCCCGCTAGACACTTATGCAAAATTAGTTGCATGTAAAGCATGGACCATGTCTCATGTGCGAGGACATGTAAAGTTAGTCTGGGCCGCTTCATCCTACTATGCCACCAATATCCAAAATACATAGAAAATGCAATAACATGATCATCAGTGCCCACATAATCATATGTGTTCTACCCGTGCAAAGTATCTACGCATAGATCAGGCTCGGATACCACTGTTGGGTTCATAGCATAGAAAAACAAAACAATCCTAAGACGTGAACAACTAAGAACCAAGATCTATCTACCTAGATACAATCAACGGGTAGATATACATCCATAGAGAACTTACCCTCGAAGAGCAACAAAGCGTTACGAGATTGAACCTGTGGATGATATAGTCGTTTGCTTGCCTATCTCAAGATCCTCAGGAAGTCTAGCACCGCAACTCAGCAGTGCAGCCATGATCGCACACACGTCCGATTCTCTGATAACCTCCGTATCCTCGCCATAGGAAAGCAGCAGAAGCAGAAACTCCTTCCATACAAAGCCACCGGGAACATGTACTTCACAAATCTGAAGCTATGGGGAAATAATCTAGATGGGGAGAGATATCATTCACGAGGAGGTGTCAAGTGAGAGGAGGAGGAGGCCTTTTATAGGGAGAGGGGAAGCCCCTCCCATGGCCGGCGGACAAGGTGGTGCCCCCACCTCTCCCTTCATTCATGTGGGTGGAGCTTCCACTCACGTAAACCTCCTTCACTCACACTTCCACCACATGCATTAAATTTCCACCAAATTTAAATGCATCTCTCATTTAATAAAACTATTTTATTTATTTTATTTTTATTTTTTAATTACTTTAATTAACAAACATTCACATAAAACCCCCTATAACATTTTAATATCACATGTAGAACCAGTTTTAGCAATTTCACCCAAAATAATTCCGGTGTCCATCAAAATAATTTCAGTGCTTTCATACTCTTTCTATGAAACATATTTTCTCCAAATGGTGTCGATATCACTTAAGTGTGTACCCTATGGTTCGCGAATAATACACACATGATCTATACCCCTCTCCGATGAATAATCAGCAACAGGACCTGGAGAACCGTATTGACTCCCACACATTCAACGATGACTTTAGTGATCGTGAGAACCACCATTAACATTTGTAACTAAATCCCTTTGTCTCACGATATATTACATGTCCGAGAATCGATCATCGATATCTCCATAACTAGTTTGATCTCGTTAGCGACAAGTACTCTTTTCTCATTCCCGTGATATAACATTCTAGTGTCACTTGCTTGCAAGCTATGTCAATGTGATATCACCAAGAGGGCCATAGTATATCTCTCCAACATCGGGATGGACAAATTCCACTCTTGATCCATGTGCCTCAACATAAGACTTTCAGAGTACTCCAACCCACATTTATAGTCACCCTGTTACGGTGTGACATGATGTTATCAAAGTACTCTTCCGATGTTAGGAATTAACATGATCTCATGGTCTAAGGATTAAGGTTACTTCGTATGATGTTATAGTAATGTAAACATAATGACTTTGATCGTATTACTATACTTCGGATGATTGTTCATCACATCATTCCACCAATATTGTGATCTCGTTATTAACAACACCCAATGTCCATGATCAGGAAACCTTGATCATCTTATTAATCAATGAGCTAGTTTATCTGAGAGGAATAACTAGAAACTCTTTATTTTCTATTTAACACACATGTATTAATGTTTTCAATTAATACAATTATAGCATACAAAATTTTCGTGGTATTGCCGATGAGTACGCCATGGAGAGGTCCTCATAGAGCGTGTTTAGACAGGTGGGGGAAGGCGATGAGTTGGCGGGTATGAGGTAACACGGCTTACCTAGGTTCAAGTCCCACGATGGTGGCAGAACTCTACTCCTGCTATAAATCACTATAATGGCAATACGCCGAGTTACAGAGATTAGTTCGCTGTGCGAGGATGTTATCCATCATTGTATGTTGTGCCCTAAAGGCTCCCACTGGTCCAGCTTATAAAGGCACCAGAACCTAGGGTTACAGGGAACGACCTTGCCGAACAGGTTACAGAGTCCTACACTAATACTAACTAGTCTTCGTGTCTTGTACTCCAAGGCTCTGAGTATGTCAGTGACTCTAACGTAGCCTTCCTTTATCCAGCATAGACCTCCCTTCTAGATCCGTCTAACTGGGCCGCTCAGTAGGCCATGGGCCGTGCTACCAACTGTGGGCCACCCGGGTTAGCCGGATTAGAGACATGCAATGGTGATGCCCATTTAGCATATCCCCAACAGTAGCCCCCAGAGGACTTTGAGATCTTGCGCCATCTTGCCTTTAGTCTTGAATGCTCCGTCTAGGTGATGCCGGAAATTCATCAAGAAATATCCTCTATGTCTTCATCGTGTAAGTGGGAGATTTTTCAAGTACTTTCTTCTAGAGTCGGATAGTTTCCGCCTTCCATGGAATCTTTGGATGTGACACTTCTACTGCAACTACCAGAAGGTTGACATATGCTACAACCTACGCTACCTCGAAATTCACATATAGCAGTAAATTAATCATTAGTTATTTTCGCGTGCGCAATCCGGAACGTTAAGCAGCAAATCAGGAGACGTGGCGAAATTATCGCGCACGTTCATTCACATATTGTCAACGCTGTATCCATTAGATTTCCCTTACACGAATCTTGATGCTGGGGTCTATAAATATTTACTGCGGCTAGATATTTTTATTTTACCCGCATTCTTCCGTGCGTTTTCTTTTTCCTCCCGCCGCGCGACCATTCGAGCTCTCCAGTGGAAAACCCTAGCTAGATTATTTTCTCCCTCCAAACTTTCATCCACCTTTGTAATGGCCTCCAGCAGCAGCACTCCCTCAACGGCGGCGGTCCCCGAGGCTACGATTGAGCCCTCGTGGCATGTCTCCATCCCGCCAGAAGGGGTGGTTGTAATACCCCAAATTTTCGTGCTAACTATCTACGCATATTTAATGAAATAAACCGTACATCAAGAATATTTAATTATGTCTGGAATTAGAGAGAAGAAAGAAAAAGAAACAAACGAAAATAAAACGGTGTACTAGTTCTTGTACTCAAGACCAATTGTTTCAATGCCCCTGATATGACAACCAATATCTCTCTGTAGTGTTTGTGGTACAAAGCTAGACACAATCTATATAACCTTACGACTTGAAGAAAGCAACGGCCAGGGTTGGGCTGCTTGTAAATGGTTCTGTTTCGGGCCTTTGAGCTACGCCGTCTATTCAAGGGCATCGCGAAGAGGGCCGCCGCCATCTCTCTTGACCTAGAAATCTGATTCGACCATCTCCCATTGCTGTCATAGCTAGTGAGGTTGCTGTCGCTGCCTTCGGTTCAGCAATGCCGCCGCTGCAGTCCGATCGCTGTCGCCGCTGTTTCATACCTCTCCCTCGAGGTATGTGGTTCCTGCTGTGGAGAGCCTGCTGAGAGGAGGTCGCCATCCTCATCGACATGGTATGTACCCGCTATCGCCGATGGCATGTTGGTTTTGCCCCATTAGTTGCCCGGTAGCTTAGGTCTGCACGTAGTCAGTTTTGTTCATATGCCAGAACTGTACGGTCGTGTATTAAATTGGTGCTGCTTGCAAAGCCTTGTCGGTGAGGTTCAGATGGTTTTAGTGATGCATGGATTCCTCTACTTTCTGTAATCTGGTTTATGAGATAGCTGCTGTAAGGCTCAGCTGTACTAATTGGATCGGTTGAATTAGAACGGGTAAAACTAATTACTCTTAGTTAACTTGGTTTTGTCTAAATTCGAATGTATCTAGCAGTAAAACAAGTCTACGTACAGTCTAATTTAGACAAATCTGAGTCAACTAATATGGATCGGAGGGACTACTTTATTGTCCATGAACCTATTTGAAATCTATGGGTTAGTGTATTTTGCAGCTGTTTGTACTGAAACGTCACTAGCTTTTCTGCCATACAAAGCTACAGGTTTTTAAAAAGTAGCTAAGGTCTTTCTAGTTTATTATTTGGGACATACCGTGAAACTCTCGTTACCAAGTTTACTCTATTTATACAAGTTCTGTCTAACGGATAATAGCAGTTAATCAGGAAGTGAGGTTTGTTGGAATTTGGTGAGATTTGGCTGTTGGTCTATTAGATAAATTCTAAAAAAAAAATTTAGTCTATTTATGCATGGCAGCATATGGTTGTGCTAGTAGTGCCAAAGTTTTGTCCCACATTGCTAGTTGAGTGAGAGTTACACCTTCTTATATACTAGGTTGTTCTACCATTCACTAAGGTGTGAGAAGAAGAACAGCGCTCGCGCACTCCTCCTCCGACGTCGCCCGCCTCGCCTCGCCTCGCACGACACGCGCGCGCACCACGGGTTACGGGAATCTCGTCAAGCCGAGCTTTTGCTAGTCGGGAAAATTAATCATAGATTATAAATGCATGCGCTAAACCTAATGCATCGCTTACCACACGCGTCTCCTTCTAGTCTATTGCGCCGCTGTCTTCGTCTTTCCCATCCCGGCTTGCGGCGTCCACCGCAGATCTGGACAGTAGGCCTCCGGAACCTCGCCTCTTCTGAACCTGACGGGTGAGGGACGATCAGGTTTTTAGAGAGCGCTTCTGCACGACTACTAGCTTCCACAACATCTTCCAACGACGAGTTCCCGGACGGCGACTTCTTCCCGGACGTAACCGACCTCGTCGACAACCTCAACATGAGCGACGACGCTGCTGCCACCACTGTAGCTACTGCTGCTGCCGCCGCTCTACTGTACGTAACACTGAACTTCTTATTTCAGATTCTGCTAGAGTTCCTTATTCTAGCGTTCGGTGTAGATGTGATAGGTTTATCTTATTTAGATGTAATCTATTTATCTACTTTGTTGATCTGCATGATTAGTTTTAGTAGTGTCTGTATGATCAACTTTATCAGTTTATTATTCGGATTAAGTCATATGAATTATTGCTTATATTTTCAACAATGTCTTTGCAGTCATTGGTTTCTACAACAAGTATACTATGGCGAGTTATACTAGCTGAGGGCACGTCCTTCGGTTGTTCAAAAAAGAAAATAAAGGATGGATAGTGACTGACTAACAAGTAGTTAGTAATAATAGATATTCCATACTACTTGCTATATTCAGCCTTTTGGGCCTGTATCATAAATTACCGCAGCTTGTAGGTTTATTGTACGTAGGAGGGACGATATTTCCCCCTATAATATAGGTTTAAGTGATGATGTTGTGTATTGAATGTCATGTATGTTTTAATAACATATGTTGGTATTTTCAGTTCGGAATCCTACAAATCTAAAATTTGTGCCCCGTGATTGAGTCAAGTTTATAGCGGAATAATACTTTGCATGATCCCCCCGCTCAACTTTTATTTTCTAGCACTTGTTCTTTATTCAGTTGTTATATATTGGTTATTTGAGTGGAGATGAAGTGATATATCAAAGGTTACAATTGCGCTTGCATTTTTTCATAACATGTTAGAGATAAAGTACAGTGTTGTGACCTACTGAGGTTGGCACATTGAGACTGTCGATGTTGGGACGAGTCCAACATTGTCGGCAATCTCCACGGGTTGGAGTGAGTGGATGCCGATGGGTGTTCACTCAAGCGATACCGGTATACGCCAAAGAAAAGTGAAAGCAAAGAGCATGTAGGCATATAGGATCTTCATGGCGACACGACTAGTGTTACCAGATAATTGTTGGTGTCGCGTTGTATGCAATACTTATTATTTCTTTATGTACTTTCCGAGTAATTTGTACTCATACTTGTGACTTCTATGTTTTTAGGTACCACTAAGGACGTCATGCATGGGATTAGTAGTAGTACATGTACAATACACACACTAAATTCACATGTTACAATACTTTGTCTATAGAGTAGTTTAACTATGCTTAAGATTACTTTTGTTTTATTGTTTACCATAATGTTTGTTTCACTTTTTGTAGAAATCGATTTCGCTGTATGAGACATTTTGGATATGACAGCTTAACTTGGTCTCTTTGAACCATGTAGTTGTGTGTATGGATAAAACTGGTGGTTTTTATTACCTTGTTGTCTTTGATACACCCGTAAACAAACATGACTCTGCTGAAATTTATAGATAATTTACCAGTTTAAGTAGCATTTAAGATATGTGTAGCATCGCCAGATAGGATGGATATTTGGGATGCTACAGTTGCTATCAGAGCCTACGCTTTAGGTCTCTAGAGTAGTTAAAAGAAAATGGGATATTTTGTCAAGATATTTAATAACCAAAACTTGTCTTTATTTATCCTAAACAACTAAAAACTTGATTTAAAATTTGTGAACTTAAAACATAACACACTGTGCATAATATGATGGGTTTGGGTCATACATGCATTTACGCTTTCTCTATATATTAGTGTTGATCCCTTTGAACTGTGTATATGGCTGTGCATATGGGCAAGCCGCTGTCCTAAGAGGCTTAGAGTCCTTGATTTAGTTACCATAGTGCCCTTGATTTTGAGAGGGAGAGAGAGATAAGAAAGATAGACTCTTCAAGGGAAATATTTGATCTTCTATGCTAATTCAGTAAACACTTGAATAAAGTGAAAAAGTTGTCTGAGTGATATTTTTAGATATTTATGTTACTTCATTGGAATCATGTTTAGATAGTTACAGAGTTCGGGTTTTGGCATCAAAGTTTGAGTTTAACATAAGGTTATTGTGGAAAATGAAAGTTTTGTTTGCCTATACTGTTTGAAGAGTCGAAATCAAATAATTTTGAGAGAATATGATGCTAATCCTTAAGATGCGGTGGATAAGGTGATTGGCTGTCAAAACAATAAAGCCAAATTGAATAACCTAGCTGGTGTAGTGGAGTAGATAATATAATGTTATGAAGACTTATCTAGAGACCCAAATCAGTATGAGAAGTGCTTTCCTCCACCAATGAATCCTTAACCATAAGTTTCAAGTGTCTTCCATATTACCTATCACCTATCCTTTCTAGTGCATCACATGCTCTTGTCTTGATCTAAGTATCCCCATCTTGTATTGGAATATTAGAATTGGTTTCTTGTTTAAGGATGATGAAGCATTATTAATCTTGTTCTTCAAATGTCCTTCTTGTCGGACATTAGTTTTCTAAAATTAACACCTTCCTCTTGTCCTATTATATGTATGTTGTATTCTTCTTTGAGTTAGTGCCTATTCTCCTTGTGGAGTATAAATAATGGTAAACACACTATTCTACTTGGAGGCAACCTAGATGTTCTTTAAAAAAAGTTCGTCTCTAAAAGCCTTTTTCTTGGTTGATGTCATAAGTGAGAAAATTTGTCCTTCCTTTATCATCCTTAAGTGTTAGTTTTTTAGATCAAGTCGCTAACCATCCATCAAGCTTGTCTTTATTCATTAAGAAGTGTTTCTTGTACGCGCAACCTTGAGTGTTTGTGAAAGATCGATAGTTTATATTTTCATAGCGGCTTCCCAAGAACGATAAATGGGAGTCGACCTCAAACCTTGGTTCGAGCCCATTAAATATTTTTGCAGTGTGAGGATGACCGAGTGTTAGCATATGTGATTCACCACTTTAGCACTATAGAGTTAATATCATGGGTGCGTGATGGATTGGCCCCCATACCAACTACCCTTATTATTCTCTCTTGTTTGTTCGAGTGGTGAATCATTGTGTGACTTTTCCTTCAATTTTTTGAGAGACGGTGTTTAGCCTAAACCATAGAATGGTATATTGTTCCACACTGATAGGAAATCTCTACCAAATGTAGGAGATGCGTTGAGGCTAAACCTTCATCATTTTTCTAGTACCATATCAAAAATAGACCAGCATGAGAGTTTCCCATAGGTTTTGTGGTATTATCTAGGCGATTTCCAAAGTTTATGAGTGATGAGCATTAAATCTTCATGAAACATCTACATTCTTTGTAAGGATTTCATTTAGTGAGAGATAAAATTATTCATGACCAAAATATCATCATTGTTTCCAAGTTCTCCAAGAGAGGGGTTTGTAGTTTTTCTTAATCGTATTCCTAGTACTAAACCTACCTTTATGTCTCCTTACCATTTTTCATGACATTTTCAATAAAAAATGAAGAAGTTGTTGAATGATATGTTAACCAAAGGTTTTAGTGATAGTATCTCGCCTAGGGGAGCGCTCGGTAGTCGACAAAAGTTTCTGGATTGTTATATTGTTAGTAGGGTAACCATCAAAAAAATCATTTGCGCCAAATCGTGGACTTGTTTGATCACTTGAATGGAGCCAAGATGCTCTCCAAGATTGATCTCTAGATAGTTATAATCTAATTCATGTCCGAGAACAGGATATTGAAAATACTACCTTCTCCACTCGGTCTGGGAATTATCACTATAGACTTGTCTTTCAAACCAAGTAATGCTCTTATCGTGTTTTAGGAGAAAGAACAATATGCTCCATATGTTACTTGATAACTTTGTGGTATTTTTCATTGATGATACTCTCATATTATTTAAAGATGAAAGAAGATCATGAGCTAAAGAAATTATATTATTGGCTTTTGGAATTGGCTATTCGCTTATGCTTCCAGTTAGTTGAAAAAAACACGAGCAAGAATATTCTACTCATGATCTAGAACTTGCACCGACGGTATTTGCACTCAAGATTTGGGGGGATTATATTTATGGATAATCCTATGAAATTTCACTCATCATAAGTCTCAAATACCTCTTCACACCGAAAGAATTGCACTTGCGGCAAAGACGGTGGCTAGAATTGAAAAAGAACCATGACATATCTATCCAGTACAAACCTAGGCATGGTGAATTTGAATTTGTTTTCAAGAACTCTTAGTCACAAGTTTGTCCTCCCACTGTAGTTGTCTCATTACTTATTTTAAGCAGATGGGCTTCTCATAATGTTTTTCTATAGTACCACGTGAGGATTAATAGTTTATCATTCAGACAGCCGTTCCAAATAGGCGCATCAAGATGATTGATTGTTACAACAATTACAAAATTGCATTCTCGCGGGTAGACCTAGATATCTTTATAGATAGAACTAGGTTTGGTTGGATTTATGTCCATCTTTGTGTCCTATTCTAGGGTTTGTCATCAAGTAAAGGCGGATCATAAGAGGCAATTAGGACTATTGCGGTCCTTTGGGGATCCAATGTGGTTATGGGATGACACTTCCATGGATTTTATTGCTAGCCTACCTCGAAGAGATAAGGATGAAATTTGGTTGGTTGTGGATCTATTTAGCAAACTTGCTCATTTCATTCCTGTCTGCACCAAGACTCATCAAGTTGACTTGGCACCAATAAATGTGGGTGAGACAACGGTGTTAATTTTAGTTACTAGAACTATTACTTTTGATTGGGATGCCAAGTTTCTATCAAAGATACAGGATAAGAAAAGTGCTTTGGGTACTCGACTAAGACCTAGTATGATGTTTCATCTTTAGACATATGGCCAGTCAGAGCATACAATCTAAACTGTTGGAGATATGTTTGCGTCTTGTGTCATCTGTTGTCAAGGGAGTCGAGAGGATCACTTGCCACTTGTGGAGTTTGTTTATTAATGGTAACAACTATAAGGTTTAGGATGACCTTGCCGAGGTCGCATATGGAGGTAAGTATAGATCTCCACGATGTTGCAATGTCCTGGGAGAAAAAGAAGTTCTCATACCAGACTAGGTTCAACAAACTACAAAGAAGGTAGCTGAGATTAGGCAATATTTGTTACCATGCAAATCAGGAAAAAGATTTAGGCTGATTACAAGAGGTCGAATGTGGAATTTCAAGTTGGTGAGGAGGTGCTCTTAAGGATGTAATCCACCAAAGGTGTGATAAGATTTATTATCAAAGGAAAGCTTAGTCTGCGACATATCAGACCACTCATGAAGGTGGCATGAGCCAGGAAGCTAGCCTACCGACTTAATTTGCCAGATAGCCTACCGACTTGATTTTCACTAGTTGATGAGAGGTGTGCATAATGTATTCCATGTCGTATTTATGTAAAGAAAGCGTTTTTCGTGTTGTGGAGCGACGGATAACCATGGAAACAGTTACACTTAAACAAGATTTAACCATTTAGGTCCTTCCTATAAGGGCATCTCTAACCGATGTACAAAAATCGCTGCTCTTTTACTCCTCTAACCTCAGCTAACCAAAGACCAAAAGGCTTTAGAGGAGCAAATATTTTACTCATCGGTGTCTCTGATCTCTATATTTACTCATCGGAGGCACCGATGAGTAAAAGATTCCCTCCTCCTTTTTTGTGTTCACACTCAAAATCCCCCACCCCACCTCGAGCTTTCCTCCATGTCCGGCGACCACCGCTTCCAATTCCTCCCTCCCGCCGGCCCCCTCCCCTCTGTGATGGCCGGATCATCTCGCTGGCTGTATCTGCCACCCATCCCAGCGCGCGGTGGCACCGGAGCCCCTTGCCACAAGCTCCTGCAGCCGCTTCGTATTCCTCCTCCTGACATCGTTCCCCTTGTCGATTGCTGCCACCAAAACATCATCGGCAGCCCCGCTGCTCCGCCGGAACCCTCGATCTACCGGTGCCCCCGACGCTGGTGTACCGCGGCGTGCAGCAACGAGAATGGGGCTGGGTGTCAGAGATCACCAACCGCAACACCGGCAAGAAGGTGTGAGTTGGCTCCTTCCAATCCGCCGAGTAGGCGGCACAGGCGTACGACATCGCCAACGTGCACCTCCACGGGAGCAAGTGCGGCGAGCTCAACTTCCCGCTGGAGGTGCTGGGGCCGGTGCCGGAGGTGGATAGCGATAGACTAATACGGCATGGCGGCCGTGCTCGCCGGCTACAACCCCGAGATCATCGAGAAGGAGAGGAAGGCGCTGGAGGCCTTCGCTGAGGCCAAGCGCAAGACTGACGCCGTGGCGGGGAAGCAGGTGAAGAAGGAGGAGGAGGCGGGGCCGTCGACAGCTCCAGCGCCGGCCACGTGAAGGAGGAGGAGGAGGCCTGGGAGGACGTGCTGCCGACGCCAGAGCCGGCGATGATCTAGCTTGACTCCGACTCTCCTCCTTCAAATGGAACGACAAAGATTAGGGTTAGGTGGTCGAATCCGGTCGAATTTTGTCAAATTCGGGCGCCTTTTGGTTGTAGTATGTAAATACTATGTTGAATATATGCGTTAGTTTAAAATTTGGTGTGAATTTGGTTGATTTTGATCAAATTTGGAGCTGATCATTTGATTTACTCAACTGACTATAGGAGATCGGTTAGGAACGGCTATCAGTTAGAGGAGTATTTTTACTCCTCTAACCGATTTTGGGTAGTTTACTCCTCTAACTGATTGGGAATCGGTTAGAGATGCCCTAAGGATATCAGAAGTGTCCACGAGAGTGATGGGGTACATGGCGCTAAAGTATGTGAATGATTTGTGGTCGCACATAATCAAGCGTGGGACAACATAAGAGCTTGTGTTTCGCATGCGCAGAAAGATTTCGATGTACACATGGTTGGTATGTGGTGCATGATTATCTTTCTATACGATGATAAGTTTTGTGAATAGTAAAGCAATAAAGAATTTGGGATCGAATTCTGTTTAAGGGTATAAGAATGTAATATCTCAAATTTTCGTGCTAACTATCTACACATATTTAATGAAATAAACCGTACATCGAGAATATTTAATTATGTCTGGAATTAGAGAGAAGAAAGAAAAAGAAACAAAATAAAATAAAATGGTGTACTAGTTCTTGTACTCACGACCAATTGTTTCAATGCCCCTAATATGACAACAAATATCTCTTTGTAGTGTTTGTGGTACAAAGCTAGACACACTCTATGTAACCTTACGACTTGAAGAAAGCAACGGCCAGGGTTGGGCTTCTTGTAAATGGTTCTATTTCGGGCCTTTGAGCTACGCCGTCTATTCAAGGGCATCGCGAAGAGGGCCGCCGCCAGCTCACTTGACCTAGAAATCTGATTCGACCATCTCCCATTGCTGTCATAGCTAGTGAGGTTGCTGCCACTGCTTTCGGTTCAGCAACGCCGCCGCTGCAGTCCGATCGCTGTCGCCGCTGTTTCATACCTCTCCCTCGAGGTCTGTGGTTCCTGCTGTGGAGAGCCTGCTGAGAGGAGGTCTCCATCCTCATCGACAATGGTACGTACCCGCTATCGCCGATGGCATGTTGATTTTGCCCCATTAGTTGCCCGGTAGCTTAGGTCAGCACGTAAACAATTTTGTTCATATGCCAGAACTGTATGGTCGTGTATTAAATTGGTGCTGCTTGCAAAGCCTTGTCGGTGAGGTTCAGATGGTTTTAGCGATGCATGGATTCCTCTACTTTCTGTAATCTGGTTTATGAGATTGCTCGGCTCAGCTGTAACTAATTGGATCGGTTGAATTAGAACGGATAAAACTAGTTACTCTCTCCGCCCCAAATTAGTAACTTGGTTTTGTCTAGATTCGAATGTATCTAGTACTAAAACAAGTCTACATACATTCGAATCTAGGCAAATCTGAGTCAACTAATATGGATCGGAAGGAGTACTTTATTGTCCATGGACCTATTAGAAATCTATCGGTTGGTGTATTTTGCAGCTGTTTGTACTGAAACGTCACTAGCTTTTCTGCCATACAAAGCTACAGGTTGTTAAGAAGTAGCTAGGGTTTTTCTAGTTTATTATCTAGGACATACCGTGAGACTCTCGTTACTCCGTCCGTCACCGTTTTGAGAGCGTTTTAGAGAGACTGTTGGGACCTAGGTAGGCACTGATTATGGATAGATTTGCGCGAAAAACTTGCAAATTCGCTCGGAGAAAATAGTCCTATTAATTATTCTGCGTCCTATTGAACGTAATTATTCAATGGAAACGAAGAGATGCATTGGTGGAGTTGCATGCAAGAATTTATTTCTTGGCTGCATGGAGTAGGAAATGGGGAGGAAGAAGGGAGGCATTAATTCTGTGTCTAACGCGTCTAGGAGGAGAGAAATTTTGGAAACGCCGGGTTTTTGTAAGACGCCCTCTAAACTGTGACAAAGGGAGTACCAAGTTTACTCTATTTATACAAGTTCTGTCTAACGGATAATAGCAGTTAATCAGGAAGTGAGGTCTTTGCAGTCATTAGTTCCTACAACAAGTATATTGTGGCGAGTTATACTAGCTGAGGACACATCCTTCGGTTGTTCACAAAAAGAAAATAAAGGATGGATAGCGACAAACTAACAAATAGTTATTAATATTAGATATTCCGTACTACTTGCTACATTCAGCCATTCGGGCCTGAGTGTCATGCATAGGTTTATCATAAATTAGTAGTTATCATAAATTACCGCAGCTTGTAGGTTTATTGTGCGTAGGAGCGATGCGGTTTCCCCCTATAATATAGGTTTAAGTGATGATGTTGTGTATTGAGTGTCATGCATGTTTTAATAATAGGTGTTGGTACTTTCGGTTCGTAACCCTAAAAATCCACAGTTTGTGCCCCGTGGTTGAGGCAAGTTCATAGCGGAATAATACTTTGCATAATCCCCTCGCTCAACTTTTATTTTCTAACACTCGTTGTTTATTCAGTTGTTATATATTGGTTATTTGAGTGGAGATGAAGTGATATATCAAAGGTTACAACTACGCTTGCATTTTAGCATAACATGTTAGAGATAAAGCACAGTCTTGTGATCTACTGAGGTAGGCACATTGAGACTGTCAATGTTGGGACGAGTCCCACATTGTTGGCAACCTCCACGAGTTGGAGTGAGTAGATGCCGATGGGTGTTCACTCAAGAGATACCGGTATATGCCACAGAAAAGTGAAATCAAAGAGCATGTATGGATATAGGATCTTCATGGCGACACGAGTAGTGTTACAAGATAATTGTTGGTGTCACGTTTTATGCAATGCTTATTATTTCTTTATGTACTTTCTGAGAACTTTGTACTCATCCTTGTGGCTTCTATGTTTTTAGGTACCACTAAGGACGGCATGCATGGAATTAGTAGTAGTACCTCTACAATACACACATTACATTCACATGTTACAATACTTTGCCTATAGAGTAGTCTAACTATGGTCAAGATTACTTTTGTTTTATTCTTTACCATAAGGTTTGTTTCACTTTTTGTAGAAATTGATTTGCCTGTATGAGACCTTTTGGATATGACAACTTAACTTGGTCTCTTTGAACCATGTAGTTGTGTGTATGGATAAAACTGGTGGTTTTTATTACCTTGTTGTCCTGGATACACCCGTAAATAAACAAGACTCTGCTGAAATTTATAGATTTTTTACTAGTTTAAGTAGCGTTTAAGATATGTGTAGCATAGCCAGATAGGGTGGATATTTGGGGTGCTGCAGTGGTGATCCCAGTCTCCGCCGTTGTGGAATCCACCGGCGGTGACCAGAAATGGGCGGCGCCTGACGCTGCAGAGTAAGACGCTGACTCCCACAAGGGAGTGTGGAGGGGCTCTAACCTCTCCGCTGAACAGCTTCAAGAACTCGTCGCATCAGGTTATGTTCCTGCAATGGAGGGCTTGTCCTCGGGGCCGGCATAGGACGGCGAGGTGGTCCCTTCTCCCCAAGCCGGAGAAAAGGTCTACCTCAAGTCCTAGCTGGTGCATGGCGTAATCCTACCAGTCTATGAATTCTTCCTCGATGCGGTGACCCAGCATACCACTGCATGTTGTAGTATACTATAGTCATTGACATAACACTCACGGAACACCATTCCGCAAATATTACATCCCTCAGAGTTGTACAATAGAAACATTGCGGGTCTAGATTACAAACATTCACATATTATTACAATACCAAAAGATCGAAATCTTTGAAATATTCAAACTTACAAACCATACAACTTATTTAATAAGTTCAGCGGAAGAATGAAAGACACAACGATAAGAAAGACGTGAGCTCAACAGCTTATTCTATAGGGTTCGTGCTGCTCGGCTCAACCTACATAACTACGTTCCGGCCTGACAACTACTATGCCTCGTTGTCTTCAGCTCCATAGTGTATCTCGTAGTCCACCCCTTTGATTCCATCGGATTGGTCTGGCTCTTCATAGTAGACGTTGTTCTGGACTTCTGTAGCATACACCTGGTTATCCTTTGGCTCCTCAAAGTCTAGCAAGGGATTCAAAGGAAAGGGTGAGTAACAGTCTTACCCAGCAAATTCATTATATGCACGGTGGGAAGGTTGATGCTCTAACTACCACCTCGGACTATAAGTCATTGGTACTATGCAGTTTTTGTAAACATTTCTTCAAAGATTGATTTTATTATCAAAAACTATGCCCATCAACCTTCACATGTTGACCAGAACTTCATGGAGTTCCTTTCCTGCCGTGTTCGTAGCTCATTCCCGGAACAGGGAGTAACTTGTCACACTTTTTACACTCTGCAGTGGTGCGTTGCTTTACCCATAAGAGACCAAATCCTTATTTCACAACCGGGCGTACTTTCCCGTGCACAATTTCTTGATGTGGGTCCTAGTAGATGATCCAAGCCAATCGCTGCCCCTCTCCGCGATCTCGCATGAAGACACGATCCCCCAAGAGGTTTACCACGAGTACAATCCGGGTAGCCTCTCGAAGACTCTGTAAGAAACTCTACCTGGCAGCCACCATCATCTATGGTGAACCTCCACCAAGACAGCTATGCATAGATAATCTAGACACCAATATCGCGGGGCACTGAGGGGTCCATGCGATAGGAAGAAGATCGAGCTGACTTCTCCGTCCCATTCTAGATCTTATGGTTAACGCGTATTATACGGCGCTAGAATCACTGATGTCATGGGTTATTAAGCCCCTAGTTGTTCGGCAACTGGAATCTTAGATTCTATTGTCATTCTTAGTATTTATCACCATTAAGGATGATAATTGCATTTCATTTGTTTGGGAAAATACTTATTTTCTATCTCTTTTAGAACATAGGTGATAACACACAATTTTCAAATACTTTCGTAAAGACTCTTCAAAGGACATGAGCAAGTCATGAACTTGCCTTTTGACTACAAGGTAGTGAAGTCAGATACTTCCACCAGACCTTGAGCTTTGGTTTCTACAAACGACCATTATTGCGCAGTAAGGATAATATTTAAAGAAGCAATATGCAATGCGTAGTAATGTCATGTAATAGTTTATTATTTTTTTATTTGTGTGCTTTACCCACCTTATAAAGGTTTACTATTTTCCTTAATCAATAAAAGGAAAGTATTACTCAAAGTCTTTTAAATTAACATAACCATTATATCTAATATTTTTATAATGACTAGTATTATTATACGAGTTTAAAAATGAATTTATTAATTTATAACTCTTTTAAATATTTTCTTAAAATTCCATTAAGGAATAAATACTTTATTTTTATCGCACTTGATTTGTTTTACAAAGATACAATCTAGTATTTTTATATATTAGTATAACTATTTACGATCTTAAAAGTGAATTTTATTCAATTTTAAGTATTTTATATATTTTTCTAAAATTCCAAAAGGAAATATATACATAATAATAGTTCTGAATTTAATTACCTAAAATTCTATTTATTATTTTTCTTGAGTAGAGGACATTTTTGTGAGTTCATAGATATATTATTTGTATTTTTAGGATTTTTATTTCTTTTTCTATAAGTGTTCTTGTTTTAGGGGCATAATTGTAAATATATATTTTTAGATAGGTCTTTTAAAATACGGGCCTAGCCCACTGGGCTGGCCCGGTCCAACTAGACCCGGCCCACCCGGCCTGGTCTAAGGACCACCTGGGCGGTACTAGGCAGCCCATCGGCCTAGTACCCCCACACTCACTCTCTCTCTTCCCCTATTTTTCGCTCTTTCTCTCGCTCTCGGCTCACTCGATGCGAACACCGTCGCAGTCGTTTCCATCTTGGCCCTGCCGCCATGGCCATCGCTGCGGTGCAAGACTACCAAGTCGACGCTGCCGCATGGTCCTGTCCGAGCTGATTCGTCGATAGCGTCTTCTTCCGGCCACGCTGACCCCCTCCCGAGGCTAGGGTTAGGGTTCGGCCGCCTCGGTGCTTCGTCAACACCACACTGGGTTGCTCATGGCGATCACCCCTTCTCCTCTGGCTGCTCGTGACGTGCTGCAAGCGCTGGTTGCAGCGCCCCTCCGGGGTGCTCCCCGTGCCGCCGCCTCTTCATCGCTGCCAACCACTCCTCTGCTTCCTCTTCTAACTTCTTGCAAGGACATCGGGTAAGTGTGCTTCCCCCTATGTGTTCCTCTCCGTGCTCTATCTACCTTGGCATGTCAAGTGTGCTTGCTGTGATTAATCCTGTCTAGGGTTCATCTCTAAACCTAGGGTGCATACCCTATGTAGTGATGTTCAGTTAAATTCTTCTGGTTCATCCTACCAGCAGTATTCATCTGGGTGTTAATCTGCTAGTGGTACCTATTGCACCCTAATGATCCTAGCATGTTGCTCTTCTTTCTGTCAGTCAGTACTCTGCTGAATATGTTGTTGCCACTTTGTTCTCAGTCAGAGAACCTTTTGTGAATGTGTACTTCATTTGTATGCAGATGCTTATACAACAGTGGATGTGAGTTCATTTTGTTGGGTTGTGACTCACTATGATACTAAAGTTGGGATGCCCTCTGTTGAGGTGATGTTAATATTTGCTTATGAAGCACTGATGTGCTTAGCCTCAGGATTTACTCCTGCTACTATGTAAATCTTAAGTTCCTAAAGCTAAACTGGCTTTCTGATTCATGAGAAAGTAATTTATGCAGATGATTTAGAAATATGATTGATTCCTATCTTTTTTATAGGAAGCTTATTTACTTAATGGTCTCTATCAAGTGTGGCTTAATGATAAACAATATTATATTCACTGTCTTTTCTAAATCAAATGTCTAATATGATTAATAAATTCATTTAGGAAGGTGATTATATGATTTCAATAGATATAGATGAACCTGTATGTATAGAGGTGCTACCTAGTTGGGATGTGCCATGTACCATTAGTGTGATGAGTATAGATCTAGTTAGAACTAGATCCATTGGTTTGTGATGCTGGTCTGAGACCACCTTAAGTAGAAACCACAAGTTTTCTACTTGATGCTTCTTATTCATGTGTTTACCATGCTCTTGTAAGATCAGATCCATGATAGCATATATGAACATGTCATAAATAAACATTTGATTCAAAAGGGTTGGTTTGTACCCTTGTAGCTTTGTGCTTGTTGTTGCTGCCTTCACCTTGTCTTCATCTTTCTCAACTGGTACTTTAGGTCCCTTGCAACCTTGTTGTCCACCTCACTCCACCCTCTCCTCATGTCACCATCTTGGATGATGCTTTCCTAGGTTTGTTGTGCTGAAAGGTGGTTGTGTTTGTGATGGCTTTGCAAGAACCTATGTGTTCCTATTTGGCTTGTGATAAACTGTGGTTGGCTCTATGAAAATGCGTCGCAAAGCCCTGCTTTGCACTATGATGTTGGTTTTAAACGACTCTCCTACTTCCCTATTGTCGACACCTCAATGCATGCATTTTGGTGTGTGAGGAGCTTCACTGTTGCTGGCTGCGAATGAGCTCAAATGCTTTTGACTTTGAACTCCCCATATTTTTCCTAATTCCATCCCTAGTGAAACTTGCCCCCTTTGCGAATGAAGTTATACTGAGGCTGTTTGTGAAAAGAACAGATTCTACATTTGATGGTTTCGTCCCTTCTTTGAAAAGAATAGACTTTGATGTTAGGAAACAGTGCACTTCACTATTAATGACTGAGAGTATTCTAATACTAATCCTCACTTTTTTGTTCTAGTTTTATCTCGTTTGTAGGTACAGACTTAAGTGAAGCTCAGGAAGATTTAGACTAGGTTTAGTCTGATAGCTTTTAATTGTAATATTTTTCCCTTCTCTTTTTGTAAAGACAATGTAATGTGTGCGTAATATTAATAACGCTTTTCTTCTCCTTTAGTATTGTCTTTGTAAAGTACTTTCTTCAATATATATGTGTTCATTTATTGTTTGAGGAATAAAGGAAAGAAATAAGAAAGACTTATTTGAATTATCTACTTGTATTTTGTCCATTTCCTTTATAATATGATAATCTCTCAATATTCTAACAATAAGAACAACTACATTCTTTTTGGAATTCAAATAAACTCTAACACTTCTAATTCACTAATCTAATTTATACTATTTAAACTTATTCAAATTTCAAAGTTGAATTCGAATTATTCAGCCAAATTCATAATGTCTCCTAAGGTTCATGTCAAAATTCATAACAAACACTTCTAAGAGCTAAACCCTAACTCAAAGAAGTGAAAGAAACTCTGATCCCCCCATGGTTTTATTTGGTGAAAAATTTACACCAAATTTTATAGATGAAAGCATGCGTATGCACAAATTTCTATTGTTAGTTCCTAAACGCTGGGATGTTACAGTCCTTCCCCTGAAATTAAACTGCATCCTAAAGTTTGTTGTTGTGTACCTGAATAACTCGGGATAAGCTTCTCGTAGCCCATCCTCTTTCTCTCAAGTTGCTTCTCGTTCAGGATGATGTTCCCATTGTACTTTGTAGTATTTAATAGCTCTGTTTCTTAACCTTTTCTAGTTATCTTATAGAATTTTGCATGGCTTCTCGACATAGGTCAAGTCTGATTGTAATTGAATCTCTTGATGTGTAACCGCGTCATCTGGAACTTTAAGGCATTTCTGGAGTTTTGACACATGGAAAGCATTGTGAACATGAGCCAACCTTTTCGGTAACTCTAGAGCATAAGCTATTGTTCTATTTTCACTCAATATTTTGAATGGTCTGATATATCTTGGACTCAATTTTCCTTTTACTCCGAATCTCTTGACACCTTTCATTGGACTAACTTTGAGATATACCATATCTCCCACTTCTGGATGCCATGATCTTCGAATTTGATTAGAATAACTCTTTTGTCGACTTTGAGCTATTTTCAATCGATATCTAATAATATCGATGATATCTTGCTTCTCTTTGATATAGTTTCGTGCAAATTATTTGCTACTACCAGGTTCATACCAACATATTGGTGACCTACACTTTCTTCCATAAAGTACTTGATATGGAGCTGCTTTTAAACTACTCTAATAGCTATTGTTGTAAGAAAATTCTGCCAAAGGTAGTTGATCTTCCCACGAACCTCCAAAATCTAAAGCACAAGCTCTCAACATATCTTCTCTGATTTGATTAGTTATTTTTGTTTGACCTCCAGTCTCTAGATGACAAGTTGTGCTAAAATCCAGTTTTGACCTGAGTGCTTCATGTAATTATTTCCAAAATGCTGAAGTAAACACAGATCCTCTATATGAGACAATTCTCTTGGGTACTCTGTGCTTACTCACTATCTCTTTAACGTATATTTCTACTAGTTTCTCAGCATTATATTTTGGTTTATAGGAATAAAGTCTGCACTTTTGGTAAGTTTGTCCACTATTACCCAAATCACATATTTTCTCTTTGGAGTCATAGGTAATCCTGTAATGAAATCCATTCCAATTTCTTCCCACTTCCATTTCGGAATCTCCAAAGGCTGTAATGGTCCTTCTGGACTTTGATGTTCCGCCTTAACCCTTTGACAAGTGTCGCATTCAGACACATACTTTGCAATGTCCCTCTTCATGTTATTCCACCACAATAATTCCTTAAGATCCATGTACATCTTCGTACTCCCTGGATGAATTGAATATTGTGTCTCATGTGCTTCTCGGAGTATCACCTCTCTAATCTCCTGTAAATCTAGTACACAAAGACGGTTTTGGAACCATAAAGATCCATAATCTCCTAGGTGAAAAACTAATTTTTGACCTTCAGAAATTCTTTTGATTTCTTTAGCAATAAATGGATCATCAAGTTGTTTTCGATAGATCTCATGATGAAAATCACTTCTCCGCTCTTCAGAAACCATCATGGTAGCTAAATCTATACGATCCTCTGTTCTTACCAACTGTATTTCTAACCTTTCTAAATCCATTTGCAATTCCTTTGGTAGTTCTCGATTTGTCGGTTGAATATCTGCACTCTTATGGCTTAAAGCATCTACTACTACATTGGCCTTTCCTGGAGTATAGTTAATTGTAAGGTCATAATCCTTAGTCAACTCCAACCATCTTTTCTGCCTCATGTTCAACTCCTTCTGATTGAAGAAATATTTGAGACTTTTATGATTAGTGTATAGTTCACACCTTGCTCCATAGAGAAGATGCCTCCATCCTTTTAAAGCAAACACTATTGCTGCTAACTCCAAATAATGTGGTGGGTAGTTGACTTTATGAGGTTTGAGTTGTCTAGACCCATAAGAAATTACCTTGCGATCTTGCATTAGCACACATCCCAATCTTTCCTTGGATGCATCACAATATACTGTGTAATCCTTTCCAGTTTCCGGTACAGCTAAGGTTGGTGCGGTGGTTAGTCTGGTTTTCAATACCTGAAAACTTGCTTTGCACCTCTCATCCCATATGAATGTTGCATACTTTCTTAGCAATTTTGTCATTAGTCCAGCTATCTTGGAATAACCTTCAATGAATCTCCAATAATGGCCTGCCATTCCTAAGAAACCCCGGATTTGTTTCACATTAGTTGGTGCATTCCATTCTAACACTGATTGTACCTTGGACGGATTTACTGCAATTCAATCCTTACTGATCACATGACCAAGAAATTCTACCTTGTCCAACCAGAATTCACACTTGCTGAATTTAGCATATAGCTTATGTGTTCTCAAGATTTGTAATGGTATCCTCAAATGATCTGCATACTCTTCCTTATCCTTAGAGTATATCAAAATATCATCAATGAAAACTATGACAAACTTCTCGAGATATGGCATGAAGATTGTGTTCATCAGATTCATGAATATTGCTGGTGCATTGGTCAATCCAAAAGGTATAACCAAATACTCATGATGTCCATACCTTGATACAAATGATGTTTTTGGAACATCTTCAGGTTTGCTTTTGATCAGATGGTAATTGATACGTCGTAAACGTATCTATAATTTTTGATGTTCCATGCTTGTTTAGTATCTACTTTCTTATGTTTTGTTTACACTTTGAGGTATTTTTATACATTTTCTGGAACTAACCTATTAACAAGATGGCACAGTTCTAGTTGCCTATTTTCTGCTATTTTTGGTTTCAGAAAAGCCAGAAAAGAAATATTCTCGGAATTGGACGAAATAAAAGCCGAAGTTCCTATTTTTTCCAAAACAACACGGAGTCCAAACGGGAGACGGAGGGGAGCCAGGGGGTAGGCACACCCTAGGGTGGCACGGGTCACCCCTAGCCGCGCCACCAGGGGGTGTGGCCACCCTGGCCCACCTCTAGCATCGCCTCTTCGCCTATATATTCCCCAGGACGAAAACCCTAAGGACGAGATTAGAATTCCACGAAAAGTTCCGAAGCGCCACTGCCACCGAAGAGGAGATTTAGGGGACAGAAGTCTCTGTTCCGGCACCCTGCCAGGACGGGGAAGTGCCCCTGGATCCATCTCCCTCGACTCCACTGCCATCTCCATCGATGTTGCTGACGCCCATGATGAGGAGGGAGTAGTTCTCTCTCGAGGCTAAGGGCTCTACCGGTAGCTATGTGTTCATATCTCTTTCTATGCGTGATCTTATGAGATCATGAGATTTGTAATCTATAGATCTATTCTGCTACTCAAGTGCTTTAATGAATCTCTGCTAATCCCCACGTGTGTGAAGTTGACAGTGTGCACACCATGTGGCACTTTGGCTAAGGTTACATAAATACGTATCATGAGTATAATTTGAGTTGGATGTCTCTATGAGATTGTGGTGTTTGTTGGAACCATCTAGCTCTCAAGGTGACAGTGAGGGGTTATCTAGATGGGGAATGCGAACTTTAAGGTGTGCTGTTATAGCCCTACATTGTCCAACCGGAGAGTAGTTCAGGGTAGCAATCATGAATAGAATATATTTATATGAGAGTGGCCACAAGTGAAAGTATAATACCTAGGCCTTGTTTCTAAGCATTGAAACACCATTTACAATCAATCATGTTACGTGTTTGCTTTCTGCCACTCTTATTTCAGATTGCAATTACCACTTATAATCATCCATATCACTTGTATTTCACTATCTCTTTGCCGAACTAGTGCACCTATACACCTGACAAGTGTATTGGGTGTGTTGGGGACACAAGAGACTTCTTGTATCTTGATTGCAGGGTTGCTTTAGAGGGATACTTTTGACCACTTCCTCCCTGAGTTCGATAAACCTTGGGTGATCCACTTAAGGGAAACTTGATGCTGTTCTACAAACCTCTGCACTTGGAGGCCCAACACTATCTACAAGAATAGAAGCGTGCCTAGACATCAGTAGATCAATCTTGGAAAACACTCTGGCTCCCTTGACTTGATCAAATAAATACTGAATTGTCGGCAAAGGATACTTGTTCTTTATGGTGACGTTGTTCAGATTTCTAAAATCTCCACACATCCGTCATCCTCCATCTCTTTTATCAACAAAAATCACTGGAGTTCCCCATGGGGATACACTTTCCTGAATGAATCCTTTTTCGGCCAACTCATCAATTTGTTCTTTAAGCTCTTTCATCTCTTCAGGACCCATCTTGTATGGTGCTTGAGCAATAAGTGTTGTACCGGGTATTAGGTCAATAGTGAACTCTATCTCCCTATCAGGGGGCATTCCTGGTAATTCTGCGGGAAATACATCTTGAAACTCATTTACTATAGGAATATCCTCCAACTTGACCTCCTTTATTGAGTTCAATTAAGATCTACCATGATATGACTATGTTTATGTGCCTGATAGACTATCCTTCCTCCACTTGGAGACTTAATTGAAACAGTTTTATCCTCACAATTGATCTAGGCTCCATACTCAGTCATCCAATCCATTCCCAACACTATTGTTATTCCCCTTAATGGAATCACATAAAGATCCGCATAGTAGGTTTGACCTATTGAGATAAATTGGTTTAACTTAATCTTTCTCACTGCCACGATCCCTCTAGCGGTAACTATGGTCATAGGTTTTTCTAACGGTGCCCTTCTAATCCCAAACTTATCACAAAATTGTTCAGATATGAATGAAGTAGTTGCACCAGTATCAAATGGAACTTTTCAGGGTTTGTGAGAATATTGAGCGTACCTATCACCGCTTGATCCGAGTTGTCCACCTCCTCCAAGGTTGTGCAATTCAGCTCCCTAGTAGTTCTTCCTCTCTTGCCATTATCGTTCTTGACATAACTTCCACCCGGTTAGGCTGTCCGCCTCCGCCTCTTGCTTGACCACCGCCTGATGTAGGTCAACCACCTTGTGGTTTAATTGGACAATCGGCTTTCATGTGCCCCTTCTGACCACAACCATATCTTATGATTACTGGCTTTCGACATTCACTTTGAAATGCCCAGGTAACCCACAATTGTGGCAGATAACGTTCCTCTAAGATGATGATGCCCCACGATTGGGATTATTGGAGGTTCTAACGAAGGGTTTAAATTCCAGGTTTGATTTAGGCTTACTGGCTTGAACTCTTTTAGTTTCTTTCTTCTCCCTCTTCCTCCAATCCTCTTGAACATTCTTGTAATCATCCTCAAAAGTTTTGGCCGCATCAAGTATTTGTTGGAAAGTTTGCTTATTGGCCAGCCGCAGCTGCATCTTCACAAATGGATTTAAACCACGCAGGAAATGTATCTTCCTCTTTTCCTCAGTATTCACTTCATCCTCAGCATAAAGAGATAGTTGACTGAATTCTCGGATGTAGTTCATGACACTGGTGCCCTGTTGAAGTTCTTCAAACTCCCTACACTTCAGTTCAATAACACTTTCCAGAACATGATATTCACAGAATCTCTGTTTAAACTCCTCCCAGGTATACTTCCTACCTAAAGATTGCATTGCCAACTTATTCTCCCACCAAGATGCTATAGGTCCAGTTAAAAGATATGTTGCATACCTTAACCTCTCCTCATCATTGCACCCTACAGTCTTGATGATGTAGCCCGACCTTCGGTTGTTACCACATCATGGTCTCCATCTTATGCCAAGTCGTCATGGACTCCAAAGCTGAATCTGTTCCTTTATGCGAGCCCACTTCCTACCCCATTGAATGGTATACTACTTCATACTCCATCCCATATCGATGATAGGTTCACACCAACAAGTACAGAGGCATGGGAGGAAGCCTGGAGCACCAAGCCCGACAAGACCGCGGCTTGGAAGAGAAGACGGAAGAAGCAGCAGCTGGAGCACCGGAGTCTCCAGCCTAAAGACACCGGAGTCTCTGGCCTATATACCCCAGAGTCTCCAGCACATCTCTGGACCGACCCCCAGATCAAGCTCAAGGATAGCCAGAAGGCCCCTCCGGAGACAGACCGGAGACCGGCCGGAATCTCCGGCCCAGACCGGAGTCTCTGAACCCCCACACCGGAGTCTCCAGCCTAAGCGTATGGGCCTGCGCGCCGCCAGCTGGGCCTTTGGCCCATGTACCCCTTACTCTTCCCAGACTTTCCCCTTTTATTCCTAAAGTACCCTTGAACTAGTGGCTGGCCTATATATAGTGCCCTGCCCCTCATGTAACCCTGGGTATAGATGATAGACTAAAGACTACCCCCTTTGTGGAATCTCTAGTTTTGCCTCATCCCATTCTACCGAAGGGGATCGACTATCGTCACCACATCATTGGAGTTTCCATCGGAACGGTGGTCACCGGTGGGAGCAATCAGCCTTGTATCGTGTGAGTTTTGCGTGTGTTCATCGTGTTCTTTACGAGGTGTGCGTCTGCTTCCGCTACCTTCTCCCTTTCCCCTTGTTTTCCCATCGATTTGAACATGAGATCCGTGAAGATCTGTCCACCCACGAGGTTACCCCATAACATCTAGCATCAAAAGCTTTTGGTTGCCACGGATTTCTCCTTGATTTGGTCTTTTCCCCGATAAATTCGAAAATTCCACAAAAATAGCCCCAATTCGTGTTTTGGATCGATCTGTGATTTGAGTGCGTTTCGGTAGGTTTTAATCCGTGGATTACTTGCTAAACTTGTTGATCTACCTTCCCCTACGTTCCCATGGCCTAATTCCTTGTTTCCCCCACAAATTTTAGGTTTTGTGATACGGATCAAGCCGATGATCCTATATTTTTTACCCGATATTTCAAAGCAAGCTAACCAGGTAGGTAATCTTCCAATAACGCCGATGAACGTCACCTAAAGAAGAGGAATAAATCCAGCAAGTAACATGATGAAGATCACCACGCCTCAAACCTGAGCACGACAATCCTTGATGAACACAAGAATCTCCGCAGCAATAATATGATAAACGGTATCGCCGTCCTCGGAGGGATGATACACGGTGGAGCACAATATAGTTTTTAGACTAAACAACCAAACTCCCCTAAACCCTAGGCAGCTGGCTCCTTTATATAGGAGCCCTGCAACTAGTCGGTTGGATAGACCCAAACCAAACACACAAACATACTCGAACCTAACCTGGACTGGGACTCAATAACATAGCAACAATATTTGACACAACCTTAGACTTATCATTAGATATCGTAGGTCTTCCTGGCGTGCCAATCATCAATGGGATGCGCCCGCATCAGCTAGCTTGGTGGAGTCCTAAAATTAGGCTTCACCTACTCCTTCATGCCCATATTATCATCCCCCCTTCAAGAAGCGTTGTCCCCAATGCTTGCGGGTCGAGTCGGAAAGGTGGCGTGATATGAACAATCGCTTCATGTGTCTTCGCCATCTTCAAGTCTTGCTTGCCTTCCACGCTGCATCCTCCCTCTCGGCTTGCTTGACTTGAAACATCCCTTGGCACCTGCACCCCCTTGCGTCTCCATATGATCTTGGACCTAGGCACCACCGTCTTCTTCTTCTCAACTCTTGTTGGAACCCGTGGTTGCTGAACATGGACCTTTTTTGCATGACCTTGCATAAGATGAGTAATGCCTGGACCACACAATTGTCAAACATGTCCATCCCCGCCTCTATGCATCCGCACAACTGTCCCAACAAAACGCCTCACAGGTGTGCTAACAAAATTTCTCTTGTTACCCCACTGCACCTCGTGCACTGGAGCATCAGGAGCACAAATATCATCCGTCTGAACACATGTGTCAACACAAATAACCTTCTGAACACATGATGCAACATCCTTCCTCTCAGCAATAAGAGGATGTACTTCAACTGACTTGTCACTAACAAGTTCTACTGGCTTGTCATCTACAGGCATAGCTAAAGCAATATCAACATTGTTATAGTCTGCATCATGCTCTCCATCCTGCACCTTAGCTAGCCCAGATTTGGGCTTAGACTTGCGCTCCTTCTCCTTATGTACCCCCAGCTCTACATCAGACTTTATGTGATCAACCTGCATAGGCTTCAAAGTCTGTTGTTTTCCACCATGCACAAAAGAATATGTATTTGCTCTTCCAGCATGTGTAATGTTGCGATCATACTGCCATGGACGACCAAGGAACAAATGACATACCTACAATGTCAACACATCGCACTCAATCTCATCAACATAATCACCAACTATAAATGGCACACGGACCTTATGAGTTACCTTCACCATACCGCAGCTATTTAACCATTGTAGATGCTTAGGTTCAGGAATACACCATGCAGACAACCCCAACGCTGCCACTATTGCCTTTCTAATGCCATTAGTACAGCTTCCTCCATCAATAACCAACTTGCATGTTTTTCCTTTGATCATACACTGCGCCTGAAATAAATTCGAACGCTGGCCCTTGTCAACTGTCATGCAAGCATCGCCTTGTACCTTATTAAGTTGCAAATTCAGCCCACTCAATGGTACAACATCCTCCATGACATCCTTAACAACATCAGCCATAATTACATCAACCTCTAACGCTTCAGAAATCGTGGCTGCCACCTTGCTAATTGTTGGCAATGGAACAATTGTCAACTTCTCATGAGTAGTCAAAGTCGTCGCGACCTTCAGTGTAAGAGCTATACTCTTGCCAACATCGACTATCCCATTCACAACCTTGGGCGGCTGCTCGATTTCCTCCATATACGGTAATACGAAACTATGACGGAGAAAACTTTTGTAGTCCTCCCAAATATGAGAAAAACCATCTATGTCAACCGCCTCAGACCACCAACTGTCTAACTCCTTGTCCACACACCGGTGAGCAAGAACATACCCATCATACCCACTAAACTTGCCATTGTATTCGCGATATCGATGGAAACCCTATTCCATGTGTCTTTCCCAACCTTGGTACTCCTCAACTGTCGCAAGTCTATGTAGGCACCATCTAAGCTCGGATGCATCACGTGCCACTCCATTCAGGAGATCAAGATAGTCATTGAAAACAGCACTAGACTTTTTGCCACTTGTACACCTCAAGCCAAAAGTATCTCCTGAAAAAGAACCCATCATGTTCTTTTGTCATCACGCAATATTGGGGCTTTTATTCAGGTCAAATCAATGCAAATCGTGTTCTCTAAATAAAATAGCTTGTACGATGGAAAGATTCCTAGCAAACCGTATCCACTTAAAGAACAATCAGGCTTGCACCAATATTTTCTCTTTTTAATTCTGCCTTGCTTTCCTCTGTGGTGCAGCACGTCGTCCCGAGAGCGATCCCGCTATTCTGGGCGAGCTGAGCAATCTCCGACCGATTGATGGGCGTGCGGGTGTGGCGATTTGGAAACCAGGCACTTGGGTCGGCCCACCCTGGAAAGTGGCAAGAGCACCAAGCGTGGAATCGCTTCGATCGCCAGGCACGGGGGATCGCTTCGATCTGGTTTCCTTTCGTTTTTTTCAGCGAGAGCGCCAAGTGCGGGCGAGAACTGCAGGAGGGGCGCATTTCCCTCGATCGCCGGAAACCCGCTCAAGAACATAGGCATGTGCGATCTCCTAGGAGGCTCGATTTGTAGCGTACAGCGGCGGAACTCCTTCCTTTTTTAAGTGGAATAGATTGGATCTGGCAGAACTTAAAATCAATCGGATCTGAGACAAAGAAACTGCCGACGAAACTCAATCTGGATGAATCTCGATGCCGAAGAAACTTCAATGATGAACCAGAACTGATCTGACTTGGCTACCAATTGATCAATACTGAAAACTTTCAGCTTCCAATCTCTTCTCCACAACTTATCTATAAACTGCTTGTAGAAAATCAGTCCGTAGATGATCCAAAAACACGCTGTGATCAACGAGAGCTCTGATACCACATGATACGGATCAAGTCGATGATCCCATATTTTTGTCCCGATCTTTCTCAGCAAGTCAACCAGGTAGGTAATCTTCCAATAACACCGATGAACGTCACCTGAAGAAGAGGAATCAATCCAGCAAGTAACATGATGACGATCACCATGCCTCAAACCTGAGCACGACAATCCTTGATGAACACAAGAACCCCCACATCAATAATATGATAAACGGTATCGTTGTCCCCGAAGGGATGATACACGGTGGAGCACGATATAGTTTTTAGACTAAACAACTGAACTCCCCTAAACCCTAGGCAGCTGGCTCCTTTATATAGGAGGCCTGCAACTAGTCGGTTGGATAGACCCAAACCGAACACACAAACGGACTCGAACCTAACCTGGACTAGGACTCAATAACATAGCAACAATATTTGACACAACCTTAGACTTATCATTACATATCGTAGGTTGTCCTGGCGTGCCAATCATCAATGGGATGTGCCCACATCACCTAGCTTGGTGGAGTCCTAAAATTAGGCGTCATCTCCTCCTTCATGCCCATATCATTTTGGTTCGAGTTTTTCCGCCGAAAACTCGCCCCGTTCGTGTCCTGGAACATCCGGACTAGAGATTTGGTCCCCCGACCGGAGATTATGGCCCTAGACCGGAGTTTTCGGTCCCTAGACTATAGTCTCCGGACCCCCAGACCGGAGTTTCCGCCCCTCTGGTGGCAGAAAAATCTGCATCACAGTTTTGAGCATAAATTTTGCATACAAACTTGGATTTTGGTGTTCTTTAGCTTGTTTCGAAGAGGAGAAGGAGCTCTACATCATCATATCCGTGGTTCATGCTATACAATCCATCCAAATTCCGTGAGAAAGGCAGAATCCACCAATAAAGGGTGAAGATTGGAGACGAAAGGTATAAAAATTCCGCTTCTTCTCCCCACCCGCTTTCCTTTGTGAGCTACACTATCTTTGCGTTCAACAAACACCTATTGAGAATAGTTCCTCCTATGATTGCTTGGGCTATGCACGTTTGATATCTTGTAGAATTCCGAGCAAAAGTTATGAGCGCGCTATCTCATATTGTTATCTTTTATAGTTGTTGGCATGAGGAAGAGGCAAGTGAAAAAGAAAAGAAAAAGAGGAAAAAAAATATATAGAAAAATAAAAAGAAGAAAAAGAAAGAAAGGAAAAAGTGCCTCATAGAATAGGAAGCGCAAGCTCGATGGACATCATATTGGTGGTACTTATTGTGCATATCTTGTAGCCTACCAATTTTATGCAATCGAACTAGCGTCTCTCCTTGAACTTGTGCGACACGAGCTTATAGTGTTGAGGGCAAACCTCTAGGGTGGCCCGATCTTTCACGAACCCCGTTCAAATCGAGGGTGGAGTGTGGGGGAAGCAGAGGCGGATGAACACGATGAACGCACGAACGAAGAACACGATGAATACACACAAGAAAAACCATGATACACACCAATAGCTCATGCCATGGGTGACCGGTCCGGCGCAATCCCTAGGATCGGCGTCAGGCGGAGGACTCTCTCTTGAACCGGCACGGTTAGTAGGGAGACTCGGTGAGATCTTCACGTCTAGGCAAAGGGACTCTGATGCCTAGGCCTTGTACAACGCAGAGGCATGATGCAAACTCGCACGAGGTTTGTGATATTTGGTGCTCCTTGGTCAAGGAGCATGAGGCAAGAACTAGATAGATCCACAAGGGGTTTCCACTAATTCCAAATATAAGGCCTAGGGTTTACAATAGAGGTGGGGGGCTATATATAGGCCAACCACAAGTTCATGGGTAGTTTAGGTAACTAAAAGTATCAAAGAGGGTTCGTTACAAGGCCCAAGGCCGAGTTGGGACGCGCAGGCTCTAGGATGTCTGGTAGTACCGAAAGTCGTGACCGGTAGTACCGGTTGAAGGCAGTAGTACCTCTCGCAGCTCGAGGCGCTGGCGTGGGTCTTTAGGCGCGGGCGGTAGTACCGCTCGAAAAATGCGGTAGTACCGGTCGATGCGGTAGTGGTGCCGCCTTGGTACCGGAGTGGTTTGGCGCTGTTCGTGGAGGCTCTTTGTCCGGGGCGGTAGTACCGCATGTTCGAGGTGGTAGTACTGCTCGGGCGGTAGTATTGCTTCCAGGGGCCGGTAGTACCGCTGACTCTTGGCAGCTGTTGGATGCTGTGTCGCTCCTCTGGCTCGTGTCTTCATACCTGATGATGCATTGTGTCGGTGCATGAAGTAGCAAGCCATCCAGGGGTGTATCAAGTCACATGAGTACAAGAGCGAATTCACCTTAGCATGGAGGAGCTTGGCTCGAGCACGAGTCATGGGTCCACTTGGGGGACTTAGTGGTGTAGATGTAGGAGCGTCCGTAGGATGGGCTGCATAATATAGTCTTCGCTAGGTAATCATTTGGTTATTAGCTCACTTTCTCCATTGCACAAGTCCCATTTATCCCACCGTGTGTGTTTCCTTGTATATATTCCTATCTTGTGGATTGACTTTTTTTGCTTTGTGATCATCATGGTTCTTTACTTGCCATTACAATATCTTGATTTCGGATTGTTCTTGGACATGCCACCTTCCATACCTATACCAAGCATGGAGGACATGGCGAGCTTCACCCACTTCGAGGGCTCTTCCATGAGCCATGAAGAATACCTCCACCACTTGGAGATGGAGGACTACTACGCCAAGCTTTAGGAGACGCATCATCAAGAAACCATGACCTTAAAGGCCAAGCGTGCCACACCAAAGGGCACCACCTACTTCGATGATCCACCTCCAAGGCGTGAAGAGCCACCACCTACATGGCGTCATGCACCACCATCTCCAAGGCGACAAGCGCCATCACCTCCAAGCTGTCAAGTGCCACTATCTCGAAGGTGCCAAGCACAACCATCTCCAAGGCGTCAAGTGCATCTACGTCCAAGGCATCAAGTGCCATCTACTCCAAGAAGAGTGGCGCCCAAATATCATCTTCCACACAAGGCGCCACAAAGCAAGAATCTTCATTGACATACATCCTCTAGAGATCATCGCCAACATCATGAGGATACAAGACATCGTACAAGGTATCTTCGCCATGAAGACGGAGAATACATGTTGAGCACCATCCATAATTCTCAACCAAACTCAAGAAGGCACCACCATAAAATGAAGAGTGCCAAGGAAAAGGATCATCGTCACGAGCGTCATATGGATGACCAAGTGCTTCTCCAGCATAAACCTTTGGCAAGGCACGCCAATGACCTCCGTCGACACCATCATAACGCACCTTCAACTACTAGTGCCACCACCAAAATGGCACCAAGATCAAGCCTTCTTCTACACCATCAAGCTTCAACGTCAAGACTCCAAGTTCAAGAGGAAGCATCCGACTACAAGAGCTTCAATGCAACTTCTTCTTCAAGCACTCCAAGGATGTCATTCAAGTAAGAGATGGACCTCTACTTCGCCAAGATGGACGAGGCCGTCCAAAACATGACCACCCACGAGATAGAAGAAAACAAGTTGCTTTGCCAACAAGTGGATGCAAGATTGAAGATGGCGCCAAGGACTAATACTTCCAATTTGAGTGCCACCGGCACAATGGCACCCAAAGTACAAGACGACGACAAGGTCAAGAATGGTGAGCCTGGGATTTTCCCTTCACCAAAGGAGGCACAGGGAGTTCAGAGAACTGAGCCTACCCCTAGATGCTTGAGTGATGATGTGGTACCAATCCCATGTGAGTATGAGAGCCACTTAGCCCACTTGAGTGGAAACAAGAGTGAGATGAGTGACTCCACCACACGTGAGATTGAGTGCTTGCATTTGGAGGGCATGAGTGAGACACCGAGTGAGGTGAGAGTGGTAGTTGATAGGTCATGTGAGCCCACTTTGATTTCTAACAACTTACCCTCTACCTCTAGTGTGTTTTCTCATGATTTGCTAGGTTCCATGGATAAAGAAGCACCAAGCTTGGAGATGATGATGCCACCGACCGAGAAGATGAACATGGTGGATGAAGATGATGCCATCCCTATACACGATGAAGAAGTCACCCACATGGAGGCCAACTCTACCACAACACCCACTTCATATGAGAGGTATGAACAAGGTAACAATAAGGGTGTTGATGATGCCATGATCCCACTAGTGGACATGATGATTTGTGATGACTTGAATGCTATGGATGATACTTGTGACATGACATATGTTCTACCCTTATTCCCATGTGTTAATCTTGCTATGCATCATGATGACCATGTTGATTCCCTTTATTGCCATGATATCACCATAGACATGATATGCTCTAAACGTTACGTTGATGATATCATTACTTGCACTTTGTTGAACAATTGCTCTTTCCAATGTTTTGCTTGCAATGATGTTACAAATCGTACCCCTCATGTAACCGTAGGCATGATATTTGGAATTAGTGGAAACCCCTTATGGATCTATCTAGTTCTTACCTCATGCTCCTTGACCAAGGAGCACCAAATATCCCAAACCTCGTTGTAGTTTGCATCGTGTCTCTGTGTTGTACAAGGCCTAGGAATCGGAGTTCCTTTGCCTAGATGTCAAGATCTCACCGAGTCTCCCTACTCACCGTGCCGGTTCAGGAGAGAGTCCTCTGCCCGACGCTGATCCTAGGGATTGCACCGGACCGGTCACAACCGATGTGAGATATTGGTGTGTATCATGGTTTTGCGTGTGTGTGTTCATCGCGTTTTTGTCCCCTCGAACCATGCTTTGTCATGAGTGTTTTACAATTTCTTGCGTTGCTTGCAATAAGTTGAATAATTGCTCTTTCACTTGTTTTTCTTGCAACGATAATGATAATATGTTTTCTATTGAGATGGCACCCATAGCTTTCTCAAATTTTTGAGATTGTGGTAAATGCCATGATAAGCATGTTCCCCGCTTGCATACTCACCATGCACATAAATTATACTTGATTGATACTAATGGTGATGTGCACAAGAAGAGATATGTCATGATGGATGATGTATTTATCTACCATGCACACATGTTCTTCCTTTTGTGTTTGATTTGTGTAGGTACCCACATGATCATGTCAACCTCGGTTGAGCACAAGTTGACAAAAAGAGCTCTAGAGAGCATCCCCCGAGTGAGTTCAAGATCGAACCCAGCTCTGATACCTTTTGCATGCTTTGCATATTTTGTTGGGTTCGTAGCATGGAAAACAAAAAATTTCTACCGCAAGAACAAACAAAACCCAGATCTAATCTAGATAAAAGCCAAGATCTAATCTATTAGACATGTGCAACGAGATAGATCTGTACTAACCCTTGTAGACCCAAAAGCGTTACGAGATTGGATCTCGTGGTTGATGTAGTCGATCACTTGCCGATCTCAAGATAGAGTGGACGATCCTTCCGGCCCCGCGTTCCAGCAGCGCTTCCGCAGTCGGTCACACGTGCGGAGTCGAAGCAGACCTTCCTCTCCCCGTTCCAGCGAGCAGCAGAGGTAGTAGATCTCTCCACCCCAGCAGCACGACGGCGTGGTGGTGGTGGTGGAGTAGAGGATTCTGCAGGGCTTCGCCTAAGCCTAAGCAGAAGGAAGGAGGAGGAGAGAGGCGGCTAGGGGCAAGAGTGGAGGAGCAAGGGGGGGTGGCGCCTCCACCCCTCGATATATAGAGGGAGGGGTACGGCCTAGGGTTCCCACCCCTAGGCCCACCCCCTAGGGCCGGCGCACAAGGGAGCTTGGGGGGAGAGTCCTTCCCCCCCAAGTTTCCCTTTTAAATTTCCCTTTATCCTTTTATCCTTTCTTGGTTTTCAAGTAAACTCTAAAAAATCTTCTAGAACCTTCCGGAACATTCCGAGACCTTCTAGAATCCCCATATAAATACTCCGGAACATTTCCTAACTTGGAAAATGATCTCCATTATATGAATCTTATTCTCCAGACAATTCCGGATCTCCTCGTGATGTCTGAGATCCAATCCGGGACTCCGAACAACATTCGGTCTCCAACGCATATTCCATCTACCTAAACAGCATCGAACCTTAAGTGTGTCACCCTACGGTTCGTGAATATGTAGACATGATGGACACACCTCTCTGATCAATAACCATCAGCGGGATCTGGAGATCCATAACGGCTCCCACATACTCAACGATGACTTCGTGATCGATAGAACCATTAACATACGAAACCAATTCCCTTTGTCACACGATACTCTACTTATCCGAGGTTTGATCATCGGTATCTCCATACCTAGTTCTACCTCGTTACTGACAAGTACTCTTTACTCGTTCCATGATATGTCATCCCTTGTGACCTAGTCACATTCTTGCAAGATAACTAGATGACATTCCACCGAGAGGGCCCAGAGCATATCTATCCGTCATATTGATGGAAAAATCCCAATCTTGGTCCATGCGGTTCAACACATACTTTCAGAATACCCAACGACACCTTTATGATCACCCAGTTACGAAGTGGTGTTTGATGCCATCAAAGTACCCATCCGGTGATGGTGATTAACATAACCTCATGGTCGAAGGATTAGGTTACTATGCATTTGAAAGCTTGTAGCAATACGAACTTAACGACTTGATCTTATGCTATACTTACTATAGGTGTGTGTCCATCACATCATTCTCCTAATGATATAACCTTGTTACTAATGACATCCAATGTCCATGACCAGGAAACCATGATCATCTATTAATCAACAAGCTAGTTCAACAAGAGGCTTACTAGGGACTCTTTTACGTTTACAAAACACACATGTATTAGTGTTTCCTTATAATACAATTATAGCATGGGATGTAAACAATTGTCATAAACACAAAGATATAATAATAACCACTTTTATTATTGCCTCTTGGGCATATCTCCAACAGTCTCCCACTTGCACCAGAGTCAATAATCTAGATTACATGGTAATATACCTAACACCCATGGAGTTCTGGTGTTGGTCATGCTTTGCCCTAGGGAGAGGTTTAGTCAACGGATCTGCCACATTCAGATCAGTGTGTACTTTGCAAATCTTTATGTCACCATCTTGGACATACTCACGAATAGCATGGAAACGTAGTTTGATGTGCTTCAGCTTGCTATGTGACCTTGGCTCCTGTGGATTAGCTATGGCACCTGTGTTGTCACAGTAGATGGCCATCGGGTCCAATGCACTAGGAACCACGCCAAGTTCAATAATGAACTCCTTCAACCATATGGATTCTTGTGCAGCCTCCGAAGCAGCTATGTATTCCGATTCAGTTGAAGATTTCGCCACAACGCTTTGCTTTGCACTCCTCCAGCTCACTTCAGCACCATTCAAAATAAATACGTATCCCGACTGTGACTTCGAGTCATCCGGATCGGTGTTCTAACTAGCATCGGTGTAACCGTTTACAACAAGCTGTTCATCACCTCCATAAGAAAGAACCATATCCTTAGTCCTCTTTAGGTATTTTAGGATATTCTTGACCGTTGTCCAGTGTTCCATTCCAGGATCACTTTGATATCTGCTAGTCAAACTAACAGCATGTGCTATATCCAGTCTTGTACACAGCATGGCATACATGATAGAACCTATGGCCGAGGCATAGGGAATATTATTCATCTTTTCTCTATCTTCTGCCGTAGCTAGACTTTGAGTCTTACTCAAGGTCTTACCTGACAACATGGGCACGAACCCTTTCTTGCTCCATTCTAAACTCTTTAGAACTTTGTCTAAGTATGTACTTTTTGAAAGAGCTATTAGACGTCTTGATCTATCTCTGTAAATCTTGATGCCTAGAATATATGCCGCTTCGCCAAGATCCTTCATTGAAAAACTATTATTCAAATAGGCTTTGACACTATTAAGAAGTTCTATATCATTCCCAATCAACAATATGTCATCTACATATAGTACTAGGAATGCTACAGAGCTCCCACTCACTTTCTTGTAAATACAAGCTTCTCCATAAGTTTGTAAAATTCCAAAGTTTTTGATTACTTTATCAAAACGTTGATTCCAACTCCGGGATGCTTGCTTCAGTCCATAAATGGAGCGCTGAAGTTTGCATACCTTGTCAGCATCACTAGGATCGACAAAACCCTTGGGTTGTACCATATACAACTCTTCCTCAATGTCACCATTAAGGAACGCCGTTTTGACATCCATCTGCCAAATCTCATAATCGAAATATGCAGCAATTGCTAATAAAATCCTCACAGACTTTAGCTTCGCTACTGGTGAGAATGTCTCATCATAGTTAACTCCTTGAATTTGTCGGAACCCTTTCGCGACAAGTTGAGCTTTATAGAAGATAACATTACCATCAGCATCTGTTTTTCTCTTGAAAATCCATTTGTTCTCGACAGCCTTACGGCCATCCGGTAAGTCCACCAAAGTCCACACTTGGTTTTTGTACATGGATCCCATTTCGGATTTCATGGCTTCTAGCCATTTGTCAGAATCTGGGCTCACCATAGCTTCTTCATACGTCGCAGGGTCATCCGCGTTGTCCACCAACATGACGTTCAAGGCAGAGTCATACCAATCAGGAGTGGTACGAACCCTTGTTGACCTGCGAGGTTCAGCAGTAACTTCGTTCGAAATTTCATGATCACCATCATTAGCTTCCTCTCCAATTGGTGCAGGCGGCACAAAAACATCTTCCGGTGCTGCGCTACTCTCAAATCCGAGAGAAGGTTCGATAACCTCATCGAGTTCTACTTTCCTTCCAGTCACTTCCTTCGAGAGAAACTCCTTCTCAAGAAAGGATCCATTCTTGGCAACGAAAACTTTACCTTTGGATCTATGATAGAATGTATACCCAATTGTTGCTTTAGGGTATCCTATGAAGACGCATTTCTCCGCTTTGGGTTCAAGCTTATCAGGTTGTAACTTCTTTACATATGCTTCGCAACCCCAAACTTTAAGGAACGACAACTTAGGTTTCTTACCAAACCACAATTCGTACGGTGTCATTTCAACGGATTTAGAGGTGCCCTATTTAAAGTGAATGCAGCTGTCTCTAATGCATAGCCCCAAAACGATAGCGGTAAATCTGTAAGAGACATCATAGACCGAACCATATCTAAGAGAGTTCGATTACGAAGTTCGGACACACCATTACGCTGTGGTGTTCCCGGCGGTGTCAACTGCGAAAGTATTCCACATTTCTTTAAATGCATGCTAAACTCATAACTTAGATATTCACCTCCGCGGTCAGAACACAGAAACTTAATCTTCTTGTTACGATGATTTTCCACTTCACTTTGAAATTCCTTAAACTTCTCGAAAGTTTCGGACTTATGTTTCATAAAGTAGACATACCCATATCTACTTAAGTCATAAGTGAAAGTGAGAACATAACGATATCCACCACGCGATGCTACACTCATTGGACCGCACACATTGGTATGTATTATTTCCAATAAGTCTGTAGCTCGCTCCATTATTCCAGAGAATGGAGTCTTAGTCATTTTTCCCATTAGACATGCTTCGCATCTTTCAAGTGATTCAAAATCAAGTGATTCAAGAAGTCCATTAGAATGGAGTTTCTTCAGACGCTTCACTCCAATGTGACCAAGACGACAGTGCCACATGTATGTAGAATTATCATTCAATTTTGTTCGTTTAGCATCTATGTTGTGAACATGTGTATCACTACTATCGAGATTCAGTAAGAATAAACCATTCATATCAGGTGCATTACCATAAAAGATATTACTCATATAAATCGAACAACCTTTATTCTCGGACTTAAAAGAGTAACCGTCTCGTAATAAACAAGATCCAGATATAACGTTCATGCTTAACGCAGGCACCAAATAACAATTATTCAAATTTAAAACTAATCCCGAAGGTAGATGTAGAGGGAGCATGCCGACGGCGATCACATCAACCTTGGAGCCATTTCCAACGCGCGTCGTCACCTCGTCTCTCGCTAGTCTTCGCTTATTCCACAACTCCTGTTTCGAGTTACAAATATGAGCAACCGAACCAGTATCAAATACCCAGGCACTACTACGATTACTAGTAAGATACACATCAATAACATATATATCAAATATACCTTTCTTCTTGATGTTTCCATTCTTCAGATCCGCCAGGTACTTGGGGCAGTTACGCTTCCAGTGACCAGCACCCTTGCAGTAGAAGCATTCAGTTTCAGGCTTGGGACCAGCCTTGGGCTTCTTAGCAGGTGCGGCAGCTTTCTTGCCGTCCTTCTTGAAGTTGCCCTTGTTCTTAGGCTTGCCCTGTCTCTTGAAATTGGTGGTCTTATTGACCATCAACACTTGGTGCTCCTTCTTGATCTCCACTTTAGCAGTTTTCAGCATGGACGATAGTTCAGGCAACGTCTTGTTCATGCAGTGCATATTGTAGTTCATCACAAAGTTCTTATAACTCGGTGGCAGTGATTGGAGGACACGGTGAATCCCTAACTCATTAGGAATCGTTATCCCCAACTCTTGGAGCTTGTTTGCGTGCCCAGACATGGTGAGCACATGCTCGCTAACGGAGCTACCCTCTTCCATCTTACAGTTAAAGAACTTTTCGGAGGCCTCATAGCTCTCCATGTCCGCGCGAGTCTCAAAAATCAGCCTGAGCTCCTTAATGATCTTGAACGGGTCGTGGTGCTCAAAACGCTTCTGAAGCTCCGCTTCTAAACCGTACAGGATGGCACACTGAACTGTGGAGTAATGATTTTTCCAAGTGGCGTAAACATTCTTTACGTCATCGGTGGCATCTTCTGTAGGTGGGTCACCTAGCGGTGCTTCGAGCACATAGGTCAACTGACCAGCACTGTGGATGATCTTCAGTCCACGGAACCAGTCCGTGAAATTGCTTCCATTGTTCTTAAGCTTTTCTTTCTCTAGGAACGTATTGAAATTGATGGAGGGGGTCGCCATGATCTACAACAAATTTGCAAGTAGTTTAGACTAAGTTTATGATGAATTGAGTTCAAATTTAATTCTTAAATTAACTAGGTGAACTCCCACTCAAAACAACATCCCTCACATTGTCTTAGTGATTACACGAATGAAGTCCACTACACCAAGTCCAATCTTCACGAGAGAAGATGTAGTTTCGTCGGCGAACAATCTTCATGTTCATCATATCATTTATATGACTCATGCTCTACCTTTCGGTATTTCCGTGTTCCGAGACCATGTCTATACATGCTAGGCTCGTCAAGATTAACCTTAGTTTCCGCATGTGCAAATCTGGCTTACACCCGTTGTATGCACACGTAGAATCTATCACATCCGATCATCATGAGATGCTTCGAAACGACGAGTCTTAGCCACGGTGCCCACTAAGGTGAACACTTTATTACTTGATATTTAGTGAGAGGGATCATCTTATAATGCTACCATCGCGATCTAAGCAATACAAGATGCATAAAGGATTAACATCACAGGCAATTCATAATTAGTGTGATATGATATGGCCCTTTCTTCTTGTGCCTTTGATCTCCATCTCCAAAGCACGGACATGATCTCCATCATCTCCAAAGCACGGACATGATCTCCATCTCCAAAACAAGTTAGACGCCTCTAATTTTCTTTGCGCGTTTTACGTGGTTTGGGGCTTTCGAATAAGAACGAATCTTACCTACGAAACTGAACCACAACGTTGATACAAGTGCTATCAAGTGCAAAGTGTAAATTGGATCTATACTATGATGAGAGAGACAGACACCCGCAAAGCCACTTGTGCAAAGCAAGTTACACGTCAAGCGTGGAGCAAGTCTCATGTGCGATGACATGTAAGGTTAGCCCGAGCCGCTTCATCCCACCATACCGCAAGATGCAAAGTACACAAAGCAAAAGACAGCACGAGCACCAACGCCCACAAAACCATTGTGTTCTACTCGTGCAACAGATCTACGCATAGATACGGCTCTGATACCACTGTTGGGTTCGTAGCATGGAAAACAAAAAAATTCTACCGCAAGAACGAACAAAACCCAGATCTAATCTAGATAAAAGCCAAGATCTAATCTATTAGACATGTGCAACGAGATAGATCTGTACTAACCCTTGTAGACCCAAAAGCGTTACGAGATTGGATCTCGTGGTTGATGTAGTCGATCACTTGCCGATCTCAAGATCGAGTGGACGATCCGTCCGGCGCCGCGTTCCGGCAGCGCTTCCGCAGTCGGTCACACGTGCGGAGTCGAAGCAGACCTTCCTCTCCCTGTTCCAGCAAGTAGCGGAGGTAGTAGATCTCTCCACGGAATCCCAGCAGCACGACGACGTGGTGGTGGTGGTGGAGTAGAGGATTATGTAGGGCTTTGCCTAAGCCTGAGCAGAAGGAAGGAGGAGGAGAGAGGCGGCTAGGGGCAAGAGTGGAGGAGCAAGGGGGTGGCGCCTCCACCCCTCTATATATAGAGGTAAGGGTGCGTCCTAGGGTTCCCACCCCTAGGCCCACCCCCTAGGGCCGACGCACAAGGGAGCTTGGGGGGAGAGTCCTTCCCTCCCAAGTTTCCCTTTTAAATTTCCCTTTATCCTTTTATCCTTTCTTGGTTTTCAAGTAAACTCCAAAAATCTTCTAGAACCTTCCGGAACATTCCGAAACCTTCTAGAATCCCCATATAAATACTCCGGAACATTTCCTAACTTGGAAAATGATCTCCATTATATGAATCTTATTCTCCGGACAATTCCGGATCTCCTCGTGATGTCTCAGATCCAATCCGGGATTCCGAACAACATTCGGTCTCCAACGCATATTCCATATCTACCTAAACAGCATCGAACCTTAAGTGTGTCACCCTACGGTTCGTGAATATGTAGACATGATGGACACACCTCTCCGATCAATAACCATCAGCGGGATCTGGAGATCCATAACGGCTCCCACATACTCAACGATGACTTCGTGATCGATAGAACCATTAACATACGAAACCAATTCCCTTTGTCACACGATACTCTACTTATCCGAGGTTTGATCATCGGTATCTCCATACCTAGTTCTACCTCGTTACTGATAAGTACTCTTTACTCGTTCCATGATATGTCATCCCTTGTGACCTAGTCACATGCTTGCAAGATAACTAGATGACATTCCACCGAGAGGGCCCAGAGCATATCTATCCGTCATATTGATGGAAAAATCCCAATCTTGGTCCATGCGGTTCAACACATACTTTCAGAATACCCAACGACACCTTTATGATCACCCAGTTACGAAGTGGTGTTTGATGCCATCAAAGTACCCATCCGGTGATGGTGATTAACATAACCTCATGGTCGAAGGATTAGGTTACTATGCATTTGAAAGCTTGTAGCAATACGAACTTAATGACTTGATCTTATGCTATACTTACTACGGGTGTGTGTCTATCACATCATTCTCCTAATGATATAACCTTGTTATTAATGACATCCAATGTCCATGACCAGGAAACCATGATCATCTATTAATCAACAAGCTAGTTCAACAAGAGGCTTACTAGGGACTCTTTTATGTTTACAAAACACACATGTATTAGCGTTTCCTTATAATACAATTATAGCATGGGATGTAAACAATTGTCATAAACACAAAGATATAATAATAACCACTTTTATTATTGCCTCTTGGGCATATCTCCAACATATTTCATGTTGGCAAATTGCTTTTTCCTATGGTTAGCTTGCAAGCATGTTAATGGTATTTTTCACCTTGTGACAATCATGTTTCGTTGCTATTGGATATTGGTGCTTTGTGTATTGCAACAAAAATGTTGAACAATTTCTCTCTCTGATGTTTTGTGTGCAACCATATTTTCATTTTGAGCATGTATTGTCATGAGAGCTTCCAAGTCTCTCGTATAGTTGTTGCAACAAACATAAGGACCACTTTCTCTTTCATATGGTTTGTTTGCAAACATGCTGTTTTTGCTTCCGCTTGCGATATGCATACTCCCATGACCTGTTTTTGATGATATGTGTATGGCATCCAACATATTGAACAATTATTCTTTCCAATGGTTGGCTTGCACACATAATGATGTTCCTTTGGATATTCTTCCGCATGTGTTTTTGTGGAATTCTTCTATTCTTGCATCAAAGATGTTCATCACTATTTTATTCAATTGCTTTGAGTGTCACACTAAGATGTTTTATGGAGTTTTTGTGTTCCCACATTTGGATGATGTTCAAAGGATTTCCATGCACTTTGACCTTGCATATGCATCCCGTTTGGTATACTTGAGTTGTGCTAATAGTGTTTTGAACAAGAATGGACATACCACAAATGACATGCTCCTCTATCACACACAAACATATTTTGCTTGGTCTTTGTTGTGTGAAGGTACAATTGCATACGCGTGAACCTCTATGGACAAAGAGTTAACAAGATGAACCGTAGGGAGTTACCTATGGCTACCATTCAACGAGCCATCTCTACATCCTAAGGTGACTTCACTCTACTTAAGGACTCATGCTATAATCCTCATTAATTGGCTACACTTTGAGTGTTGCTTCGCTTTTGTGGTGAGCTTTGTAGGCTTCATTGAAGGTGAAGGAACGTTGAGGTGTTGTCAATTCAATCTTCCCGAGGATGACTATATGGTGAACCCTAGGATCAAGAAGGTCTCTCGACATCTTCTACTTTGTGATGAGCGTGTAGAGTCGAGGACGACTCTTTTTGAAGAGAGGGGAGATGATGTAGCCCGACCTTTGGTCGTTACCACAACATGGTCTCCAACTTATGCCAAGTCTTCATGGACTCCAAAGGTGAATCCGTTCCTCTATGCGAGCCCACTTCCTACCCCATTGAATGATATACTAGTTCATACTCCGTCCCATATCGATGATAGGTTCACACCAAAAAGTACGGAGCATGGGAGGAAGCCTGGAGTACCAAGCCTGACAAGATAGAGGCTTGGAAGAGTAGATGGAAGAAGCAGCAGCTGGAGCACTGGAGTCTCCGGCCTGCGCACACCGGAGTCTCCGACCTGCATACTCCGGAGTCTCTAGCCCATCTCCGGACCGACCCCCAGATCGAGCTCGAGGACAGCCAGAAGGCCCCTCCGGAGACGGACCGGAGACCGAACGGAATCTCTGGCCTAGACCAGAGTCTCTGGCCTGAGCGTATGGGCATGCATGCCGCCAGCTGGGCCTTTGGCCCATGTACCCCTTAGTCCGCCCAGACTTTCCCCTTTTATTCCTAAAGTACACTTGAACTAGTGGATGGTCTATATATAGTGCCCCCATCCCCTCATGTAACCCTAGGCATAGATGATAGACTAAAGACAACCCCCTTTGTGGAATCTCTAGTTTTGCCTCATCCCCTTCTACCAAAGGGGATCGACTATCGTCACCACCTCATTGGAGTTTGCATCGCTCCTCCCTCGTTGTACAAGGCCTTGGCATTAGAGTCCCTTTGCCAAGACGTCAAGACCCTCTCCAAGGTGTTCATCCCTCTCCGCATGAGATCGAGGGAGCACGTTGACCGATCTTTCCTTGTGAGGATTCTATCGAACCGGTAGCCACCGGCGGGAGCAATCAGCCTTGCATCGTGTGAGTTTTGCGTGTGTTCATCGTGTTCTTCGCGAGGTGTGCATCCGCTTCCGCTACCTTCTCCCTTTCCCCTCGTTTTCCCATCAATTTGACCACAAGATCCGTGAAGATCGGGCCACCCATGGGGTTACCCCATAACACTTGAGCTTTCTCTCTGTATCCGCCAACCAATCCTCTACATCCATTCATTCTGGAGCTGATGCAAAAGGTAATGGCCTGGCATCCGGGAAATCCGAAAGACTTACACCACGACCTTCCAGTTCCCTTGGGTGACCAACTTGATCCATCAACCCTTCCATGGACTTATTCTGGGATTCTTGCATCATCTGCATGTATTGCATGAAATTCTGCTCCATTAATGGCCACATTGGTGGTGGTAATTTTGCATGGGTTTTGGCGTCTTCATCCGCCTTTCCCTTAGCTTCGAGCTCCATGCACTCCTGTTCGGTCTTGTCCACTACACCCGTTTCCATAACCCCCTAGTCCTATAACATCAAGCAAAACTCATAATTACATCATGCGATGCTTTTTAACCTCAACTTCATGCCCAGTACTAGTCACTCAATGGAAATCAAGATCCAAATAAGAACCAAATATGCAACACACATAATATACATTACATTCACATAGGAGTGCAGTACATTACAACCCATATTATACAAGTGCCACTTCTCCAGATGAGCGCTACTTCAATTATTTAATTACATCAAGCTCTCAACTCTACCATACGCATTACCCAACTGGGAATACTTCACCTCAAGTGATCACGCTCCCCAGAAGTTGCAACATTCGTCGTACATACACGGAGTACAACCGTGCTGACGTGAAGTACGATACATTGTTTGTGGAACGACTGGCCTCTTTGATGGACGATACTCAGTATCAGAAGTATCCGGACTGGACACGTCATCCGGCTGAAGTGTGTCCATACCTTCCAACTCATCTGAGGTGTCTTCAGAAACATCCTCTCCACTATCTTCTTCAAGCGCCTCCTGCATCTCGGCCCCGGAGTAATCGACATAATATACCGCTTCTGGTGCTCCCCAAGTACTTTGTTGGGTACGATATTCCTTAGTTATAATTGGATAGTACACATTATCTGGGGTAGGATAATGTTCCGATGACTCGAACAACCTTTCTTCAGGATCTTGCTCATTAGACTCTACATCCTCCACGTGCACATCCCTTCCATCAACGGAATAAGACCTCACTCCCATCCGACTAGTTTGCCCGGTATTGCCAATAAAATCTTCTACAGGAATAGGATTCCCAGTAGATCCATCGATTGACCCATACCTCCATCCTTCAGAGTTTCCAATAGGCAGTTCCGAATCCTCGGCTCCTCGAGAATTCTGTGGTGCTGGATAACTAGTACCCTCATCCGGATATCTGGTGGGTTCTGGCATAGGTGAATAAGGATATGGTGTGAAAGATACTGGACTATAGGTATATCCATAAAAATTGGGCTAACCCTACCCACTACTTCCTTTTCTAGTTGAGATGCTAATTTCTCCCTCCTTCCGGGATTAGTTAAATCCTCTAGCATATCATTCTTATCCTCCAAAATAACCTGATGTGACTTATACAAAGATCCAACTATCAGTCGATACTGATCCATTAACTTGGAAGCTAATTTTGTATGCTTCTTTACTAAAGTAAGATGATCCGGGATTAGCTCCATGTCTATAGAGTCATGATGAATCACAATTTATGTGCTCCCTGCAAGGAACTGATACGTTGCAAACATATCCATAATTTTTTATTTTCCGTGCTTGGTTTTTATATACTTTCTTTTGTTTTGTTACAACTTTGGAGTACTTTTCATACACTTTATTGGACTAACCTATTAACAAGAGCCACAGTGCCAGCTGCCTGTTTTTTGCTGTTTTTGGTTCTAGGAAAGTCAGAAAATGAATATTCTCGGAATTGGCCGACTGTCTATCATACAACAGGCAATAGGATGCGTCCAAGGCAATATAGAGGCTGCAAATAATATAAATGGTACGTGGAAACTAAAGCATCACAACAAGGATATCAATAGATCAACATGAGGAAGTAAATACTAGAAACGCAAAATAGGTAGAAAGGGGGAGGATGCTCACCTAGGAAACATAGCCGAAGGTTCATTATCCAAAGAACTTGTCGACACTCGCATCAACTCAATGGCCTAATCCGTGAACAAGAAAAGTACTAAAAGAAACCCCGGATGCACCATTTAATACTAGGGCAGAAGATCAGGCATGATGCATGTATGATGTATAACATGGCAAAGATGCGATGCAACTAGGCAGTATTAAGCGAAACCGGGTACTGACAATTAAATAAAAGGTTCAAGTTGTTGTAGATACCCCCAATTTAAATGTTTCCTTAACAAGGCAAAGCATGTCATCGGTTCGCTATGCAAATTTAAATGGAGGAAATATGAGACAAATATAACCCTCATATGGTCTCCATATTTAATTATGTGGTGTATCGACAAAGTACCCATAACCCACAAAACATGTATGCAAGCATGTACAATTTATATGCAACAAGATAGATGTCATTTATAAAAATAAGGGTCTCGGAAAGAGGGGTCACACATCTCGGTTCAGAGATCTTGGGGTTTCGAGGGTGTTCTCGTTTGGTTTTGGCGTGATCGGTCTTCACATCTGGGAACGGGGCCTTGGCATCCATTAGGTAGATCTTGTCGGTTCGTGTCGAAGGCCTTGGGGTCTTTTGGGAAGGAGGGCTTGTCGTTCCATCTTGATGATCGTTGGTGTGACGGTCTCGATTTTGGACATCACCATCTTCAGAACATCACCACATCTTCACGCATTCACCACTTCTTGGTTCACCGGTGGTTGAATATGCTCTACTGGCATAGACATAGGTACACACACGTCGTATCACCACCAGTGCACACACATCCACTGAACACTTTACTACTTCAGCACCACATCATCAACACAACATAGGTTGACCCGAGGCAGCGAAGGTTCACAGAGACGGGCAGGCACTGCTGAGGGAAACGGGGAGTTCTTGACGGCGACACGGCTCCAGACACGGGCGACACGGCTCCAGATGCGAGCGGCATCGAGGGTGCATGATGGAGCACTAGGTTGGTGCGCGGTCGCGGGGAAGACGGGCCCCGGCGGTAGCACACGGTTGAGGAGGCTCGCAGGCGGCAGCGACCTTGTGGAAGGCGAGCGACGGGCACGTCAGCGAGGAGAGCTTGGCACGGGGTCACGGGGACAGGTCGAGGCGGCGGCTCACCGGAACGAGGTGGCAGTCAGTGTGGGAGAGGGTGACACAGAAGGCTAGAGGAGCTCCGACGGTGGAGGCGCAGGCTCGCGGCCGACAAGGGGCTCGAGCAAGGCCGGACTCGCGCGGGCGCGTGACAGCTTGAGAGGGGCACAGGGCGCGCGGCTCAGCACGGAGGGGCAGCTCCTGGGGACGGCGTTGCTCTGGGAAACATAGGGCCTCGGCTCAGCAGCTCTTGCGGATAGGGACGGTGAGGAACCGCGGCCTGCGGGAGTGGCGACGGATGTTGGGGCACGGCCGGAGCAGAGGCCAACGGGGCGACGAGGGAGGAGCGGCTGGCGGCACGCAGAGGCAGAGAGCGGCGGTGGCTGTGCAAGCTAGAATTGGAACGGTCTAGGGAGAGAGGTGAGACGGGGTTGCGTGTGTGGCTCTCGTGATGGGAGAGACGGGAATTGCGGGGTGGGGCAAGGCTTGACCGAGCGAGGTGGGTGGTCAGAGCAGGGTCGATCGGGGTGGGGTGTAGCGCTAGCGCTGGGCAGGATCGTGACGCGCGCAGGCGGTGTGCCCCTGCGTAGGTTAGGTGGTGTGTCTGTTTGGGTTGGGTGTGGTTTAGGTTAGCTTTGGGTCTAGTCTAGGGTTAGAGTTTTGTTGAGGGAAAACCTCTAGGGTGGCCCGATCTTTCACGAATCCCACTCAAATCGAGGGTGGAGTGTGGGGGAAGGAGAGGAGGATGAACTCTATAAACTCACTCACGAAGAACACGATGAACTCACACGCGAAGAACACGATGAACTCACACACGCAAAACCACGATACACACCAATAGCGCACGCCGACGGTGACCGGTCCAGCGCAATCCCTAGGATCGACGTCGAGCGGAGGACTCTCTCTCGAACCGGAACGACGAGGAGGGAGACTCAGTGAGATCTTAATGTCTAGGCAAAGGGACTCCGATGCCTAGGCCTTGTACAACGCGCAGGCACGATGCAAACTCCAACGAGGTTTGGGATATTTGGTGCTCCTTTGTCAAAGGAGCATGAGGCAAGAACTAGATAGATCCACAGGGGGTTTCCACTAATTCCAAATATCATGCCTAGGGTTTACAATAGAGGTGGAGGACTATATATAGACCAACCACTCAGTTAGGGGTACTTTAGGAATAATATACAAGTTCTGGATAGACTAAGGGGTACATGGGCCGAAAGCCCAAAGGCCTTTTACATGCCTGGCATCGGTCGGTCCGGAGACTTCGGGGTGCAGACCGGAGACTCCGGGCTTGGCCGGAGATTCCGATGGGGTCTCCGGTCCATCTCCAGTGTGGCCATTTGGCTGTCCCGGAGCCTGGTTCGTGGGTCAGACCGAAGGTGGGCCAGAGTCTCTGGGGTCTTCAGGCTAGACACTTTGGTGGACCAGAGAATCTGGTGTGCGCAGACCGGAGACTCCGGTCTATGCAACTCTAGCGGGTTCTGCTTAACGATCTGCTACTTGTTCTCCATAGTTGGGTCCTTGGTGATGTGTTGGGGCGTTGTACCTGATGATGCATAGAGTAGTTGCATGAAGTAGCACACCATCCAAGGAGGTATCAAATTGGCACGAGGAGATGAGCGAGTTCAACTTAGCTTGTAGGATCTTGGCTCGGGCACGAGTCATGGGTCCACTTGGGGGACTTGTTTGTGTAGAAGTCGGACCATCCGTAGGATGGGCTGTATCAGCTCCCCCCTTGGGAAAGAGTCCTCCTCAACTCTTCATGGGTATCATTGGTAACATCTCCATGATAGGGTGATAGGTCCTTGACATTGAATGTACTGCTTGCAAGGTACTTGGAGGTCGGTATGTTGATGATATAGGCATTGTTGTTGATTCTTTTGAGGACCTTGAAGGGACCATCTCCTCGTAGCTTTAGCTTGGAGTCACGTTCCTTGGGGAAGCGGTCTTTGCTTAGGTGTATCCACACAAGATCACCTTCTTCAAATATCATCTCCTTCTTGTCCTTGTTTAACCTTGAAGCTTGGCGAAGGACTTGTTGTTAGATAGGAGCTCTAGTTTCTTCATGAAGATTCTTCATAGCTTGTGCGCGCTTCTCAACATCCATGTTGGTGCGCTCATGGAGAGGTAGTGGTAGGATGTCGAGCGCGGTGAGGGGCTCGAAACCATAGATGATCATGAATGGACTCATCTTGGTTGTTGAGTGCTTGGCACGGTTGTAGGCGAACTAGGCGTGTGGAATGCATTCCTCCCAATCCTTGAGGTTTTTCTTGATCAACACACGAAGGAGAGTCCCGAGGCTTCAGTTGACAACTTTGGTTTGGCCATCGGTTTGAGTATGCGACGCGGATGAAAAGAGGAGCTTGACGCCGAGCTTGGCCATGAGGGTCTTCCATAAGTAGCTCATGAATTTGATGTCACGGTCGGAGATGATTGTTCTTGGCACGCCATGAAGACGAACGATTTCCCTGAAAAACAAATTGGCAACATGTGAAGCATCGTCGGTCTTATGGCATGGTATGATGTGTGCCATTTTGGCAAAGCGATCCACGACCACAAATATAGAGTCATGACCATGCTTACATCTAGGCAATCCTAATATGAAATCCATACTAATGTCGGACCAAGGTGTATAAGGAATAGGCAATGGCATATAAAGACTGTAAGGGTTAGCTTGCGACTTAGCATGAACACATGTCATAGCCAAAGTGACCCATGAGGCCTCCACCATGACATTCTTGGAGAAGCACAAGTTGGAGCGATAACTTCGGAATGCAAAGCTTGTTTTGTTTAAATAGAAAGCCCTTATGCAAATGGAAATCATCAACTCATGTGTCAATGGAGCACTTTGAGAAAATTGGTTCAGAGAATGGGTCGGAAGCATACAAAGTTTTTATTTCCTCAAGACCCAACATGTTTATTTCAAGTCTTGTATGAAGGTTTGTGTTCTAGCGAGACAAAGCGTCCGCAACTACATTATCTTTGCCCTTCTTCTACTTGAAAATGTACGCAAAAGAATCCATGAACTCAACCCACTGAGCGTGTCTCTTACTCAAATTTGCTTGTCCTTTGAGATATTTCAACGAGTCATGGTCAGAATGTATGATAAATTCTTTGGGCCATACGTGGTGTTGCCAAACTTGAAGGACACGAACTAAGGCCAAAAGCTCTTTGTCATAAATCGGATAATTAAGGCGAGCACCATCAAGTTTCTTGCTATGGTAGGCTATAGGACGTCGTTTTGCACAAGGATTCCTCCAATGCCAATACCACTAGCATCACACTCTATCTCAAAACTTTTTGTGAAATCCGGTAACGCAAGGGAGGTGTCAAAAGCATTTTGTTGAGCTTTGCCCCACACGAAGGTGACATTCTTTTTCGTCAACTCGTTGAGAGGACAAGAAATGGTGGAAAATTCTTTCACAAAGCAACTATAGAAACCAGCTAACCCATGAAAACTTAGTAGTTCACTCACATTTGTTGGGATGGGCCAATCTCGTATATCCATTACCTTGGACACGTCAACTTCAATGCCCTTCGAAGAAACGACAAATCCAAGAAAAATCAACTTGTCCTTAGCAAAAGTGCACTTGGGAAGATTAGCATCAAGTTTTTTATGTCGAAGGATTTGTAAAACTTCCTTGACATGTGTAATATGGTCCTCAAGTGACTTGCTATAAACAAGTATATCATCGAAATAGACAACGACACTTTTTCCAATGAGAGAACGCAAGATATGATTCATAAGGCGCATGAAGGTGGATGGGGCATTAGATAAACCAAATAAAATAACCAACCATTCATAGAGACCAAGTTTGGTCTTGAAGGCGGTTTTCCACTCATCACCTTCAGCCATGCGTATTTGATGGTAACCACTACAAAGTCAATATTCGAAAAAATAGTGGCTCCACACAACTCATCAACCATGTCATCGAGACGTGGTATGGGATGTCGATAACACACGGTGATAGCATTGATTGGACGGCAGTCCATGCATAACCATAATGTATCATCCGTTTTTGGAACAAGAATCACGGGAATGACACTTGTACTAGTGCTAACCTAGATCAAACCTTTGGAGACGAGTTGGTTGATTTGACGTTCAATCTCCTTTGTCTCCTACGGGTTCGTGCGGTAAGCAGCGCGGTTGGGAAGGGGTGCATCGGGGATGAGGTCAATGCGATGTTCGATGCCGCGAAGAGGAGGTAGTCCATGTGGGAGGTCTTCCGGGAACACATCCTTGAATTCCTGCAAAACAGTCATCAAAGATGGAGGAACATTGGTTAATTCATTAGTTCCTTACGCTACTCCCTTGCAATGGAGGACATAGTGCAAGATGGATGGGTTGTTCCGAACATCTCTTATCTCACTTTTGGTGGCAAGGAGAACACTCTTTGTTTTTCCACTCGAGTTTTCCTTGTGGCTCTCACTCACTATGAGGTGGTTCTCTGTCTCACCGCTCTTCTCACAAGTAGGTGTTGTTCTTTGCGCCCTCGCTAAAGCCTTTGCATTGTCCGCAATTATTTGGCTAGGAGTCATTGGTTGCAAAACACATGTCTTGTTGACCCATTTGAATGTGTAAACATTGGTGCGACCATCATGTAGAGTAGCCTTGTCAAATTGCAATGGTCAACCAAGAAGCATGTGAAAAACTGTCATATGAACCACATCGCACTCCACCATGTCTTTGTAAGGACCAATGGCGAAGGAGACCGATATGGTATGCTTGATCTTCATAGACCCTTTGTAACTTAGCCATTGCACATGGTAGGGGTTCTTGTGGGGATGGAGCATGAGGTTGAGCTTCTCACACAACTCGGTGCTAGCAAGGTTGTGGCAACTCCCTCCATCGATGATCACTTTGATAGATTTTCCATTGATGCCGGCTCGTGTTTGGAAGATATTGGAACGTTGGTCTTCATGCTCTTGTGCTTGAGTGGTTAAGATCCTTGTGACTACAAGCGATGGACTTCCGTCATGTTAACACATGAGAAGTTCTTGGTAATGTTCCACTCGTTGTCTTGCCATTGCTTCCTTGACTCGGGCATCAAATTCATCTTCACTCAAGTACTCTTCGTTGCCATTGTCATGGATGAACAACACTTTCTTGTTTCCACACTCGGCCGACTTGTGTCCTTTGCCTCCACACTTGTAGCATTCACCATTGAAAGGTGTATCACTCTTTTCTTGTTTGTCACTTTGGGGTAGTTTTCCTTGAGGAAGTGTGGGCTTGAAGGAAAGTTTGGAGGTACTTGAGGAGTTTCCATTGAAGGTTGTTGGCGTAGCTATTGAAGCTTGTTTGTAGGTGAAATACATCTTGGGCTTGTTGTACTTGATGTCCTCTTGCATTTGACGTTCGGCCTTTGTTGCGATGTGCACGAGCTCAACCATGTTGTTGTATGTTTGGAACTCGATGACACGCTTGATTGGGTGGTTCAACCCAATAAGGAAGCGTGCCATAGTTTGTTCCATGCGCTCATCAATGTTGGAGCGAATCAAGTTGAGTTCCATTTCCTTGAAGTACTCTTCCATAGTCTTTGTCCCTTGACGAAGTGATTGAAGGTTGTTGAAGAGGTCACACCTGTAGTGCGCGGGGACGAAGCGGGATCTCATATGAGCCTTCATGTCATGCCAAGTTGTGATTGGCGGCTCTTGCCTTGCATTACGAGCAACTTGAACTTGCTCCCACCAAAGGTTGGCGCAATCATCAAACTCAAGCGAAGCCATGGCGACCATCTTCTCGTTCCTATAATTGGGCATGCAGAAGATCTTGTCGACTTTGAGTGTCCATGAGAGGTATTCTTTGGGGTCATTGGATCCGGTAAACTTGGGCATTGTGAACTTGAGCTTGCCGAAAGGTTGTTTATCAGTGCGGTCATTGCGACGATCTTGGTGACCTTGTTGATGATCTTGTGGTTGAGGTGGTGGAACTTGGTTCTCGTGACCGTGTTGCATAGCTTGCTCTTGATATTGTTGTTGTGGCACTTGCTCTTGCTCTTGGCGCGGTTGTTGTCGATGTTGAGGCACTTAGGCCCCATGAGGGTGTTGAGGATGTGGAGCCTCATGACGCGGTTGATGACGAACGGGAAGCTCGTTCCTCGGTTGGTGATGATGATTAGGAACATGGGCCTCATGGCGAAGATCATGGTCTTGAGCCTCTTGACGTGGTGGGTATCGCTCAACTTGTACCACTTGACACTCCATGTTTTGGTGTGGTGGAGGAGGTGCCTCGTGATGACCATGGTGTTGGTGTGGACGTTCTTGATGATGATGACAAGGAGGAGGATCTTGGAGAGCGTCACGTCGATGACGAGCTTGATTCTCCAAATTGGAGTCATCACTTGTTGTGTCAAGTATGTGTCGTGAGCGATGGTGGTAGACTTGCGGTTGCACTTGCGGTCTTCTTGTGGTTGCTCTTGTTGGATCACTAGTTCCCTTGCGTGATGACAGTGTGCTTCTTTCCATGCTTGTGTCCATGAAGAGAAATCACCATCATATCTTGCCGTTGCGGCGTGCCGTGGGGAAGGAACATAGTTCGAAGAGGTTCCATATTCAACCACGAGGGCATGATTGCGTCTTGGAGCACTTGGATGAAGATCTTGTTGAAGAGGAATATGACGACACGAAGAACTTGAAGAACTTGATGCACGTGAACATGGTCTTGCCATTCCGTCGATGAGTCATCGAAGATTGTCATTTGTTTTGGCGACAGAGCGTTGAAGCGCTTCATTTTGGTGGCAAAAGTTGTGATGCATTGCATGCATTTGTCATTCGAGGCCGTCGAAACAGTTGTCGATGTTTTTGAACTCGGCTTGCGTCTCGCCAAATTGTTCAGCTTGTCGCGTGTCAAGGGCTTGGCAACATTCACAGAACCCTTGGCGGACGATGAAGTGACTTGCAGGCATCATGTACGGTCCATGTTCTTCTTCTTGAGGAGGTGGTTGGCTCGACTCACCGTGCCTATCCATCATGCAAAACACACAATGATTGTATGTGGAATTGGAATATGGTGGTGTTAGCCTTATACCTCACCTTGGGGATTGCACCAAACTAGAAACCACAAGTGTGATCTATAAGCATGCAAAGTGGAATCACAAAGAAAACTCACACTAAAGAAAGAACTAACTCTAAAAAGCTTGTTGGTGATAGGTTAGGGTTGTGGAATGCCAAAGAACCAACCAAAATAAAAGGGATAGTCAAAAGTGGGTAAAATCCAATAAAACTAAAGTCAAAGGCGAAGGTCAACAACTCAAAGGGGTGACGGGAACCTACGACTATATACACACATGTGGAGATTGTTGGGATTGACACGACTATGAAAATGAGCAAACAAAATGTCCTAATAAAGACTAAACTCGTTGCCGTGCCAATACAAGGAGAGACCGTGCACTTTCCTTGGGCGCGCTTCTTTCTCTCTTGCTTACAAGCTTTGAGACTTTCTTTTGCTATGGGAGACTATTTTTATTTTTCTTTTGCTTGGTATCTTTTTTTTGCTCTCCCTTGATGCTACCTAGTCACACTTGATATTGCTCTTGCGCTCTCACTATCCAAGGACAGATGCACAATGATCAAGCAAACACAAGATGAGCCACTCTCGTGGGATAGGTACACACAAACGAAGATAGGGGTTAACAAGGTGACATAAGTTATACCTTCGTTGTTGATGATGAACTTGGCATCGGTGGTGTGGGATGATGTTCGTGGGCCGTGGTGTCGATGAGCGCGGAATTTGTTGATGAGGAAGCTTGTTGTTAGTTGACGAGACGCACACAGGCATAAACAAACAAGAGGAAATTAGCCAATGCAAGATAAGAGGCAAAACTATCAAAATCAGGAGTCAGGGCTGGAGACTCCGGGGTCTCAGGCTGGAAACTCCAGTGTGGACAGGACGGAAACTCCGGTGTAGGACGGAGACTCCGGCCAGCAGGCCGAAGACTCTGGTCTGGAGTCAGATCATGAACTACTCGTATTCTTGAGCGGAAATCCACGCCTTGGGTCCTCAAATCCGCAAAAAATTGGCCAAATTGGGCTGGGAAAACACGGGAGAAAGCTGGACCAACACCTTAGACAAGATTTGGTCAGATCAAAACCACAAATAACACTCCAAATCAAGAGATCGAGCTAAAGGCAATTTTGGGGATTTCCGAAATTTTGGTGGGTAGAAGAAAATTTTGTGGGGGAATTCGTGAGCAACGAAGCTCTTGATACCAATATGTTGAGGGAAAACCTCTAGGGTGGCCCTATCTTTCACGAATCCCACTCAAATATAGGGTGGAGTGTGGGGGAAGGAGAGGAGGATGAACTCGACGAACTCACTCGCGAAGAACACGATGAAATGACACGTGAAGAACACGATGAACTCACACACGCAAAACCACGATACACACCAATAGATCACACCGGCGGTGACCAGTCCAGCGCAATCCCTAGGATCGGCGTCGGGCGGAGGACTCTCTCTTGAACCGGCATGGCGAGGAGGGAGACTTAGTGAGATCTTGACGTCTAGTCAAAGGGACTCCGATGCCTAGGCCTTGTACAACACGGAGTCACGATGCAAGCTCCAACGAGGTTTGGGATATTTGGTGCTCCTTTGTCAAAAGAGCATGAGGCACGAACTAGATAGATCCACAAGGGGTTTCCACTAATTCCAAATATCATGCATAGGGTTTACAATAGACGTGGGGGACTATATATAGACCAGCCACTCAGTCAGGGGTAATTTAGGAATAATAGACAAGTTCTGGACGGACTAAGGGGTACATGGGCCAAAGGCCCAAAGGCCTTTTACATACCTAGTGTTGGTCGGTCCAGATACTCCGGTCTGGGCCAGACATTCTGGTGGGGTCTCCGGTCCATCTCCGCAGTGGCCATCTCGGTGTCCTAGACCCTGGTTCGAGGGTCACACCAGAGGTGGGCTGGAGTCTCCGGGGTCTCCAGGCAGGAGACTTTGGTGGACCAGAGACTCCGATGTGCGCACACCAGAGACTCTGGTCTGAGCACCTGTAACACCCTTGAATCAGCCCTATGCAAGTTTTAGCGCTCCCCGCCAAACCCGCATAGAAATGATTCAAGGACGCCCACCAGGCACTTGCATGCGGGTGGAAAACGAAGTAATACCATTACACATTAGTCCACGATGGAACCCATAGAACATATATATACAACAATGACTCCATGAGTCAAGAATACAGATATACTATACAAAGATCGAAATCACCTTGAAAACGATAGAGCGTCTGACTACGGACAAGATTCAAAGGGGCTAAGAGCCCTGAAGAATAACCAATGGCGTCCATAACCCTGCCCAGGCCAAGCCGGAAGGGTAACCCTGCTAATGACGTCGATCTCAAACCGGCTAAAACAAAAAGGGTGCCGACAAAGGGCAAAGGAAAAAGAGGAGCGTTAGTGCTGAGGCCAGTACACGGCGAGGCTAGAATTCGGCGGCTCTCGCCTACATAGGTATGGTGGACTGAAGCGGCAGCGAAGCATGCACTATACAACCTATAGAGACTCGATATAACTGTCTGCTATTAGAGAGGGGTAAGAAAGACCTATTCGGGACCAACCTGATACTAACACCAATCATACCCATCCTAGTATTCCCCCTCGAGACCAAACGAGGAAGTCAAACCGAGGAACTCACACAGTTGGCAGTTTTATTCATTCCATTATAGTTGAAGCACTTACTAGTCAGATATAAATAGCATGAGTCATCTTGATAGCATAAGTAGTGGGCATTTTTAGTTAACCATTCAGTTGTAGTTGGAGTACTTACTAGTCAGATACAATTATCATGTGACATCTCAAACCCAGCAGTTGTTGGCACTTTTATTTCATTCCATTGGAGTTGCGATACTTACTAGGCAGGTATAACATGACACGATACACACCAGTTCCACCAGTTGTTGGCACTTTTATTATCCATTCCATTGTAGTGAAGCCGATTACTAGTCACATATTAAGTCAAATTTATAACACTACTTTAGTTATGCTTGTCTATGATCGAGATACTGTGCTCCAAGTCGTTCATAACCAGGGACACGGCTTTCAGAAAGATTTACCCTGCAGCGGTGCACAAATAGCAACACACACACGATCAACCTCAGAAAAACCAAATCAAAACCCAACGAGGCTTTCACGACAAAGCAATCACAGGATTCATAAAACATTTTAGGGGGCCACCCCACTAAGCTACCCGCGACGAAGTTGGCCGGCTCCGAGACGGACCCAGGGTTTGTGTGGACGGCGGTAAACGACTGGGAACCCGAAAGTGTGACTGGGCTTGTCGATATAGCAAAAACGTGTCACGATCCAAAACAGTACATGTGCTCCACGCACAATCGTAAATAAAACAGTAAAGCATGGCATAGGTACAGGATAGTAATAAATCCCCAAACTAGTTTGTGGCCCTAAGAAATAAGAAATGAATCAAGCTCTGGCTAAGGGGATTCATGGTCCCACATGCAGATAGTGCGATAGTCAAGGAACATGTATCAAGTACTCGGGGTCCTACGGGACCACAAGTGAGTGTGGAAGAACCAAATAACATCTATTGCCCACCGATGCCTCTGCATTAGTTCTATCTATTCTCAGCAATTTAATAGTTGTATTTAAAGTCATGATCCTCTTCACCGTAAAGCATATGACAACATTCCAATAACTGTGTGGTACTTCATGACACGGGATCACACCTGAGCAAGCGACTACGACTCGCAAGACCATCTATCTACCAAACAACAGGTAATAGGTGGTGTCCAAGGCAATATAAAGGCTGCACGGAATATATATCTGGTACGGAACACTAAAGCATCGCGACACGGATAGCAATAGATCAACAGGAGGAAATAAAGACTATAACTGCAAAATAGGTAGAAAGGGGGAGAATGCTCGCCTGGGAAACACTGCCGAAGATACATTATCCGAAGGACTTGTCGATACTCGCATCAACTCAATGGCCTAATCCGCGAAGAACCAAAGCACTAAAAGAAACACCGAATGCACTATTTAATACTACGGCAGAAGAACGGGCATGATGCGTGTATGATGCATGACATGGCAAAGGTGCGATGCAACTAGGCAATATTGAGCGAAACTGGGGTCTCGACAATTAATTAGATGGTTTATATTGTTTAGGTACCCCGCAATTTAAATGTTGTCTTAACAAGGCAAAACATGGCATCGGTTTGTTACACAAATATAAATGGAGCCAATATAAGACTAGAATAAGCCGCATATAGTCTCCATATTTAATTATGAGTGAATCGGCATAATGCCCCCAAACCACAATATATGTATGCGACATGAACAATTTAATATGGAACAATATAGATGTCATATATAAAAATAGGGGTCTCGGAAAGGGTCACACATTGGGGTTCAAAGATCTTGGATTTCGAGGGTGTTCGGGTTTGGTCTCGGCTCCGGGATCGGTCTTCACATCCAGGAACGGGCCCTGCCATCCGGGATGGAGAACTTGCCATTCCGTGAGGTAGATCTTGTTGGTTCCACCTCAGAGGTCTTGGGGTTTCCGACTTCCGTGGTCGGTGTTGGTCTGGAGTGGCGCCGACGATGAACGTACTTGGCGGTTCACGACGGTCTTGTCACCGATGCAGACCTTGTCGACAGGTGTCCGTGTGGTGTTGAACTTGGCAGCATCCTCGGCATCACATAACACACACTCAACATCACCACTTTGACTTCACCACACCATAGGGACAAACCAAACCAGGACAAAGAGGTACGCATCGGGACAACACGTAACTACAGGGCGGTGACGCGCGCAGACGACAAACGGTGACGTGCTGGCAGAAACGAGATCGCACAGATCAGAGGAGGACCGCAGGTGGAGAAGGGGACGACGGCGCCAGGGGTCTAGCGAGATGGCGGAGGCACTGGCGCGCGGCGAGCAGGCCGGCCACCACCACACGCAGGTGGGGCTGCTGGTGATGAGGTACCTCGGAGAGGCGAGGTCTTGGCGAGGGGGTCTTGGCGGCGAGGAGAAGCTCGAGGGCGGCGAGTAGGCCGACGGCGGCAGAGAACTTGGAGGAGCGGGCCCGTGGCTAGCAGCGACGGGCTTGATGCAGGGATGCCAGACTGCAAGGTGCTCGGGCAGCGGGCATGCAGAGAGGAGCCGAGCAGGGTCAAGACGGAGGCGTAGGACGCGGCGCGGCCGTACGCGGACCCGTGCGTCAACGGAGGTGGTCGGCGGCCTTTGGGGCCGAGCGGCCCGACAGGTACTCGCAGGGTGCGGCGGCACAAGTCGAGGAAGACGGGGCTCGGGGAGGAGCTCAGTGGCGTATGTAGGTTGGCGGCCGGCAGAGCTCGGGGCCGGCAGCGGAAAGCACGGAGGTCGAGGCAGAGGAGCCCCGGGGCGGGCTCGCCTGGCTCCCAATGGCGGTGGAGCTGGAGATCCTCTAGGCCGACGAGGGGGCGCGCGGTTGCCGGGGACAGCGACAACGGCGCCCGGCGAGGCAGGCAGCGGATCGGGGATGGGAGCAGAGGTGGCTTGTAGGGATCCGCAGGAGAGGCTCCGGCGGCCGGGTAAGAACGAGGGGGCGGCAAGGCCCGAGAAGCGCGGTGCAACGCGGGGGACCAAGGGACTGCGGCTCGGGAGGAGAGCGATGGGGTGGCGGCGCCAAGCGGGGACAGAGAGGGTGACGGGGAATCGCGAGGAGGATGGGGAGGGTGGGGATCGTGGGGGTGGTTTGTGAGCGACGAGGCGGGATCGAGTGGTGGGGCCACGTCATTGGGATTGGTGGAGATCAGAGGCGATGACCAGAAAATCGAGCCGGGTGGTGTGTGCACGTTGTAGGCGAGCAAGGCCGCTGGCAACGCATCACGAGTGAGCGGGCGGGTTCGCTGCCACGCGGGAGATGGGTCGGTCTGTGTCACGTTGACGCTACGAAAGTGGGCCACGGGGTCGTGGGTGGGCCAGCGCGGGGTGTGGTGGTGGTAGCAGCGACATGATAGATGGGGTTGGTAGGATTTAGGGTTAGGTCTTCGGTTGGGAATTAGGGTTCTTATCTGGGTTAGGTAGCTAGGGTTTGTCTAGTTAGGGTTAGGGTTTGGTTTATCAGGCTGGGCCTTTGGGCCTAGCCGGTTTAGGTCTAGGGTTCGGGTTTGGTACTGCCAGGGTAGTAGGTGGCCTGGCCAACGGGCCGGGCTGCCTCCTCGGTATAAAATAGTTTTATCATTTTATTTTATTTGTAAACCTTTTGCAAATAGTTTTTAGGAAAATAAAAGATCTGGAAGAGACCGGGGTTTGATTTGAAATTAAAGATGGGGTATTTAGAAAACAAAGGTAGGCTTTTTGAAAATAGTTTTAGGAAAAACCATGCATGACGATGATGATGCTCAAATGCAAGGTGGCATGATGACATGAGCATGCAGTCATGATGATGCACGAAATAAAAATAACACGCGATTTTCTAGTAGTGGTTTTAGCGGGAAGCTACAGCACCTGTAGCTGCTTCTACTTCACGATCTGCTCCTTGTTCTCCATCCTTGGGTGCTTGGTGATGTGTTGGGGCTTCGTACCTGATGATGCATAGAGTAGTTGCATGAAGTAGCACACCATCCAAGGAGGTATCAAATTGGCACGAGGAGAGGAGCTAGTTCACCTTAGCTTGTAGTAGCTTGGCTCGGGAACGAGTCATGGGTCCACTTGAGGGACTTGTTGGTGTAGATGTCGGACCGTCCGTAGTACGGGATGCATCAGGTTTAGGCAGGAGTTTATCTAGTTTGGATCGCGTAGTAGGCTTCTGGCTTACTAGGCTTTTGGCGAGGCGGGCGGCCTCCCCAGGTTTTATAAAACTGTTTTATTATTTATTTATTTTAAACAAAACCCTTTGCAAATATGTTTTAGAGAATTAAAGGGTCCAAGAGGACCGTGGTTTTAATTTTAAATAAAGAGAGGGGATATTTAGTAAAGGAAGATATGCTTTTAGAAAATAGTTTTTGGCAAACATATGCATAATGATGATGATGCTCAAATGTAATGTGGCATGATGACATGAGCATGCGATCATGATGACGCATAAAATAAAAATAAGACGTGATTTTCTAGTAGTGGTATTATTGGGGTGCTACAATTCGACACCACTAACAATGGATCTTGCCCTCGAGATCCACCTCATGGTACGGGGAAGAAGGCCGATGATCTGAATCTTCTAGTTTCGTGTAGATCCTCTCGACACCACTAACAAGGATTCTTACTCCATCTTGGAATCACCGACACCATCAACAAGTGGTTGTTGCTCACGTTCGTTGAGAGAACTCTCCGTAGAAACAAAGGCAAAGAAAGAGGTCACAAGCTACCTCTAACTTCAGTGGAATGAGTAAATTGCATTGATCCACCAATTCAATGTACAATAGAGAATGATAAGAGTAGTGGTATGGTAGCTACTCCATCTCGCACTCGAAGCATTACTGCACTGACCCAGCATACCACTGCATGATGTAGTATACTATAGTCATTGACATAACACCAATGAAACACCATTCACCAGTATTACATCCCTCAGAGTGGTACAACAGAAACACAGCAGGTCCAAGACATGACTATAGATTACAACTCGACTCATTACATAAGATCCAGAGAACACTTTAGGTTAAAGAGAGGAAGAAATCTCTTACAAAGAAGAACCAGAATTAATAATTCAGAAACATTTAGTAATTAGGATTAGCATATAAGCTATTTGGCTTGTCATTTCTGCTATTGCAATGCTCTACAGAAGTAGGTTCTATGGCTAGAGAATGTACTCCTGTGTACTTAAGAACTCTGTCTTCACTTTCGCTGATGTGTATGTTGGCCTCCTTGATGCTATTGAGAACTTGAGTTGCCGATGATGGTTTCTTGAGCAGTAATTGATGTTGACGTCATCTTCAATGGATTAGAATCTACCAAGGGTTAAGATGATACGGTTGAGTACGAGCGTACTCAGCAAGTTCACTAAAGAGGAGTGTATGATGCACTATCTCTATAGCCACAGACCATAGGTCGTAGGCAATGTAGGTTTTCGTAAACATGTCTTCAAAGGTTGCTTTTATTCTGAAAACTATGTCTGACAGCCTTCAGAGGTTGACCAGAACCTTCATGGGGTTCCCTTCCTGCCGCGTTCATAGATCCTTCCTAGAATAGGGAGTAACATGTCACAATTCTTACACTCTACAGAGGTGCGTTGCTTTACCCATGAGAGACCAACTCCTTGTTGCACAACCGGACGATCTTTCCCGTCCACAATTCCTTGATGTGGGGCCTAGTAGGTGATCCAAGCCAATCACTGCCCTCTCCACGACCCCATATGTCTGCATGATCCTCTAGGGCTGGCTACACCTCCGTTAAGCCTCCAACTAAGGCAAGCTATAACCTTGCTGAGTTCCCGAAGACTCTATGAATTGGTGATGCCCATGGTAAGCTCCATTAAAGGCCCGACTATACCTCCGGCAACCACTCATAAATAATATAGACACCAAAATCATGGGGCCTAAGGGTGCCCACCCATATGTTGGATCCATACCAGGAAACGCAACATCACGATAAGGTCATCTTCCTCCATATGAAAGGAAGAAGATACGATTGACTTCTCTGTCCCATTCCAAATCTTATGGTTAACGCGTATTATACGACACTAGAATCACTGGCGACATTGATTGTTAAGTCCTAGATATTATGTTCCTCTACCATCGGAATTGTATCAATAGATTATTACCACTTGGTAAATAATCCATAATCATGTTATTATGAAAATAGTATTTTCTATCCTTTTTGAAATGCAGGTCTTGACAACATTTGAGTTACAAGCATTTGATAGAAAATAATCAAAGTACATGAGCAAGTTGTGAACATGCCTTTTGCGATTGCAATATTATGCACTCACGGTCTTCAAGAAAACAGATGATCCAAATTCTGTGAATAAGATCATTGGTCCGGTCAGGACTAATGTTTAAAGAAGCAATATGCTGATGCATATGTAATGTGATGCATTTTGTAAAATCCTGAGACAAATTCCCAATAACATGAATGAGTTTTTCTTAAGTGACACCTTTTTGAGATTTGGCTATTTCTCATGTTTACTTCTCAAGTCAAGATAACTACAAAGAATATAAATGTTTAACATGCAAAGTGTGCTAGTGAAGTGTAATAACACTTTGAGGTTGAGATGATTTACTATCTAGTAATTATGATGGATGTTGGTGTGATAGATTGATAAGAGTTAAAGAATCTTATTTTATAATTTTTTGTTTTGAAGTGGCAAAACGAATAACTTTTGAGGAAAAGGTTTCTTTGCCAAGGTTTAAACAATCTGTGTGGTTAATAGAATGTGATCGGTGTCGTTTGTATTGGCTCGAATTATAGGAATTTGAGATTTTTTATGATTTGATTGAAACAGACAAAAGTTAACTATAAAACATAATTAAACTCTATACATTACCTACATAACTTTATGGACCAAAGTTAACTTTAAAACAAAAATAGACCTAGGTGTGATGTGTTTAAAGTATTTAAAAGTTGTAAGCTTTATAATAAGCTTGTTTTAGACTGTGAGATCATTCACTTTCGGTTTAAGTGAATGATGAGTTTAAATGTGCTTGGTTATTATGAATTTGATTTGACTTATTTAAGGAGAATAGTTTTGGTTAATGACATTAATGTGCTAGGGTTTCAGAAATTATGTTAAACGTAGTTAAGTTTAAAAGGTAAGAAGCTTATACTTTTATTAGACATGATTGATGTTTTTAATACTTAATTAAAATTGTTGTTTTACTTGGATTTAAGATTTAAAGAGTTTTATACAGTTAATAGTTTGTATTTTAAGTTTTCCATAAATCCAAGTTATGGTTTTGGAACTAGTATTTCAACATAAAAGACTTAAGGTTTTATGATTATTTGACATTTAAGAAATACTGCTAAAGAATTTATAAAATGGTATTCTATAGAATAATTCAAAATTTATTACTTGAAAACCTTAGAAACTTATGGAATATTATATTTAGTATTATATTAGTAAATTATATGTATTCTTGATCTTAAAAATGGTTTTTATTTGTTTTTAAGTATTATTCTTATTTTTTATAAAATTCCACAAAGGACTAAATATCTTAGAATATCTGCTTTAAGTTTTATTTGTAATAATCAAAGTTAATAATTTTTATAAGGTAGTATCATGATTTTAGTACCAGAAATGATTTTCATTAGTTTTTTGGACTTTTACTTATTTTATGAAATTTCATTTAGAAGTTAATAGTGTTATTATTTATTTGCACTTTATTAAACTTGAATAAGTTAAGTTATATTTTTCTTAGGTAGATATTATTTTTGTGATCATTAGGACATATTATAAATATTTTTAGGATTTATATTTATTTTCCTAGGGTTAAAATAGGTTTAGGGTATATTTGAAATTAGAAATTTTAAACAAGCCTTCTTATTAAACATGGGCCTGACCCACTGGCTGGCCCGGCCCGATCCGGTCCACTAGGTTGAGCCAGCCCGATCCAGCCCACTAGGTTGGGTCAAACCAACCTAGAGTCACTAGACCGGCCCCAATCGGCCCCGTCATTTCCTCTGTCTCCCTCTCGACCTTATCCTTGGCGATGCTCTGGTGACACCCTAGCAACGTTGTCGCCGCTATGATCCCGGCGGCCTCAAGCTTTCCCGGTTAATGCTGCTGTGCAGGGTGACGTTTTCGATGGTGCTACACCGCCCTACCATCTTCGATTCGTGGTTCACACTCTCAGCTGGTGGTGCTTTTTCCCTTCCCCTGGCATCTAGGGTTAGGAGCTCGCCGGTGATTTGGCGCTCCGATGCCCTATTGACGCCGCGCTGGTGCCTTAGTGATGGTGGGTATCACCCTATCCGGTGGCCGCCGTGCCTGCGGCTCGGCGCGGGTCACAGCGCCCCTCTGGGATGCTCCCTATGCCGCTGTGTGCTGCCTCTTCTCCGGCCTCTTCTTCCTCTTCTCTAAACTCGTGAGGACCTTGAGTAAGTTACTTTGCTCCTCTCTCTATGCTCTCTATCTTCTGCCTTGCTCGGCAGCCTCTGTGTGCTTGTAGTGAGCAATCCCTAATTGGGTTCATGGTTTCATTAGGGTTTATCCCTCTAGTTTGATTATTATGACTCTATTAGACTGAGTGTAGTGGTTAAACTGTCCTAGATGTTTACCCACTTATGCCAATGATGTGAAATTCACTATTTTTTCATGATCTTAGTACTGACAATGGTACTGTCAGTAATTGTTCATTGATCTTTATACACTAGTTTGTGTTGATCTTCCAGATTGGAGTTAATTTGATACTACTTTGATTTTCTGATTGTATATATGCAACCATGAGTATGATTCATGAGTGTTTATTCCAGGAAAAATTATTAGCTATCTAGCTACCAGCTTACTGATGAAATCTAAGTATAGTATCGCTGGGTTTAGAAGTTATACTTGTGTCACCTTATTTAGAATGGTACACAAGTATCCATACTCCTATTGGTTAAATCTTTCCTATGTTCAAGTATTGCTGAGCTAAATGAATTGAAATCTTCTGCTGGCTTTATTATCCTTAAGATGCTACAAATTTATTAGCCCATGATGCTGGTCTGAGGCATAGCTAGATAAAATGAAGTTGTTACTAGCTGTCCCTCATAGATGTGCTCTAATGCATGGTATCAGCTAATATTTCTTAAGATCTTTAAGAAACTGATTGGCATCCTCACTATTAAATATTGATCCTTTAAGATCATTAGATTTTAGAGGTGCTACTCCATAGGAGTTGTGCCCTTAATCTGGGTTTAAGACTGCTGTTATTTATGAATGTGGAGATTTTAGTTTATATCCAAGATCTATGATGCATAGGCTAATATCTTGGATTTGTTGGTAAAGATTTGTTATTGGATTTTATTTAGATTATTCTGGGATGGATATACACCCTACTTGGGTGTTTTTCTGAGAAGATTAATAAACAACATATACTCCTTTGACTTAATGATAATCTGATCATGTGGTGGTGTTATTTGCACTCACCAGATTACTTGTTGGTGGATGAGGTTGTTTGTTGCTTGCTGCTTGATCTATCTCTGCACCATGTGTCCTGCTCCTGTGACTTTGTGCTTGACCTTTCTTTCTACCTGCTCCACCGCCTCCTTATGTTACCATCCTGTGGAGATTAGATGGTTGATTTGGGTAAGTTGGTGGAGAATTTGGCTATGGTTTCAACAAGCTCAATAGATGTGAGTGTGTCCTTGAGCAGGAGAAATGAGTTCTTGTGTTCTTCTTCCGCTGGTGCTCTGTATGGTTGTTTGTACTGTTGATGTTTGCTTGCCAGCACAACCATGTAGTTAGTTGACTAAGCTGTGTGTGTGTGCTGTACATGTGGATCAACTGAAGTAACTTGTTTTACTATTACCTGTTTACTAGTTGATAGCCTGGTGAATCTTCCCCTTTTCTTATGCTGACGATGTTGATCTGAAGCTTATTTGCTTAAAAGAACAGATATTATACATTGGTGAAATTGGCCCCTTTAATTACTCAATGATGTAACTAGGAACAGTGCACTTCATTGTTCTCTACTGAGAGTAAAACTAACACACTAACCCCTTTCTCTTATTCTATCTTTTGTTTGTATTTTGCAGGAATTAGAGTGAGGAATGAAGACACCAGATGAAAGAATAGTTAGATATTAGACTAGGGTTTTATTGCATTACCTTTGTGTTCTTTTATTTTGACTTCTGTATAGACATTGTAATAAGTATTTGTTTAATAAAGTTCTTTTGACTATGTGACAATTATTTCTATAAAGACAATGTAATGGGTGTATTCCTGTAATAAGGAATTCTCTTTTGTATTTCCTTTTCTATTATTTGTGTAATTATTTAAATGTAATTTACTCTTATTCTTTTGTTATAAAAGAACAATGTACTACTCCCTGTCTTCTAATTAATAAAGAGTTATTTTATATTATAGTCATTTATTAATTACCTTTCCTTACTTTTTACCTTTTTTTATTTATTGTAAAAGAATTTTGTAATACCTGTTTCAATTAATAAAATGTAATTTTGTCCTTGTATTACAGTTATATACTTGTAATTATATCAATTCCTTAATCCCATATTTATATGGATTAAATTAAAGAATACTAATTTCTTATTTGTATTCTATTATTTTATTTATTACATACAAGATCAAATATTCTTTATTTCTTTAAAATCATTTTTTATTATCTATTTACTTTTAGTTAACTAAATTGTTTATTTGGAGTCAAAACTCAAACTTTGTCCCATATAAACCATAAAACACTAGGGATCATGTCAAAATTCACCTTACTCATCTCAGATGATTTAAACCAAATTCATTGGAGTGAGAGAACCCTGATTTACTCTACTCTTTTAGTTTGGCGTGAAAATTCCCCGGATTTTCTATGCATGAATGCAATGCACACATCTTAATTCAGCTTATGTCTAAGCTCTAATGCTGGGATGTTATAGACTCTCCCCCTTAAAATAAACTTCGTCCCTGAAGTTCGTACTCTCTTACGTTTTGCCATAGGATATTGGCTTGTATGGATCACGATAATTCCATTGTGATCATAATTGGGGATAATTGTGGTATCCTATATCCAAACCTTTTTCCTTGATTTCCGTTCATACTTGGTAGTTTCCGTCTATCGTTTCCAACATGTAGCATGACTCCTTCTACTATAATCCTTTGGGTTATGTCTTCATAATTCTGCTTAGGATTATTTTTGAACACATTTCATCTATTCCAATCGGTCTTCCTACTACTTTACATTAGAGAATTTTAGTAGGCTTAGGACAACTTACTAACTGTTTCCTTTTTTATAACTAGTCCACTAGGATTCAACAGTTATATCTCCATCGATCTCTCATCCAAACACACTCTAGAGAATACACTTATACAAATAATTACGTATAACCTTATTAGAATAAGGCTTAACCTCATCATAACTTAATACTTCTTCCCCAACTATAGTTAGAAGGTTTAACAACAACACTTCAGTGTTTATTGTTTACTCTCCCCCTTGGGGTTTTCTAATGATCTCTAATCTACAAGTATAATACCCATTGATTAAAGTATTGGTCTTTGTCTAGCTTGAACCTTACCTATGTAAGGTTTCACGAAAGAATCTACGGTACACACTCATAGTATTCGATCTCCATAACAAATCTTCCAACACTGCTTGTCTTACCCTTGACCTTTTTAGACATTTTTGCTTTGATAAGTCTGATTTTGCAAAGCATCTCGAAAGACGATCTTTAATTTTATACTTCCTTAGGTCTAACTTAACTTAGGCCGAGTTTTATACTCTTTAGATTACACACATATAACTTACTTCACTATACGGTTAGGAGTCCAGCTATAGATACCAGCTAATACCTGCTGCGGATACCAATGATGGGTACTAGCTACGAATCCTCCTAGGTGTATGATTTACGCTATAGGTTTTGGATTTACTACTAGCATTCCCTCTAAATTGTTAGAGCTAGAACACCAGCTACGGTTTCCACACTTCTCCTTCACATTAATTCATGATATTTCCATGAACTTAAGACGACTATATTATCAGCTTCAAAACAACATCACCTACTTAGGCTAAACTGAATTCTTCTAATGTTGCTCTGTACTAGTATTCCTTGTTACCTAACTAAAAAAATAAGTTGGAATTAATCCATCCCTCCAAATAGTGTTAATACACCTTATATTTGGCTTCCTTCTTCTTGCAAGTCTTCATCTTGATTTTCGGAACTCGTCACTCCCTTACACGAATCCCCTTTTCTATATAGGTCTATAACATCAAGTAATAACTTGATGATGTACATGCATTTGCACATCAAGCCAAACTTCATGCACAGATCTAGTCAATAAAGAAGATGCAAGAAAAACCAAGAAATAATCAAACATATACCATGTATGAAACATATGTCTTCGAAACTTTATAACTCCCAACAACAACAAGACACTCCCCTTGTACACTACTTCCTTATATTACAAGGGATTTCTTGCTCATGTGAGCATACTCTCACTTATTTCAGAAAACCTCACAAGCACTACAATACACATTACCCAATGTGTACAGTATTCAAGCACGCTACTTTCTATATTACGTCCATTCTTACTTACTTTACTCACTTCTAGGCTTCCAGATTTTTTGTCCACGATGACTCGAAGTTCGACGACTGCCTTCTGGTGCATCAGAACATCCAGTAGGTGCTAACCTGGGGTAGAAGTACCTAGAGTGAGATTAGTCATTGAAAAATGACTATCAAACTCATTTCCTTCTTCAATATTCTTATGTCCTGCTCTGGGCGCATCCTCAAAGGAAGAGGTATTCTTTGCTTGTTCCACAATCCAGTCATACATGTTGGTGTAGTAACTACCAGGAAACTCTTCCAGCTCAATGGGAATACTATTACCCGGTCCATATGATTCTATAGGATTGTAAATGGTTTCTACCCCCTTACCCGATTTATTGGGTATAGCTTGTCCCATGACTTCATCATAGGACTGGCCTTCCCATCCGGTAGTTTCTCCAACGATATTATTGTGGTTGGGTGCATTCAATATCCTCTGTTCCTCCTCGTATTTGGTCCATGGGTCTATTGGTTACTGAGGTTCGGTTGGGTAATAGGCATAGACTTCAGAGTGTGGGTCATTAAACTCTGTTTCTTCAAACACCTCTCCGGAAAAATTGGCATTCAATGCTTTGCTTCTCGAACAAATTTGTTTCTCCGTGCCTTTGCCTTTCCAGGATCAGTAAAATCCTCAATGACAGTGTCCAACTCTTGAACTAGCACTTGGTGAGTGTTATGAAACGTGTCTAGTAAAGACATATAACGATCCATATACTCTAGTGTCAGAGTAGGTTTGGTCCATACGAGAGCAGAATGATCTAACTCAGGATCAGAACTAGCAGTTTTGTGAGGTATAGCAGTGTAGGTAGTACCTTCCAGTGCCTTCAAATTCTGTTCCCTTATCTTGGTTGGCTGCTACTACTACTACAATCTGATAGGCTGTTGCCATGCATCTTGCTTCTCCCGATGGCATTTCTCCACGCACTCCCAACTTCTTGGGTAACATGATTAGGATACGGTACTTGGCCAATATCCATCCATCATAAAAGCTATAAACCTTGACCAAAAGTCGAGACTCGCAATACAGACTCCATAAAAGTTGTCTTAGAGTGATTGTCCAAGCATCATTGTAATCATCTAAGGCCTTGTTCAACACTTGAACATTCCGAGGTGGATATCTAGGTTCCATTCTTGTACTATAGATAAGAAATTATCATCAGTCATATTGAGTTAAAACTCATGGTACTCATTTGAAATTACATAATAAAGAATCACCATGCTAGGAACATGACGAGATTATTACCAATTGAATATCCATCATATTTCTAGAGAACTCTTTATGATTGCTAGCATCCTTCCTACAGGTTCTACCCATTTACTAGGTTTACCAACCTATGGTCAAAGCATATGCTCTGATACCAGCTGCGGTGACCCAACATACCACTGCATGATGTAGTATACTATAGTCATTGACATAACACCAATGAAACACCGTTCACCAGTATTACATCCCTCAGAGTGGTACAACAGAAACACAGGAGGTCCAAGACATGACTATAGATTACAACTCGACTCATTACATAAGATCCAGAGAACACTTTAGGTTAAAGAGAGGAAGAAATCTCTTACAAAGACGAACTAGAATTAATAATTAAGAAACATTTAGTAATTAAGATTAGCATATAAGCTATTTGGCTTGTCATTTCTGCTATTGCAATTCTCTACATAAGTAGGTTCTATGGCTAGAAAATGTACTCCTGTCTACTTAAGAACTCTGTCTTCACTTTCACTGATGTGTATGTTGACCTCATTGACGCTATTGAGAACTTGAGTTGTCGATGATGTTTTGTTGAGTAGTAATTGATGTTGACGTCATCTTCAACGGCTTAGAATCTAGCAAGGGTTAAGATGATACTATTGAGTACGAGCATACTCAGCAAGTTCACTAAAGAGGAGTGTATGATGCACTATCTCTACAGCCACATACCATAGGTCATAGGCAATGCAGGTTTTCATAAACATTTCTTGAAAGGATGCTTTTATTTTGAAAACTATACCCGGCAGCCTTCACAGGTTGACCAGAACCTTCATGGGGTTCCATTCCTTCCGCGTTCGTGGCTCCTTCCCGGAACAGGGAGTAACATGTTACAATTCTTACACTCTACAGAGGTGCGTTGCTTTACCCATGAGAGACCAACTCCTTGTTGCACAACTGGGCGATCTTTCCCGTCCACAATTCCTTGATGTGGGGCCCAGTAGGTGATCCAAGCCAAGCACTGCCCTCTCCGCGACCCCATATGTCTGCACGATCCTCCGGGGCTGACTACACCTCCGTTAAGCCTCCAACTAGGGCAAGCTATAACCCTGGTGAGTTCCGAAAGACTCTATGAAGTGGTGATGCCCCTAGTAAGCTCCATAAAATTCCCGACTATACCTCCGGCAGCCACTCATAAATAATCTAGACACCAAAATCGTGGGGCCTAAGGGTGCCCACCCATATGTTGGATCCATACCAGGAAACCCAACGTCACGATAAGGTCATCTTTCCTCCATATGAAAGGAAGAAGATATAGTTGACTTCTTTGTCCCATTCCAAATCTCATGGTTAACGCGTATTATACGGCACTAGAATCACTGGCTACAATGATTGTTAAGTCCTAGATATTATGTTCCTTTACCACCGGAACTGTATCAATAGATTATTACCACATGGTAAATAATCCATAATCATGTTATTATGAAAATAGTATTTTCTGTCCTTTTTGAAATGCAAGTGTTGACAACATTTGAGTTACAAGCATTTGATAGAAAATAATCAAAGTACATGAGCAAGTTGTGAACATGCCTTTTGCGATTGCAATATTATGCACTCATGGTCTTTTGAAGACAACAGAAGATCCAAATTCTGTGAACAACATCATTGATCCGGTAAGGACTAATGTTTAAAGAAGCAATATGTTGATGCATAAGTAATGTGATGCATTTTGTAAAATCCTAAGATAAATTCCCAATAACATGAATGAGTTTTTCTTAAGTGACACCTTTTTGAGATTTGGCTATTTCTCATGTTTACTTCTCAAGTCAAGATTACTACAAACAATTTAAATGTTTAACATGCAAAGTGTGCTAGTGAAGTGTAATAACACTTTGAGGTTGAGATGATTTACTATCTAGTAATTATGATGGATGTTGGTGTGATAGATTGATAAGAGTTAAAGAATCTTATTTTATAATGTTGTCATTTGAAGTGGCAAAACAAATAACTTTTGAGGAAAAGGTTTCTTTGCCAAGGTTTAAACAATCTGTGTGGTTAATAGAATGTGACCGGCGTCGTTTGTATGGGCTCGAATTATATGAATTTGAGATGTTTTATGTTTTGATTGAAATAGAAAAAAGTTAACTATAAAACATAATTAAACTTTATACATTACCTACATAACTTCATGGACCAAAGTTAACTTTTAAACATAAATAGACCTAGGTGTGATATGTTTAAAGTATTTAAAAGTTGTAAGCTTTATAATAAGCATGTTTTAGACTGTGAGATCATTCACTTTTGGTTTAAGTGAATGAGGAGTTTAAATGTTCTTGGTTATTATGAATTTGATTTGACTTATTTCAGGAGAATAATTTTGGTTAATGACATTAATGTGCTAGGGTTTTAGAAATTATGTTAAACATAGTTAAGCTTAAAAGGTAAGAAGCTTATACTTTTATTAGACATGATTGATGTTTTTAATACTTAATTAAAATTGTTTTTTTACTTGGATTTAAGGTTTAAAGAGTTTTATACAGTTAAGAGTTTGTATTTTAAGTTTTCCATAAATCCAAGTTATGGTTTTGGAACTAGTATTTGAACATAAAAGACTTAAGGTTTTATGATTATTTCTCATTTAAGAAATACTGCTAAAGAATTTATAAAATGGTATTCTATAGAATAATTCAAAATTTATTACTTTAAAACCGTAGAAACTTATGGAATATTATATTTAGTATTATATTAGTAAATTATATGTATTCTTGATCTTAAAAATGGTTTTTATTTGTTTTTAAGTATTATTCTTATTTTTTATAAAATTCCACAAAGGAATAAATATCTTAGAATATCTGCTTTAAGTTTTATTTGTAATAATCAAAGTTAATAATTTTTATAAGGTAGTATCATGATTTTAGTACCATAAATGATTTTTATTAGTTTTTAGGACTTTTACTTATTTTATGAAATTTCATTTAGTAGTTAATAGTGTTATTATTTTTTTGCACTTTATTAAAATTGAATAAGTTAAGTTATATTTTTCTTAGGTAGATATTATTTTTGTGATCATTATGACATATTATAAATATTTTTAGGATTGTTATTTATTTTGCTAGGGTTAAAATAGGTTCGGGATATATTTGAAATTAGAAATTTTAAACAAACCATCTTATTAAACATGGGCCTGGCCCACTGGTTGGCCCGGCCCGATCCGGTCCACTAGGTTGAGCCGGCCCGATCCAACCCACTAGGTTGGGGCAAACCAACCTAGAGTCACTGGACCGGCCCCAATCGGCCTCGTCATTTCCTCTCTCTCCCTCTCGACCTTATCCTTGGCGATGCCCTAGCAACGCCCTAGCGACGTCGTCGCCGCTACAATCCCGGCGGCCTCAGGCCTTCCCAGTTGACGCCACTCTGCAGGGTGACGTTGCCGACATTGCGACATCGCCCTACCCTCTTCGATTTGTGGCTCGCGTCAGCTGGTGGTGCTTTTGCCCTTCCCCTAGCATCTAGTGTTAGGAGCTCGCCAGCGATTTGGCGCTCCGATGCCCTATTGACACCACGCTGGTGCCTTGCTGATGGTGGGTATCACCCTATCCGGTGGACGCCGTGCCTGCGGCTCGGTGCGGGTCGCAGCGCCCCTCTGGGCTGCTCCCCGTGCCGCCGTGTGCTGCCTCTTCTCCGACCTCTACTTCCTCTTATCTAAACTCGTGAGGACCTTGAGTAAGTTACTTTTCTCCTCTCTCTGTGCTCTCTATCTTCTACCTTGCTCGGCAGCCTCTGTGTGCTTCTAGTGAGCAATCCCTAATTGGGTTCATGGTTTGATTAGGGTTCATCCCTCTGGTTTGATTATTATGACTCTATTATACTGATTGTAGTGGTTAAACTGTCCTGGATGTTTACCCACTTATGCAAGTGATGTGGATTTCACTATTGTTTCATGATCTTAGTACTAACAATGGTACTATCAGTAATTGTTCATTGATCTTTATACACTAGTTTGTGTTGATCTTCCAAATTGGAGTTAATATGATACTCCTTTGATTTTCTGAATGTATATATGCAACCATGAGTATGATTCCTGAGTGTTTATTCCAGGAAAATGATTAGCTAGCTAGCTACCAGCTTACTGATGAAATCTAAGTATAGTATCTGCTGGGTTTAGAAGTTATATTTGTGACACCTTCTTTAGAATGGTACACAAGTATCTACTATTGGTTAAATCTTTCCTGTGTCCAAGTATGGCTGAGCTAAATGAATTGAAATCTTCTGCTGGCCTCATTATCCTTAAGATGCTACAAATTCATTAGCCCATGATGCTGGTATGAGGCATATCTAGATAAAATGAAGTTGTTACCAGATGTCCCTCATAGATTTGCTCTGATGCATGGTATCAGCTAATGTTTCTTATGTTCTTTAAGAAAATGATTGGCATCCTCACTGTTAAATATTGGTCCTTTAAGATCATTAGATTTCAGAGGTGCTACTCCATAGGAGATGTGCCCTGAATCTTGGTTTAAGACTACTGTTATTTATGAATGTGGAGATTTCAGTTTATATCCAAGATCTATGATGCATAGGCTGAGATCTTGGATTTGTTGGTAAAGATTTGTTATTGTATTTTATTTAGATTCTTCTGGGATGAATATGCACCCCACTTGGGTGTTTTCTGAGAAGATTAATAAACAACATACACTCCTTTTGACTCAATGATATTCTGATCATGTGGTGGTGTTATTTGCACTGACCAGATTACTTGTTGGTGGATGAGGTTGTGTGTTGCTTGCTTCTTGATCTAGCTCTGCACCATCTGTGCTGCTCCTGTGACTTTGTGCTTCACCTTTATTTCTACCTGCTCCACCCCCTCCTTATGTTACCATCTGTGGAGATTAGATGGTTGATTTGGGTAAGTTGGTGGAGAATTTGGCTATGGTTTCAGCAAGCTCAATTGCTGTTAGTGTGTGCTTGAGAAGGAGAAATGAGTTCCTGTGTTCTTCTTCGGTTGGTGCTCTGTATGGTTGTTTGTACTGCTACTGTTTGCTTGCCAGCACACCCATGCAGTTAGTTGACTAAGATGTGTGTGTGTTGTACATGTGGATCAGCTCAAGTAACTTGGCTTTTACTATTACCTGTTTACTAGTTGATAGCCTGGTGAATCTTCCCCTTTTCTTGTGTTGATGATGTTGATCTGAAGCTTATTTGCTTAAAGAACAGATATTATACATTCGTGAAATTGGCCCCTTTAATTACTCAATGATGTAACTAGGAACAGTGCACTTCAATGTTCTCTACTGAGAGTAAAACTAACACACTAACCCCCTTTCTCTTATTCTATCTTTTGTTTGTATTTTGCAGGAATCAGAGTGAGGAATGAAGACACCGGATGAAAGAATAGTTAGATATTATACTAGGGTTTTATTTCAATACCTTTGTATTCTTTTATTTCGACTTTTGTACAGACATTGTAATAAGTATGTGTTTAATAAAGTTCTTTTGACCATGTCACAATTATTTCTATAAATACAATGTAATGGGTGTATTCCTGTAATAAGGAATTCTCTTTTGTATTTCCTTTCCTATTATTTGTGTAATTATTTAAATGTAATTTACTCTTCTTCTTTTGTTATAAAATAACAATGTACTACTCTCTGTCTTCTAATTAATAAAGAATTATTTTATATTTTAACCATTTATTAATTACCTTCCCTTACTGTTTACGTTTTTTTCTTTTATTGTAAAAGAATTTTGTAATACCTGTTTCAATTAATAAAATGAAATGTTTTCCTTGTATTACAGTTATATACTTGTAATTATAACAATTCCTTAAACCCATATTTATATGGATTAAATTAAGGAATGTAGACGATGTCGCCACGTTGAAGAACACCAGAAGATAAAAAGAAATTGGATGAAAAGACACAATGATTAGGTTCTGCGATGGTTTCGTTGGTATGAACAACACATGCATGAGGTATACTCCAAATTCAACAATGCTCATCCTTCTCATAATGTTTTTCAATGATACTGACATCCGTCAAGGTGTAGATACAGATAAAGAGTCCAAGGACAAAAAGATAGGATGAAGGTACAACAAACGAGATGCATATTCGATGATTGTAGCACCACCGTTATAAAATAGAGGAAGCGAATCCCTAAAGATACGATGGAAACCCAACCACGAGAAATCCTGGACTCGAAGAAAAGATAAGAGTAGGTTCAAAACACGCAGGGGTAAGAGGATAATAGCATAGGGGTAAGGAGTAAAAACAGTCATACTCACATCTATCCAACCAATTTTGCAAAATAGTTCTGGCACTCTACTTTGTCTGTTAGCTAGGTTATTCTACAGGCTGGACCAGTGGGGTATCGCAACTGCTGAGCTCTGATACCACTTTGTAACATCCTCGAATCGGCCCTATGCAAGTTTTAGCAATTCCCGCCAAACCCGCATAGAAACGATTCAAAGATGCCCACCAGGCACTTGCGTGTGGATGGAAAACTAAGTAATAACATTACACTAGTCCATGATGGAACCCAGAGAAACATATATATACAACAACGACTCGATGAGTCAAAAATACAGATATACAATACAAAGATCCAAATCACCTTGAAATCGATACAACATCCGAGTACGGATAAGATGCAAATGGTTCTAAGAGCCCTGAACAATAACCAATGGCGTCCATAACCCTGCCCAGGCCAAGCCGGAAGGGTAACCCTGCTAACGACGTCGAACTTATACCTGCTAAAACAAAAGGGGTGCCGACAAAGGGCAAAGAAAAAAGAGAGCGGTCAGTACTGAGGCCAGTACACGGCGATGCTAGAATTCAGCGGCTCTCGCCCACATAGGTATGGTGTACTGAAGCGGCAGCGCAACATGCACTAAACAACCTATAGAGACTCGATACATCTGTCGGCTATTAGAGAGGGGTAAGAAAGACCGATTCGAATCCAACCTGATACTAACACCATTCATACCCATCCTAGTATTCCCCCTCGAAACCAAACGAGGAAGTCAAACTGAGGAACTCACATAGTTGGCAGTTTTATTCATTCCATTATAGTTGCAACACTTACTAGTCAGATATAGGTAGCATGACCATCCTGATATCATAAGCAGTGGGCAGTTTTAGTTAACCATTTCGTGATAGTTATAATACTTACTAGTCAGATATAATTAGCCAGAGATATCCCAAACTCAATAGTTGTTCGCACTTTTATTTACTCATTCCGTTGTAGTAAAATTGATTACTAGACATGTCAAAGTCAAATTTATAGCACTACTTTAGTTATAGTTGTTTATGATCGAGATATTGTGCTCCAAGTCGTCCATAACCGGGGACACGGCTTTCAGAAAGTTTTACCATGCAGGGGTGCACAAATAGCAACACACACACGATCAACATCGGGAAGAACCAAATAAAAAGCAACGAGGCCTCACGACAAAGTATTCACATGATTCATAAATCATTTTAGGGGGCCACCCTACTAAGCTACCCACAACGAAGTTGTCCAGCTCCGAGACGGATCCAGAGTTTGTGTAGATGGTTGTAAACGACTAGGAACCCGAAAGTGTGACTGGGCTTGTCGATACTGCGGAAATGTGTCACAAGTCCTAAACAGTACAGGTGCTCCACGCACAATCGTAAATAAAGCAGTAAAGCATGGCATCAGTACAAGATAGTAATAAAGCCCCAAACTAGTTTGTGGCCCCAGGAAATAAAGAGTGAATCAAGCTCAAGCAAAGGGGGATCCATAGGGTCTCCCATATGTGGATACTACAAATAGTGAAGGAACATGTATCAATTACTTGGGGCCTACGGGACACAAGTGAGCATGAAAGTACCAAATAACATCTATTGCCCATCGATGTCTTTGCATTAGTTATATCTATTCCCAGCATTTTATTTAACAAGTTGTAATTAAGTTCACGATCATCTCCATTAAGGATGTGTCAACCTTCCAACAATAGTGGAACCACAACGACGCAAAGCAGCACCTGAGCAAGCAACTACGACTCGCAAGGCCGACTGTCTATCATACAACTTGCAATAGGATGTGTCCAAGGCTATATAGAGGTTGCAAAGAATATAAATGATGCACGGAAACTAAAACATCGCAACAAGGATACCAATAGATCAACAGGAGGAAGTAAATACTATAAACGCAAAATAGGTAGACGCTCGCATGGGAAACATAGCCGAAGGTTCATTATTCGAAGAACTTGTCGACACTCACATCAACTCAATGGCCTAATCCGTGAAGAAGCAAATACTAAAAGAAACACCGAATGCACCATTTAATACTACGGTAGAAGATCGGGCATGATGCATGTATGATGTATGACATGGCAAAGATGCGATGCAACTAGGAAGTATTAATCGGAACCGGGGTACCGACAATTAAACATAAGGTTCAAGTTGTTTTAGATACCCCAATTTAATTTTTGTCTTAACAAGGCAAATCATGTCATTTCGCTATGCAAATTTAAATGGAGGCGATATGAGACAAATATAGCCGGCATATAGTCTCCATATTTAATTATGAGGTGTATAGACAAAGTACCCACAACCCACAAAACATGTATGAAAGCATGTACAATTTATATGCAACAATATAGATGTCATTTATAAAAATAAGGGTCTTGGAAAGAGGGTCACACATCTCGGTTCGAAGATCTTGGGGTTTCGAGGGTGTTCGGATTCGGTTTCAGCGTGATCGGTCTTCGCATCCAGGAACGGGATCCTGGCATTCGTGAGGTAGATCTTGTCGGTCCGTGTCGAAGGCCTTGGGGTCTTTCGGGATGGAGGGCTTGTCATTCCATCTTTATGATGGTTGGTGCGACGGTCTCGATCTTGGACATCACCATCTTCAGAACATCACCACGTCTTCACGCATTCACGGCTTCTCGGTTCACCGGTGGTCGAATATGCTCTACTTGCATAGACATAGGTACACATATGTCGTATCACCACCACTGGACACGCATCCACCAAACACTTCACCACTTCAGCACCACATCATCAATAGAACATAGGTTGACCCGAGGCAGCGATGGTTCACGAAGACAGGCTGGCGCTGCTGAGGGAAACAGGGAGGGCTTGACGGCGGCACGGCTCTAGATGCGAGCGGCATCGAGGGTGCAAGATGGAGCACCGGGCCGGTGCGCGGTTGCGGGAAAGACAGGCCCGGCGGTAGCACGCGGTTGAGGAGGCTCGCGGGCGGAGCATTCTTGGGAAAGGCGAGTGACGGGCACGTCAGCGAGGAGAGCTTTGCACGGGGTTGCGGGGATAGGTTGAGGCGGCGGCTCGCCGGAAGGAGGTGGTAGCCAGTGTGGGAGAGGGCAACACGGAAGGCTGGAGGAGCTCCGACGGTGGAGGTGCAGGCTCACGACCGATGAGGGGCTCGAGCGAGGCCGGACTCGCGCGGGCGTGTGACGGCTTGGGAGAGGCGCACGGCACGGGGCTCGGCACGGAGGGGCAGCTCCTGGCGACGGCATTTCTCTGGGAAGAAGAGGGCCTCGGCTCAGCAGCTCTTGCTGATAGGTAAAGTGAGGAACCGCGACCTGTGGGAGTGGCGACGGGCGTCGGGGCGCGGCCGGAGCAGGGGCCAACGGGGCGAGGAGGGAGGAGCAGCTGGCGGCGCGCAGAGGCAGAGAGCGGTGGCGGCTGTGCGAGCGATATGGGCAATGGTCAAGGGAGATAGATGACACAGGGATGCGTGAGTTGCTCTCGCAATGGGAGGGACGAGAATTGTGGGGGTGGGGCAAGGCTTGACCGAGCGAGCTAGGCAGGGAGAGCAGGGTCGATCGGGGTGGGGTCCTGATGGTGGGGTGCGGGGCTAGCGCTAGGGCAGGATCGTGATGCGTGCGGGCGATGTGCCCCTGCGTGGGTTAGGTGGTGTGTCTGTTTGGGTCGGGTGTGGTTTAGGTCAGGTTAGGGTCTGGTCTGGGGTTTAGCCAGGAGTTTGTCTAGTTTGGGTTGGGTATTAGGCTGCTGGCGTACCGGGCTTTTGGCCTGGCAGGCTGGCAGCCTCCCCAGGTTTTATAAAACTGTTTTATTATTTATTTATTTTAAACAAAACCCTTTGCAAATATAGTTTAGAGAATTAAAAGGTCCAAGAAGACCGGGGTTTAAATTTGAAATAACGAGAGGGGATATTTAGAAAACAAAGATATGCTTTTAGAAAATAGTTTTAGGCAAACATATGCATAATGATGATGATGCTCAAATGCAATGTGGCATGATGACATGAGCATGTGATAATGATGATGCATAAAATAAAAATAACACGCTTTGAGCTTATATTACCCGATCAAATGCAATGTGGCATGATGACATGAGCATGTGATCATGATGATGCATAAAATAAAAATAACGAGAGGGGATATTTCCTAGTAGTGGTTTTATCGGGGTGCTACAAGAATCCTATGATTTCGAAATTATTTCATTCTTTGCATGATGCATATGATTCTACTATGGTCTTTTATTGATAGATAGAGTATCCTATCTGTTGCATTACACCCTTTGAGCTTATATTACCCGATCCACTGCTCCTAGCATAACTAGGTTTGGCTTGTGTGCACTGTTAGAGCTATTATATGTATCTTTCTTAGCCATGCATAGATGTCAGTTCTGGTTCATCCAGATGATGTATCAAATGCAGAGAATCTAGTATGACAGGAAACGAGGTATACTGATGAGGTAATATCGATGGTAAAGGTTAAACATGCTAAGTCTTGTATGGGGGGCCACAGTGGGATGTGGTTTTTGTAGTCCCATGCTCGCCACCACTAGGACCCGAGTTCTAGCCTCTTGAACCAAGACAAGCGTACACCCACACGGGGCCTAGAAAACCTCATGAGTAACTAACTTGACTAGTAGATTCCATGAGTCACATAGTTCGGCATTCCATTCGACATATGCATAGAAAACATTTTGAAAGATTTTGGCGGGTGAAAGTGCATCATAACAGGTAGGTAAGTGTGGCCGGGGTTGCTTGGGGTGGATGGAGCCCCTGGTAAACCAACCCTGACTCACATCTCTAGGGACCAGCTTCGTGATTTGACACGTTACAGTGGAACCATCCTTAGGGCGTGACTCATGGTCTCGGCGAAAGCAAGGTAAAGGTCATGTCCAACCACCCTCTGCCAGCCTTCCAATGAAGAGGGCTAATAGGTTGGCATTAAGAGTCGATTGCTACATGTGGGTAAAGTTGTACATCCATGCAGGCTATTAATCTTTTCTAAAAGCCGTGCCGACGGTTATGGACGACTTGGGAACGGACGTGAAGATCATAGAGAACATTAACCTAATCGTAAAACTTGGCAGATCAACGTGTGCTTAAGGATGCTGCCTCATGGGTTCGAGGGGGTGATCCTAGTTGTGAGATGAGGATTACTTGGTGGATATTAAATGATGATGGTCAATTCTTCGGAGATGTCGCTCTCTTATCCCCTTTTGAAATATTCTGATTAGACGAGCTTCTTCTCCCTCTTGCTTTACAAAACAAAGATGGCTTTATGCAAAATAACCCCACCAGCCATAAGTCTTGCGGAGTACCCCCTGTACTTGCCCTTGCTTTGTTGATACTTTTATAGCAGAATAAGTGTTCCCCTGAAGACAAGTTTGGTACGACATCAACACCGACGAGTAGCTTGGGGTTCCGGCCGGCAGCCTAGAATCTATGGGCTGGGACGTCATCATTATGCTTCAGGCCTCTTAGGCCATTTGTTAAGTTTGCTATACTTAATAGCATAACTTGCCTTCCGTTGTTTGATGTTTGTGGTCAGTGACCTCTACTTGTAATATTTTGTTTTTTCGCTCATTTATGAGCTTGCTGTAATAATTTTTGTGTCGCAGGGTTACTTTGGGTTAACGATTTCCACTCAATATCCTCGAACTCTAGGTTAAGCTTATGTCAGGCTAAGGTCTGGGATTTATTTAACCCTGATCCTAGGGGTGTTACAAAGCGCCTCTTGCTCTACGGTGGGAGCCAACTGTCGTGGTACTGCGGACGAGTACGCCATGGAGGGGGCCTCATAGAGCGTGTTTAGACAGGTGGGGGAAGGTGATGAGTTGGCGGGTACGAGGTAACACAGCTTACCCAGGTTCAAGTCCCACGACGGTGGCAAAACTCTACTCTACTATAAATCACTATAATGGCAATACCCCGAGTTACAGAGATTGGTTTGCTGTGCTAGGGTGTTGTGAATCGTTGTACGTTGTGGCCTAAAGGCTTCCACATGTCTGGCTTATAAAGGTGCGAGAACCTAGGGTTACACGGAAAGACCTTGCCGTACATGTTACATAGTCTTACACTAATACTAACTAGTCTTCGTGTCTTGTACTCCAAGGCTCCGAGTATGTTGGTGACTCCAATGTAGCCTTCCTTTATCCGACATGGGCCTCCCTTATGGATCCGTCTAACTAGGCGACCCAGTAGGCCATGGGTCGTGCTACCAACTGTGGGCCACTCGGGTTAGCCGGATTAGAGACATGCAACGTTGATACCCGTTTAGCATATCCCCAACAAAAATAAACATCTGTCATATACTTGGAATAAGATAATAACAACTTTATTATTGCCTCTCGGACATATTCCCTTCACCCTCATGCCGTCTCACGCGCTGCCATGAACACCAACTTTGTTGACTCGCGTTCTTGGGCTACTCCTAGCCTGAGAGGAGCCTCTTTGTTGATGTTATTGTGGCGGAGTGAGTTAACACACTCGCGAACGTCACTTGATTCCTTTATGACCCAGTTCCCAGGGCTTCCTCCCTGTAGGTTAAATGCGCACATGAGTCATTGTGATCTTACTCAAGGATCTGCACATGCGAGAGGGGGCGGGAATGACCACATGTAATGTCCCAATCCCTCTACATCACTTAAGGCTAAATATGTTCTAGCTATGATGACATAGTTGAGAGAAGGTGAATCCCTTGTGCTGTCCTTATGAGGATGGTCTTGTCGGGGTGTCGGTCCCTTCCCACGTGTTGAGGAGCAATGTGAGGGTCCTCGTTTCCATTGCGCTGAAATAAGCCACGGATGCCTATGTCCTAAGCTACTAGCCACGCTCTTCATCGTAGATGAACACATTTGTATGAAAATTAAGGCGCCACATCAACCCTTCAAGCCCCCACGAATGCGAGAGTATGCAACCGGCATGGGCTAACAGTGCCACATCAGCTACATGTGGGTCATGCCACCTAGCAGGTGCGGAAGACGGTCGCAGCTGAAACTCCTCTCACAGCACGAAACTCTGCCCACGTACACTAACACTGGGCCAATGAAGAGCGTGCGGCCCACCTTCCGGGGACATGGGGTACCACCCTGCACGGTACACCTGTACGTGGTAGGGAATCTTTCGCCTTAACCCGTAGTAGGTCCCTCCTCATGGAACAGCAGGGCTCCGTTGCAATGTCTCCACATGTCTTTTTTGGCGTCTATCCCCCTATCCAAAAGAATCATGATGACGTGGATAGTAGTTTTAGTCAAAATAATCTAGCCTATTATTTATTCCCGATAAAATAGTAGAAAATTTATAGTTTTAATTTTAATATAAGATGACAAGTAATGTAGAAAACAAAATTAGGGTTTTAGTGAAAATATTTTTAGAGGCAAAAATATACATGATGTCATGATGATGCAAAATTAAAAAAAAAAATAAACCTAATATGGAATATTTTCCGGGCGTTACATCGACCTCCCGCTAGCCCGCATGACTGGGGTAGGAGATGTCTGGGAGCGCTCAGAGTGTGCCCTTCTTTTGATGTAGAGGTCTCGATATGTTGAAGTTCCATAAGCTTCCACCATCCTTGATTTTGTGGTTGGCGTGATGCCGACCGTGAAACCCCACCGGTGCATGGGTATATCTTATCTGCATGATGCGAGCACCCAATGCCTGATGCGCCAACTGACCAATGATAATTTTCATGATCCAGTGGTAATCACATTTCTAAAGATGAAAAGTGATTTTATTTGTTCTACAATTGAATTAGGTCAGCAGTTTGGAATTCCTCAGACTTTATTCATGGGATGTTCAAGAGATCGTACGGGATTTTTACAAGATGGATCTTGTCAAATTTATACAAGAACCCGGTGAGAGTATATGAATCTAGGGATTAAGGATAAATACTAAAGCTACGATGTTGGCATAGATGACGTCTGATGCAGGCCATCCTACGGACACCCCTACATCTACACGACCAAGTCCCCCAAGTGGACCCATGACTCGTGCCCGAGCCAAACTCCTACAAGCTAAGGTAAACTCGCTCCTTTCCTCGTTCCAATTTGATACCTCCTTCTATGGTGTGCTACTTCATGCAACTACTCTATGCATCATCAGGTACGAAGCCCCAACACATCACCAAGCACCCAAGGATGGAGAGCAAGGAGCAGATCGTGAAGCAGAAGCCGCTAGAGCTGCTCAGACCAAAGTCTCCCATCCGTGCACACTGGAGTCTCCGGTCCACCAAAGTCTCCGGCCTGAAGACCCAGGAGACTCCGACCCACATCCGGTCTGACCCCCGAACCAGGCTCCGGGACAGCCAGATGGCAACTCCGGAGATGGACCAGAGACCCCACCGGAATCTCCAGCCCAGACCAGAGTCTCCAGTCTACGCACCGAAGTTTCCGATCTGTGCACCGGAGTCTCCGGACTGACCGACGCCAAGCATGTAAAAGGCCTTTGGGCCTTCGGCCATGTACCCCTTAGTCCATCCAAAACTTGTCTTCTATTCCTAAAGCACCCCTGACTGAGTGCCTAGCCTATATATAGTCCCCCACCTCTATTGTAAACCCTAGGCATGATATTTAGAATTAGTGGAAACCCCTTGTAGATCTATCTAGTTCTTGCCTCATGCTCCTTTGATAAACTAGCATCAAATATCCCAAACCTCGGTGGAGTTTGCATCGTGCCTCCACGTTGTACAAGGCCTAGGCATCAGAGTCTCTATGCCTAGACGTTAAGATCTCACCGAGTCTCCCTCCTCATCGTGCCGGTTCAAGAGAGACTCCTCCACCCGACGCCAATCCTAGGGATTGCACCGGACCGGTCACCGCTGGCATGAGATATTGGTGTTTATCGTGGTTTTGCATGTGTGTGTTCATCGCGTTCTTCGTGCGTGAGTTTGTCGTGTTCATCCTCCCCTCTTCTCCCCGCACTCCATCCTCGATTTGAAAGGGAATCGTGAAAGATCAGGCCACCCTAGAGGTTCGCCCTCAACATGTTGGTATCAAGAGCTTCGTTGCTCATGAATTCCCCCACAAATTTTTTTTCTATCCACCAAAAATTCGAAAAAACCCATTTGGATCGATCTCTTGATTTGGAGTGTTATTTGTGGTTTTGATCCGATCAAATCTTGTCTAAGGTGTTGGTCCAGTTTTATCCAGCGTTTTCCTAGCCCAATTTGGCCAATTTTTTGCGGATTTGAGGACCCAAGGCGTGGATTTCCGCTCAAGAACACGAGCAGTTCGCAATCTGACTCCAGACTGGGATTTCCAGCCTTCTCACCGGAGTCTCCGGCCTGGACTGGAGTTTCCGGCCTAAGACCCCGGAGTCTCCGGCCATGACGCCTGATTTTGACAGTTTTGCCTCTAATCTTGCATTGGCTAATTTCCTCTTGTGTGTTTGTGCCGTGTGCGTGTCGTCAACTAACAGCAAGCTTCCGCATCAACAAATCCCGCGCTCATCGACACCATGGCCCACGAACATCATCCCGCACCACCGACGCCAAGTTCATCATCAACAATGAAGGTATAACTTGCGTCACCTTGTTAAACCCTATCTTCCTTTGTGTGTACCTATCCCACGAGAGTGGCTCATCTTGTGTTTGCTTGAGCATTATGCATTTTTCCTTGGATAGTAAGAGTGCAAGAGCAATATCTTGTGTGACTAGGTAGAATCAAGGGAGAGCAAAAAAAGAAATAAAAAGATACAAAGCAAAATAAAAAGAAAATAGTCTCCCATAGCAAAAGAGAGTCTCAAAGCTTGGAAGCAAGAGAGAAAGAAGAGCGCCCAAGGCAAGTGCACAAATCCATTGCTCATTTTTCTACTTTGCAAACGAGTCACGGTCTCTCCTTGCATTGGCATGACAACGAGCTTAGTATTCGTTAGGACATTTTGTTCGCTCGTTTTCATAGTCATGTCAATCCCAACATTCACCACGTGTGTGTATATAGTCGTAGGTTCCCGTCACCACTTTGAGTTGTTGACCTTCGCCTTTGACTTGAGTTTTGTTGGATTTTACCCACTTTTGACTATACCTTTTCTTTTGATTGGTTCTTTGGCATTCCACAACCCTAACCCACCACCAACAAGCTTTTGAGAGTTAGTTCTTTCTTTAGTGTGAGTTTTCTTTGCAATTACACTTTGCACGCTTATAGCTGGCACTTGTGGTTTCTAGTTTGGTGCAATCCCCAAGGTGAGGTACAAGGCTAACACCACCATATTCCACTTCCATATACAATCCTTGTGTGTTTTACATGATGGATATGCACGGTGTGTCGAGCCAACCACCTCCTTAAGAAGAAGAACATGGACCATACATGACGCGCGCAAGTCACTTGATTGTCCGCCAAGAGTTCCGTGAATGTTTCCAAGCCCTTGAGACACGACAAGATGAACAATTTGGCGAGACGCAAGCCGAGTTCAAGAACATCGACAACCGCTTTGACAGCCTCGAACGACAAATGCATGCAATGCATCACAACTTCGGCCACCAAAATGAAGCGCTTCAACGCTCCGTCACTGGAACAAATGACAATATTCGATGCCTCATTGACGGAATGGCAAGACCGTGTTCACATGGATCAAGCTCTTCAAGCTCTTCGCATAATCATGAACCTCTTCAACAATATCTACATTCGCGTGCTCCAAGACGCAATGATGCCGCTGTGGTTGAAGATGGAATGTCTTCGAACTATGTACCTTCCTCACGGCACACCACAACGTCAAGCTATGATGGTGATTTCTCTTCAAGACCATGAGCAAAGCAAGAAGCACACCGTCATCATGCAAGGGCATTGGTGATCCAACAAGAGTAACCACAAGAAGAACCGCAAGTGAAACCGCAAGTCTACCACCATCGCCCACGACACATACTCGACACAACAAGTGATGACTCCAATTGGGAGAATCAAGCTCGTCATCGATGTGAAGCTGTCCAAGATCCTCCTCGTCATCATCACTGTCATGAACGTCCACACCGACAACATGGTCATCACGAGGTGCCTCCTCCACCAGACAAAAACATGGAGCGTCAAGTCGTACAAGTTGAGCAACGCCCACCACGTCAAGAGGCTCAAGACTATGATCGTCGCCATGAGGCCCGTGCGCCTAATCCACATCAACAACCAAGGAACGATCCTCCCCTTCATCATCAACCGCGTCATGAGGCTCCACACCCTCAACACCATGAGGCCCAAGCGCCTCAACCCTATCAAGCTGCACAACAACAATATCAAGAGCAAGCTACGCAACAAGGTCGCGAGAACCAAGGTCCACAACCCCAACCACAAGATCATCAACAAGGCCACCAAGCTCGTCCCAATGACTGCAATGATGAAGAAACTTTCGGCAAGATCAAGTTCACAATGCCCAAGTTTACCGGATCTAGTGACCCTGAAGAATACCTCTCATGGGCACTCAAAGTCGACAAGATCTTCTGCATGTAGAATTATAGCAACGAGAAGATGGTTGCCATGGCTTCGCTTGAGTTTGATGATTACGCCAACCTTTGGTGGGAACAAGTTCAAGTTGCTGGTGACGCAAGACAAGAACCGCGAATCACAACTTGGCATGACATGAAGGCTCACATGAGATCATGTTTCGTCCCCGCGCACTACACGCGTGACCTCTTCAACAACCTTCAGTCGCTTCGTCAAGGGACAAAGACCATGCAAGAGTACTTCAAGGAAATGGAACTCAACTTGATTCGTGCCAACATTGACGAGCGCATCAAACAAACTATGGCACTCTTCCTTATTGGGTTGAACCACCCAATCAAGCATATCGTCGAGTTCCAAACATACAACAACATGGTTGAGCTTGTGCACATCGCAACAAAGGCCGAAGGTCAAGTGCAAGAGGACATCAAGTACAACAATCCCAAGACATATTTCACCTACAAACAAGCTTCAACCGCTATGCCAACAACCTCAATGGAAATTCCTCAAGTACCTCCAAGCCTTCCTTCAAGCCCACACTTCTTCAAGGAAAACTGCAAGTAGAAAACAAGCAAAGAGTGATACTCATTTCAATGGTGAATGCTACAAGTGTGGAGGAAAAGGACACGAGTCAGTTGAATGTGGAAACAAGAAGGTATTGTTCATCCATGACAATGGCGACGAAGAGTACTTGAGCGAAGACGAATTTGATGCCCGTGTCAAGGAAGGAATGGGCAAAGCAACGAGTGGAAGATGACCAAGAACTCCTCATGTGTGAACATGACGCAAGTCCATCGCTTGTGGTCACAAGGATCTTGACCACTCCAGCACAAGAGCATGAAGACCAACGCTCCAATATCTTCCGAACATGAGCCGGCATCAATGGCAAATCTATCAAAGTGATCATCGATGGAGGGAGTTGCCACAACCTTGCTAGCACCAAGTTGTGTGAGAAGCTCAACCTCACCCTCCATCCGCACAAGCACCCCTACCATGTGCAATGGCTAAGTGACCAAGGGTCCATGAAGATCAAGCATACCGTATCGGTCTCCTTCGCCATTGGTCCTTACAAAGACACGGTGGAGTGTGATGTGGTTCCTATGACAGTTTGCCACATGCTTCTTGGTTGACCCTGGCAATTTGACAAGGCTGCTCTACATGATGGTTGCACCAATGTATACACCTTCAAATGGCTCAACAAAACATGTGTTTTGCAACCAATGACTCCTAGCCAAATAATTGCGGACAATGCAAAGGCTTTAGCGAGGGCACAAAGCACACCACCTACTTTTGAGAAGAGCGGTGAGAGAGAGAACCACCTCATAGTGAGTGAGAGCCACAAGCCAAAATCGAGTGGAAAACGAAGAGTGTTCTTCTTGCCACCAAAAATCGGAACAACCCATCCATCTTGCACCATGTCCTCCTTTGCAAGGGACTAGCGCAAGGAACAAATGAATGAACCAATGTTCCTCCATCTTTGATGACTGTTTTGCAGGAATTCAAGGATGTGTTCCCTGAAGAGCTCCCACATGAACTACCTCCTCTTCACGGCATCAAACATCACATTAACCTCATCCCCGGCGCACCCCTTCCCAACCGCGCCGCTTACCGCACGAACCCGGAGGAGACAAAGGAGATTGAACGTCAAATGAACCAACTCATCTCCAACGGTTTGCTCTAAGTTAGCACTAGTCCAAGTGCCGTACCCATGATTCTTGTTCCAAAAATGGATGATACATTACGGTTATTTATGGACTGCCATCCAATAAATTCTATCACCGTGCGTTATCGACATCCCATACCACGTCTCGATGACATGCTTGATGAGTTGTGTGGAGCCACTATTTTTTCGAAAATTGATCTCCGTAGTGGTTACCATCAAATACGCATGGCTGAAGGTGATGAGTGGAAAACCGCCTTCAACACCAAACTTGGTCTCTATGAATGGTTGGTTATGCCCTTTGGTTTATATAATTCCCCATCCACCTTTATGCGCCTTATGAATCATATCTTGAGTTCTCTCATTGGAAAAAGTGTTCTTGTCTATTTCGATGACATACTTGTTCATAGAAAGTCACTTGAGGACCATATTAAACATGTCAAAGAAGTCTTGCAAATCCTTCGACATGAAAAGCTTTATGCTAATCTTCCCAAGTGCACTTTTGCTAAAGACAAGTTGATTTTTCTTGGATTTGTCATTTCTTCAAAGGGCATTGAAGTTGATGTGTCCAAGGTAAAGGACATATGAGATTGGCCCATCCCAACAAATGTGAGTGAACTCCGAAGTTTTCATGGGTTGGCCGGTTTCTATCGTCGCTTCGTGAAAGACTTTTCAACCAATGCTTGCCCTCTCAACGAATTGACGAAAAAGAATATCACCTTCGTGTGGGGCAAAGCTCAACAAAAAGCTTTTGATGAACTTAAAAAGAGGATGACCGAAGCACCTCTCCTTACCTCACCAGATTTCACAAAAACATTTGAGATAGAGTGTGATGCTAGTGGTATTGGCATTGGAGGAGTCCTTATGCAAAACGGACGTCCTATAGCCTACCATAGCGAGAAACTTGATGGTGCTCACCTTAATTATCCAATTTATAACAAAGATCTTTTTGCCTTAGTTCATGCTCTTCAAGTTTGGTAACACTACCTATCGCCCAAAGAATTTATCATACATTCTGGCCATGAGTCATTGAAATATCTCAAAGGCCAAGCCAACTTGAGTAAGAGACACACTAAGTGGGTTGAGTTCATGAAGTCTTTTCGATACATTGTCAAGTATATGAAGGGAAAAGATAATGTAGTTGCGGACACTTTGTCTCGCAAGCACACAAAGCTTCTGACGAGACTTGAAATCAACGTGTTGGGTCTTGAGGAAATAAAAACTTTGTATGCTTCCGACCCGTTCTTTGAAACAATTTTCGCAAAGTGCTCCATTGACAAAGGAGTTGATGATTTCTATTTGCATAAGGGCTTTCTCTTTAAACAAAACAAGCTTTGCATTCCGAAGTCATCGCTCCAACTTTTGTTTCTCCAAGAATCTCATGGTGGAGGCGTCATGGGTCACTTTGGCTGTTACAAGACATTGGACATGCTCTCCACTCACTACTTTTGGCCCAAGATGAAGCGTGACATGGAGTGCTACGTTCAACGATGCACGCCATGTGTTCAAGCTAAGTCGCAAGCTAACCCTTATGGTCTTTATATGCCATTACCTATTCCTCATTCACCTTGGTCCGACATTATCATCTATTTTGTGTTAGGATGGCCTAGATATAAGCATGGTCATGATTATATATTTGTTGTCGTGGATCACTTTTCCAAAATGGCACGCTTCATACCCTGCCATAAGACCGACGATGCTTGACATGTTGCAAATCTGTTTTTCAGGGAAATCATTCGTCTTCATGGTGTGCCAAGAATAATCGTCTCTGACCGCGACGTCAAATTCATGAGCTACTTATGGAAGACTCTCATGGCCAAGCTCAGCGTCAAGCTCCTCTTTTCATCTGTGACGCATCGTCAAACCGATGGCCAAACCGAAGTTGACAACCGAAGCCTCGGGACTCTCCTTCGTGTGTTGATCAAGAAAAACCTCAAGGATTGGGAGGAATGCATTCCACACGCCGAGTTCGCCTACAACCGAGCCAAGCACTCAACAACCAAGATGAGTCCCTTCATAATCGTCTATGGTTTCGAGCCCCTAAGTGCGCTCGACGTCCTATCACTACCTCTTCATGATCGCACCAACATGGACATTGAGAAGCGCGCACAAGCTATGAAGAAGCTTCCTGAAGAAACTAGAGCTACTATCGAACAACAAGTCCTTCGCCAAGCTTCAAGGTTAAACATGGACAAGAAGGAGATGATATTTTAAGAAGGTGATCTTGTGTGGATACACGTAAGAAAATATCGCTTCCCCAAGGAACGTGACTCCAAGCTAAAGCCAAGAGGAGATGGTCCCTTCAAGGTCCTCAAAAGATTGAACAACAATGCCTACATCATCGACATACCGACCTCCAAGTACCTTGCAAGCAATATAGTCAATGTCAAGAACCTCTCACCCTACCATGGAGATGTTCAAGATGATACCCATGAAGAGTCGAGGACGACTCTTTCCCAAGGGGGAGCTGATGCAACCTGTCCTACGGACGCCCCTACATCTACACCACCAAGTCCCCCAAGTTGACCCATGACTCGTGACCGAGCCAACCTCCTACAAGCTAAGGTGAACTCGCTCCTTTCATCATGCGAATTTGATACCTCCTTGGATGGTGTGCTACTTCATGCAACTACTCCATGCATCATTAGGTACGAAGCCCCAACACATCACCAAGCACCCAAAGATGGAGAACAAGGAGCAGATCGTGAAGTAGAAGGCGCTAGAGCTACTCAGATCGGAGTCTCTGGTCTGCGCACACCAGAGTCTACGGTCCACCAAAGTCTCCGTCCTGAAGACCCCGGAGACTCCGGCCCACCTCCGGTCTGACCCCCGAACCAGGCTCCGGCACAGCCAGATGGCCACTCTGGAGATTGACATGAGACCCCGTCGGAATCTCCGGCCCAGACTGGAGTCTCCGGTCTGCACACCAGAGTCTCTAGACCGACCGACGCCGGGCATGTAAAAGGCCTTTGGGCCTTCGGCCCATGTACCCTTAGACTGTCCAGAACTTGTCTTTTATTCCTAAATTACCCCTGACTATGTAGCTGGCCTATATATAGTCCCCCACCTCTATTGTAAACCCTAGGCAAGATATTTGGAATTAGTGGAAACCCCTTGTGGATTTATCTAGTTCTTGCCTCATGATCCTTTGATAAAGGAGCACCAAATATCCCAAACCTCATTGGAGTTTGCATCGTGCCTCCGTGTTGTACAAGTCCTAGGCATCGGAGTCCCTTTGACTAGACGTCAAGATCTCACTGAGTCACCCTCCTCGCCGTGCTGGTTCGAGAGAGATTCCTCCGCCCGACGCCGATCCTAGGGATTGCGCCGGACCGGTCACTGCCGGCGTGAGCTATTGGTGTGTATCGTGGTTTTGCGTGTGTGAGTTCATCGCTTTCTCCGTGCGTGAGTTCGTCGTGTTCATCCTCCCCTCCTCTCCCTGCACTCCATCCTCGATTTGAAAGGGAATCATGAAAGATCAGGCCACCCTAGATCTTTGCCCTCAACAATGTCCCCTTTCAAGGTGAATGTATTCCATTATATATAGTCACAGCAGTGTGAGCGTCCTTATTAGCCCCGTTAGATATTCATGCATCCTTGCATGTTAAGTTGATCTTTGATCTCCCTCAACTGGTGATTGGAATCCTTTGGGAAGTCTTCTTGTAGGACGACAAGTAGGCTTAGTTGAGAGCTTCTAGTTATGGTCCTCCGATTCACGGGAGTCGATGTATCCATGGGCAGGAAAGTGGGGTAAGGCTCATGTAATTTACGGGTCTTAATCTACACATCACCAACACAGGGTAACAAAGCCTCCCGCTGATATGGGGTGGCCCGATCTTCTCAGCAAGCACTTGTCGATGATGATAATGGTGGATAGATAAATAGCTTGTAGCTATGAACTCTCCCGCTCGAACCCTGATGTCAATGCAACAGCTCTCGAACCCTGTGGGATATTCACAACACCACGCTCTTGCGCATGCAACCGTCGTCCACAAACGGTAGTTTGCAATCTACTAATTCTGAATGGAAAACCAAATCACACTCAATTGAAGTAGTATAATTCGATCACAGGGTAATTCCAGAGGTTCTTTGAAAGAAACAACTCCAAAATAGTTTAAACTTGGTCTAAACCCTAACTAGGGGTCGTCCCAGGGCTTATAAGGGCGGCTGGGGCGGCCAGAAATAGAAACTAAATGCAAATGACTCAAAATGATACAAGCCGACTCGGACCAGATTCGGTTGGCGGCCGGACAGTCTAGTGGAAATGGTCCAAACAGTTCGGTCAGGCCAGACACTTCGGGTGGAGTGTGCTGGACAGTCCGGTCTGGCCAGAATCTTCAAATTTTCAGGGCGGTGTCCGAGCAGTGTTCAATTTGATGTACTGATTTTCCGTGCCAAAACTTCTCTTAGGCAGGCCGAACACTCTGGGTGGTATCGGCCGGACACTCCGGTCGGTGCAGATCCTTTGGCCTCCTTCTTGATGATCTTCTCTAGCTCCTTCCTTCCGCTACTCCGTCACGCATCCTTGGGCGATCATCATGTTGGGCTCCTCTTGTAACCCTTCTCCACCTCACTCCATGCTTTTTTGTCCAACGAACTTGATCATACATAAATGCATAGACTCAGGTAGTATAAAATTCTCATCAATTAAAGTAGCAGATTCGTTTAGGAGAAAATTCACCTCTTGTTCAAGTAGCTTAGCACGAGCTCTTGTAATGGGTCCAATTCTAATCTCTTTGGACTGATCCTTCCTTGCAACAGTTAGAGCATCTTCAGTAGGTGTAATTATAGGGATGTCCTCATCATCTCCCCTCTTCAAAAGGCATCGACATCGATGCTCCAAGGTCTTCTACATCATATGATGACAAATCAGCAACGTTGAAGCTGTTGCTAACTCCACCAAACTCTTCAATAGGTATATCAATCGAATATGCATCATCATTAATCTTGGCTAACACCTTGTAAAAGACCAGCACCACGTGGCTTCAATTTTGACTTCCAAAGTTGCGGGAACCTATCCTTGCGTAGATGCACCCATACCATGCCACCAGGCTTGAAGAAAACTTCCTTCCTTGCTTGATTCCTTGCAGCAGCAATGTTCTTGCCTTTCTTCTCAATAGCCTCTCGAGTCTTCTCATGAATCTTCTTCACGTATTCAACACGTTTTGATGACTCCATATCAACTCTCTCATGTAATGGCAGAGGCAACAAATCAAATGGCGTCAATGGCTTGAATCCATACACCACCTCAAAAGGACAAACCTGAGTAGTCGAATGCACAACCATGTTGTATGCAAACTCAAAATGTGGCAAACACTCTTCCCACTCTCGCAGATTATTTTTAATCATAGTCCTCAACAGCTATGATAATGTTTGATTCACCACCTTTGTTTAACCATCAATTTGGGGATGACATGTAGTACTGAATAGTAGCTCCGTTCCTAGATTCCCCCATAAGGTCTTCCAAAAGTAGCTCATGAACTTCACATCACGGTTAGAAACAGTCGCCTTAGGTATTCCATGTAATCTCACGTTGTCCCTGAAAAACAGGTTAGCAACATGCGACGCACCTCTCTTTTGTGGCAGGCAGTAAAATGAGCCATCTTAGAGAACCTATGCACTACCACAAATATAGAATCATAACCTCTCTGTGATTTAGGTAGACCTAGCACAAAATCCATACTAATGTCTTCCGATGGTGTAGTAGGTGCAGAGAGAGGTGTATACAAACCATGAGGCTGCAGCTTGGATTTCGACTTGTGGGATGTAATACAGCGGCTCACAAATTTGTAGCCATCACGCCTCATCTTCGGCCAATAAAACTGATCAGCGAGCATGAGCAGTGTCTTCTCACACCCAAAGTTACCCATCAAACCACCAGCATGTGATTCCTCCACTAAGAACAAACGCAACGACGATTCTGGAATTCATAGTTTGTTAGCTCTAAACAAATATCCATCATGTATATGATACTTATCCCATGTGTTTTGAAGAGCACACAAATGATATGGTTCAGCAAAATCATGGTTAGTTGCATATAGTGCACAAATACTCTCTAATCTAGGAATTTTAACATCAATATTGGTTAATAGCATGTTCTTCCTAGACAAAGCATCAAGTACTACATTCTCTTTTCCCTTCTTATACTTAATGATGTATGGAAAAGATTCAATAAACTCAACATTGAGCTAATTTTCTATGCAAGTTTGATTGAGCTTTCAAATACATCAATGCTTCATGATCAGAATGTATGATAAATTCTTTTGTCCACAAATAATGTTGCCAAACTTCGAATACTCTAACAAGTGCATACAATTATTTATCATAAATAGGATAGTTCAATCTAGCACCAGTAAGTTTCTCCGAAAAATATGCTATAGGGCGACCCTCTTGCATCAAAACGCCACCAATACTTATACCACTAGCATCACATTCAACTTCAAATTGCTTTGAAAAATCAGGTAATGCAAGTAATGGTGCAGAAGTAAGCAAACATTTCAATGTGTCAAAAGCAATATCTTGGGCTGCGCCCCACACAAAGGGCACATCTTTCTTAGTCAAATCATTTAATGGTGCAGCAATAGTGCTAAAATCCTTCACAAAGTTCCTATAGAAACCAGCTAATCCACGGAAACTATGCACTTGACTAACATTCATGGGAATAGGCCAATTCTGAATTGATTCAATTTTAGATTGATCTACCTCTACCCCATGCTTAGATACAACAAATTCCAGAAATATGACCTTATCTTTTGCAAATGTGCACTTCTCAAGATTAGCATATAATTTATTATCACGCAACACTTGCAAAACTTGTCGGATATGATTACAATGTTCAATTTTGTTGTGGATATAGATAAGTATATCATCAAAATAAACAACCACAAAACAAACAATAAATTCTCTCGAAATTTGATTCATCAATCTCATGAAAGTAAGAGGTGCATTATTTAGACCAAACGGCATAACTAACCACTCATACAAACCAAATTTTGTTTTGAAAGAAGTTTTCTATTCATCCCCTTCTTTCATCCTAATTTGATGATAACCGCTATGCAAATCAAGTTTAGAGAAAATAGTAGCACCACTCAATTCATCTAGCATATCATCTAAGCGTGTAATAGGATGACGATATGGGATAGTGATGTTTTTAATAGCTCTACATTCTACACACATGCGCCATGTACCATCTTTCTTAGGCACTAAAATAACAGGAACAACACAAGGGCTAAGAGAAACACGAATGTACCCTTTATCCAGCAACGCATATACTTGTTTCTATATCTCCTTTGTTTCTTCATGGTTGGTCCTGTACGGTGCACGGTTTGGTAATGTGGCGCTAGGGATCAAGTCGATTTGATGCTCAGTGCCACGCAATGGAGGCATTCCCGCGGATACATCTTCTGGAAACACATCACCAAAATACTACAAAATAGTAGATACACCAAGAGAAATAGGGGTCATGTCGTTAGAAACCAATACCTCGCCCTTATACATGAGCACAAGTGGCATGGCTATAGGATCCTCACGAAACTCTCTCATATCTTCCTTGGTGGATAATATCACTAGACAAGGCACTCTCTCACTTTTTGTTATATCACTCTTTTTGGGCTCTATTACATCATGTACAGCTGCAACACTCTCTCGTCCATCTATAGATGCTTCCTTCAAGTTCACTTCTATCTTCTGATGAAACTCATTCACAATCTGCTATGGCGTCATTGGTTGCAAATTAATCTTCTTGCCCTTGAACTCCAAGTGATATGTATTGGCACAGCCATTGTGTTACACATGGCGATCATAAAGCCAAGGCCGACCCAATAAGATATGGCAAACAGTCATAGGAACCACATCAAAGTCAATAGAATCCTTGTATGGTACTATTTCAAAATTCACACGTACCATATGGTTTACCTTCATCTCACCATTGTCACTCAACCATTGAATGTAATATGGCTTGGGATGAGTTAAATAAGTCAAATTCAGCTTGGCACGTAACTCCTTACTTGCAAGATTTCTCCAGCTACCTCCATCAATGATTACCTTGCAAGCTTTGTTATGACCAACGAGCGCTTTTGTTTGGAACAAGTTGTAGCGATGAGAGTCAACAATAGGCTGCACACTATGGGTATGTGGAGAGACCACTATCGTAGGCGCATGCTCAGGGAAGGCATCCATACCATCCTCGCTGTCATATCCATCATAGCCATGAGTATCAACATCATCTCCGCTCTCATACTCTCCTTGTTCATTGACAAACTCACCTTGCGGTTGGGACAATATCTCTTGTAGAGTCCTCGACCTCTACAAGTATGGCACTCCACATCACGCGTACGCGCATTTGACAAATTGGAACCCGAGCTAGTAGTAGGAGAAATGGACTTCCTAGCATTGGACCATAAGAAGACGTGGGAGTAGGCTTGGCCGATGGTGAAGGGTGGCTAGCAGCCGCTGCAGGTGGCACCGTAGGTGGAGGCGGTGTAGACCTCGCCGAAAAACGACTAGTAGACGGAAACCTCGCACGTGACTTAGTTTCTTCATCCGAAAAACGACTGGTGCATTGATGTGATGAAGTGAATATCGAGGGTATAGAGAACAATCACATGGCACACATGTTATTTAAAGGTGGAGCTTGAAGGGAATATGCCCGAGAGGCAATAATAAAGTGGTTATTATCTTATTACATGTTTATGATAAATGTTTATTTTGCATGCTATAATTGTATTGATCAGAAACATCAGTACATGTGTGTTTAATAAACAAAAAGGTTTCCTAGTTATGCCTCTCTTATAGACTAGCTTGTTGATTAACAAGATGATCAAGGTTTCCTGATCATAGACATTGGATGTTGTTAATAACAAGGTCACAACATTAGTTGAATGATGTGATGAACATTCATCCGAAGTATAACATTACGATAAAAGTCATTATGTTTATATTGCTATAACACTATACAAAGTAATATTTATCCTTAGACCATGAGATCATGTTAATTGCTAACACCAGAAGACTATCTTGATAACATCAAATGTCACACCGTAACAGGGTGACTATAAAGATGGGTTCAGTGCTATGAAGGTGTTATGTTGAGGCTCACGGATCAAGAGTGGAATTTGTCAATCCCGATGACGGATACATATACTCTGGGCCCTCTCGGTGATATCACATTAAAATAGCTTGCAAGCAAGTGATGTGATCACTAGAATGTTATATCACGGGAACGAGAAAAGAGTGCATGTTGGTAACGAGATCAAACTAAGTATGGAGATACCGATGATCAAATCTCGGACATGTAATATATCGCGAGACAAAGGGATTTAGTTACTAGCGTTAAAGGTTCTCATGATCACAGAAGTCATCGTTGAATGTGTAGGAGTCAGTACGAATCTCTAGGTCCCGCTGCTGATTATTGATCGGAGAGGGGTCTCGATCATGTCTGCATTATTCCCGAACCGTAGGGTGACACACTTAAGAGTTATCGGACACCATTTTGGAGCACATATGTTTCAGACGAAAGAATTGCAAATCGCAGGAATTGTTTCGATAGAAACCAAAACTGTTTCGGGTGAAATTGCTGAAATTGGTTGTGCATGTCATATTGAAATATTGCAAGGGGCTATATGTGAATGTTTGTTAATTAAAGTAATTAACAAAATTCTGAATAAATTTAATAAAAGAGTTTTATTAAATGAGAGAGCATTAAACTTAGAGAAATTTAATGCATTTAAAGTAGGGACTTTAAAGGGGAATGTGAAGAGGCATTTTAATGTGGAGGGGTTACCACCACATGAACGGGGGAGGTGAGACCACCCATGTGCCGGCCATGAAGGAGGGGCACCCACCTCCTCCTATAAAAGGCCACCCTCTTCCTCCTTCTTCCTCACACCTCCTTGTGAAGGATCTCTCTCCCCTCTAGAATTATTCCCCCATGGTCTCGGATTAGCGAGATACATGTTGCCGTTGGCATTTCGTCTGGAAGGAGTTGCTGCTTCCGCTGGATCGCTGGAGCGAGGAGGTGGAGGTTGTCAGGTGGCTGGAACGTGTGTGCGAGTATGGATGTGCTGCTGAGTTGCGGATCTCGGACTTCCTCACGATATTGAGATCGGTAAGTGTACGACTACATCAACCACGAGTTCCTACTCGTTAACAAAACTCGTTGTCTTCGAGGGTAAGTTCTCATTGGATGTATGTCCACCCGTTGCTTTCTACCTAGTAGATAGATCTTGGCGTGTAGTTCTCATCGTAGGAATTTTTTTGTTTTCTATGCTGCGGACCCAACAGTGGTATCAGAGCCTGATCTATGCGTAGGTGCTTTGCACAGGTAGTACACATATGTTTATATGTGGGCGATGATGATCATGTTATAGCATCTTCTATGTATTTTGGATATTGGTGGCATAGTGGGATGAAGCGTCCCGGACCAACCTTACATGTCATCGTACAAATGTTACCGGTTCCACGACTGACATGCAACTTGTTTTGCATAAGTTGCTGGCGGGTGTCTGTCTCTCCTACTATAGTCAATATCTGATTTACAACGAGCTGCTAATAACTTGGTTATCCTCGTTGTGGTTCATGTTCGTAGGTGAGAATGGTTCTATCTCCGAAAGCCCTAAGCCACGTAAAACTTGCAATTGATAAATTAGAGGCGTCTAGTTTAGATCGTTGATGGGCTAGTGTATTGATATGGTATTGTTGTAAGTAGATGTATGATAGATACTCTTACAACACATTCAACGTGTAAGTTCCATAGACCTTGGCCTTACACACAAAGGAATGATAGAGATCATACCACGATGCAAATGATAGAGATCAAATACATGGACCATATCATCTCACTTTACACATCAGATGTTAGCATCTTATACTGCTAGTATGGCGCTTTTGGTAGCATTGTAAGATGATCCCTCACTTAGATATCAAGATAAAAATGTGTTCTTCCTTAAGTATGCACCGTTCTATGGATCGTGTTTCGAGACATCACGTGATGATCGGGTGTACTCGACTCTACGCTTTCATACAACGGGTGTAAGACAATTTTACACACGCGAGTACTAAGGTTCTTACTTGGCGAGCCTAGCATGTACAGACATGGCCTCAGAACACGGACCGAAAGGTTAAGCATGAGTCATATAGTTGATATGATGCCCATATTGATGCTCGCCTTTGAAGCTACACCGACTCACGTGATGATCGGACTTGGTGTAGTGGATTTGGCTCATGTAATCACCAAAAAGGCACGAGGGGTGTCATTTTTGAGTGGAAGTTTATCTCTAATTTGGATTAGTCGAACTCAATTTTTCACAAACTAAATCAAAGTGAATTTGCATAATTTGTTGTAGTCATTGGCGTCTGTTCACTACCTTATGCTTAGTTTTAATTGAGATAGTAGAACTATAGAATTCTGAATATTTACTTTACAAACTGGTATCGTATTGTTTTGAATGTCAATTTAAAGTTTATAAGTCCTATTGCAAACTTTCAGGAATCTCTATTTACTCTATGAAGTTTAATAAGTAGTATTAAGTCAAGAGTAAGAATTCCAATGTTAGTATCTAAAGTATCATGTTTGCCTCCATGATTATTGATATTCAAAAGTTTTTTTAATATCAAGATTATATAGGAGCTGAAAATTGTTTCAGAAACCATCATGTGTGAAAGATATTGTGATACCTGAAACAATGTTTTTGGTTGCATTATGATAGAGTATAATTTAGCAAAATACATGTTCTCATAATGTATGAGAGTTTGTGAAGGATGGAGATGCTAGGCATCCGAATCTCCCAAAAGGTTTTGGGAACTAAAATTATACTCGTCATTCTTCCTTATAGGCTATAGTAGCTTGATCATGAAAGTTGTCATGAGAAGGATGAATAGAAGATGTAAGTAAATTTTTTACTACACTAAAAGGTTACTAAAGGATGGATTTTTGAAAGAATGCCAAACATTTGATGATGGTGATCCACTTCAAAGTGCAAGTCCAAAGGTATTAGTATTTGACTATATACAAGCTGTGTACCATGCGTCATGTGAATGACACCACTATTGATGCTGATAGATTGTTTTAAAAGGAAAAGGAATTGCTGAAAGAGAATCTATAAAATATTTGGCAGAAACGAAAAGTTGGAAATGTCCAGCTTAGGTATATAGAAGATATACATGTTATGGTAGTATTACTTGCTTGTTAAACAATGTGGCTCTTAGGTGTTGGATATCGGTATTGGATACCGAATTGGTTGGTATGAAGTGTCATACAGGACAATGCAATTCATGAACTACAATGGCCTAAGTAACTGGCAAGAGAATAAGTGATGATGTTCATCGAAAACAAATAAAGTGCTATTGTGTTTTTTTCGCTGTCGTCAAACCTAGCCTTCAAGATTTGTTTTAATAATTGTTATTTTGTTCTGGTATTACGAAAACAATGGCTGTTCAAATAATTACCGTATTCCATAAAGGATGGATGAACTTTTACAAGTCTAGTGGGAGAAATCACATCCATAAACACTATTGCTAAAATGTCGCAAGACAAATGATTGAAAGATCACTTATGAAGTGACATCGCTGTTTAAATTATATTGGAAAGAAAACATGAAGAAACTCTAGGTTGATGGATTTTTGGAGTCTTTTATTTTGATCAATTAACGCTTGTGAGACTTTCCTCGAGATAATTGAAACACCGTCCATAGGCCAAAGAGGAACAGGTGACTAACTTATCGAATATTATACATATTGATGTATATAGTCCATTATATGTAGCCATATGTGATGGATCTTTTTGCTTCATATGCTTTCTCCAGAAATTTGAGTGAATATATCTATATATTTACTTAACAAGGAAGAAGTATGAAACATTTGAAAAAATTTCAAAGTCTTTCAAGATGAAGTGAAAAATCATTGTAACAAGAAAATAGAAGAGTTTATGATTTAATCATAAAGGAAGATATTTGAGTTACATGTTTAGCAAAACACTTAAGATTTGAGGAATTTTTCCATGATTTGTGTTTCCCGATAAACCATAGGAGTATGGCATATTCGAGAGATGAAATCAAACCATGTTTGACATGGTAAGATCAAAGGTGTCATTTATAAAACTGCCATTATGTTTTAAGGATTGAAGGTTTAGAGACTACCGCTTTTAGACTGAAAAGAGCACCATCGTGATCTATTGAAATGACACCATATAAGTTATGGTTTGGGATAAAACCCGAATTGTCTTTTCTTAAATTTTGGTATGCTATGCATAAGTAAAATGTTTACAACCAAAGTAGGATAAGCACGTCTTTGTAGGTTATCCCAAAGAATTTGTTGGGAATTTCTCCACAACACCGAGGACAAAAGAGTTTGTCGCTTGGAACGTCAAGTTTCTTGAGAAGGAACTTTTCGTGAAAAGTTAAGTGGGAGAACAATAGAAATTTGATAAGGTTGTTGAACCTTAGTTATATGTGCTAAGTAGCGTAGCACCGGAAAGTGTCCCGGTGGCGGCCATAATGCTCATGGCTCTCGTGATTACAAAGGGTGTGATCTCGGAGATTAGAGTTCCTATTGAACCATGTGGGTCGGTAAGAATCAAATAGTGTGATTTGATAAGAAAGTCATTATTGTTTTGACAATGATGACCCGACTACATGCAAAGAAGTGATGATGGGCCCTAACTCCATAAAATGACTAGAAGTCATAGAATCTATGATAGTATCCATACACGAGAAATCAAGTTTCTGAACTTGGAAGACCCTCCGGAAAGGCGTGAAGCCTATCGGTCGTGTTTGGATCTATAAAGAAATAATACATGGATGCTTAACATCTATGAAATAGTCGACATGTCGGAAAGAAGTTTACGACAATGTTCAAGGAGTTGACTATGACAAGATTTTATCTTTCATAGCGATATTTAGTCTTGACGGATTAATGTAGCAACCACTACATATAATTTGATGTATGGTAGTTGAACAAACAAAACAATGTTCTTCTAATAGAATGGTTACCTAGGACGTGTACAAGACATGGTCCGAAGGGTTTGTTAATTCAAAGGGTGCTAAAAGGGCATGCAAACTTCAATAGTTGCAGAAGCATAGCGGAGTTGGAATCTTCACCGTGATGAAGCTGTTAAAAGAGTTTAAATTCATCAGAGATGATGAAGATGCTTGCATTTGCAAGAAATTAAGTGGGAGCGTTGAGACATATTTCTAATACATTATGTAGAGGACATATTGTTGATTGGAAATGATGTATCTTGTATTGACACAAGTTAAGAATTTCATTAAAATAACATTTCGATGAAAGACTTGGGCAAAACCGGAATATTAGGCATCAATATCTATATGGATAGATTGATGCGCTAATATGGTTGTGCCTGACATGAATATATGAGATATTGAAAGAGTTCAATATGGAAACAACAAGAAAGATTCTTGCTGCATGGAAAGGATTGTATCAAGATTCAAGTATTTCAACACTTGGTGAGTAAAATCACATGAAGATTTTGATCGATTATACCGTGGTATGTATATATCCAAAATGTCCTATGCTTTAAGTGTTATGAGCACATACCAGGATGATTCATAAGATGATCATTGGACAATAGTAATGATATTCTTATGAGCTTTGGAAGAACTAAGAATATATAATGTATAAGTGACAAATAGTTAAAGGTAGTTCATTGTAAAGTGTTACATTGATACTAGTTTTGTCACAAGATACAAATTAAATTTATCTCAATTTAGACTATGGGTGGCACAATGTAATGGAAAGGATGTTCCATGATGGATTTGGATGAGTTCCAAAGTTGAGACATTGTGACGGATACTACAACAAAAGGCTAAGTATATAACTCCTATAGTAGCAGCAAAGGAGGGCATTTGTGTTAAGTAGTTTGTTATCAAACTAGGTGTGGTTCAAAGTGTGCTAATACTATGAAGATATATTGTGTGACAATAATATCAACATATTTTAACCCGAACAAACTAAAGGTCTCACCAGAGGACCAAATTTATACAATGCCATCTCATTTGAGAATGAGTGATGCGTAGAGACGCAATGCAAATACACACGGACCTGAAACTGTCAGATCCGGAGATTATGTTACCCACTAGCAATAGCATATATGCAACACCAGAAAGCCATAGGTGTTCAACACGCAAAGTTTTTCAAACTAGATTATTGACTCTAGTGCAAGTGGGAGACTGAAGGGAATATGCCCGAGAGGCAATAATAAAGTGGTTATTATCTTATTCCATGTTTATGATAAATGTTTATTTTGCATGCTATAATTGTATTGATCGGAAACATCAATACATGTGTGTTTAATAAACAAAAAGGGTTCCTAGTTATGCCTCTCTTATAGACTAGCTTGTTGATTAACAAGATGATCAAGGTTTCCTCATCATAGACATTGGATGTTATTAATAACAAGGTCACAACATTAGTTGAATGATGTGATGAACATTCATCCGAAGTATAGCATTACGATCAAAGTCATTATGTTTATATTGCTATAACACTATACGAAGTAATCTTTATCCTTAGACCATGATATCATGTTAATTGCTAACACCGGAAGATTATCTTGATAAGATCAAATGTCACACCGTAACAGGGTGACTATAAAGATGGGTTCAGTGCTACGAAGGTGTTATGTTGAGACTCATGGATCAAGAGTGGAATTTGTCAATCCCGATGACGGATAGATATACTCTGGGCCCTCTCGGTGATATCACATTAAGATAGCTTGCATGCAAGTGATGTGATCACTAGAATGTTATATCACGGGAACGAGAAAAGAGTGCATGTCGGTAATGAGATCAAACTAGGTATGGAGATACCGATGATCGAATCTCGGACATGTAATATATCGTGAGACAAAGGGATTTAGTTACTAGCGTTAAAGGTTCTCACGATCATACAAGTCATCGTTGAATGTGTAGGAGTCAGTACGGATCTCTAGGTCCCGCTGCTGATTATTGATCGGAGAGGGGTCTCGATCATGTCTGCATTATTCGCGAACAGTAGGGTGACACACTTAAGAGTTACCGGACACCATTTTGGAGCACATATGTTTCAGACGAAAGAATTGCAAAGCGCAGGAATTGTTTCGATAGAAACCGAAACTGTTTCGGGTGTAATTGCTGAAATTGGTTCTACAAGGGGCTATATGTGAATGTTTGTTAATTAAAGTAATTAACAAAATTCTGAATAAATTTAATAAAAGAGTTTTATTAAATGAGAGAGCATTAAACTTGGAGAATTGTAATGCATTTAAAGTAGGGACTTTAAAGGGGAATGTGAAGAGGCATTTTAATGTGGAGGGGTTACCACCACATGAATGGGGGAGGTGAGGAGTCACCCCCATGCGCCGGCCATGAAGAAGGGGCACCCCCCTCCTCCTATAAAAGTCCACCCTCTTCCTCCTTCTTCCTCACACCTCCTTGTGAAGGATCTCTCTCCCCTCTAGAATTATTCCCCCATGGTCTCGGATTAGCGAGATACATGTTCCCGATGGCATTTTGTCTGGAAGGAGTTGCTGCTTCCGCTGGATCGCTGGAGCGAGGAGGTGGAGGTTGTCCGGTGGCTTGAACGTGTGTGCGAGTACGGATGCGCTGCTGAGTTGCGGTGCTCGGACTTCCTCACGCTCTTGAGATCGGCAAGTGTACGACTACATCAACCACGAGTTCCTACTCGTTAACAAAACTCGTTGTCTTCGAGGGTAAGTTCTCGTTGGATGTATGTCCACCCGTTGCTTTGTACCTAGTAGATAGATCTTGGCGTGTAGTTCTCATCATAGGAATTTTTTTGTTTTCTATCCTGTGGACCCAACAGAGCTGTAGGTATGGTATCCTAGCTACACCGCAAACAAGCCCTAGTGCTGATCGTATAAAACGCAAGAAACACACTAGAAGTTATGGATAAACGTGGCAAAGCAATTTATGAAAAGGAATATTGCATTGCACAAGAGAAACGCTAGTAAAATCTCAAAGTAAACAGGCACAAGATTGCTCAATCTAGAAGTGCTATGATCAACTAGGCCTCCAACAATGCACACTTGATATCTCTTTTTGTCACGCTTGTAGCTCTTTTCTCTTTTTTATACTGATTCTCTTTTCTTTTCTCATTTTTTTGATTTTTCAACTATATGACTCAATGCAAATCAGTAGAACAACTTATAATAGAACTTCGAGAACCTAATGAGCAGCCTGTCAGAAATTTCTACACTTCGAGAACCTAATGAGCAACCTGTCGGAGCAAAGCAACTAGTCTCGTGGGTACGTTCCTAGGCACGGATGCTATAGATAGGCTGTGTGTATGGTATGCAAACAAAGGTACACTATGTGGACTCGGACAAACGATGAAAACCTTGCGAAAAACAGTGATGGTGGACACAGTGGAAAACAAGATCAAACCCTAAACCTAGACAAAAACTAAAACTAGACTCCTACAAGGAAAACCTATAGATCAGATCTACAAGAAGATACAATCAGGAATTAAAATTCAAAAACGACGCAATCTAGTTTATGGCAACTCTTTTTGTAAGGCTTTTTTTCTGTATAGGACGAAAAACACGAACTAATCTATGGATGGATTTGTGGATGCTCACCGAGTAAATGAGGAAATCTGATACCAAGATGATATGGGGTGGCCCGATATTCTTAGCAATCACTTCTCGATGATGATAATGTTGGATAGATAAAAATCATGTAGCTATGAACTCTCCCGCTCGAACCCTGATGCCAATGCAACATCTCTTGAATCTTGTGGGATATTCACAACCCCACTAGATTAAACATGGTCTATACCCTAACTAGGGGTCATCCCAGGGCTTATAAGGGCAACTGGGGAGGCCAAAAAGAGAAACTAAACACAAGCGACTCAAATTGATACAAGCCTACTCAAACTAGATTCAGTCGGCGGCCGGACAGTCCGGTGGAAACGGGCCGAACAGTCCAGTTAGGCCGGACACTTTGGGTGGAGTGCGCCGGACAGTCTGGTCTGGCCAGAAACTTCAAAGTTTCCGGGCGGTGTCCGGGCAGTGTCCGATTTGATGTACTGATTGTCCGTGCCAAAACTTCTCTCGGGCAGGTCGAACACTACGGGTGGTATTGGCCGGACACTCTGGTCGATGCAGATCCTTTGGCCTCCTTGATGATCTTCTCTTGCACCTTCCTCCTGCTCCTCACTCGCGCAGCCTTGGGCGATCATCATGCCGGGCTCCTCTTGTAACCCTTCTCTACATCGCGCCAAGCTTGTTTCTCCAACGAACCTGATCATACTCAAATGCATAGACTTAGGCAGTATAAAGTTCTCATCAATTAAAGTACCAGATTTGTTTAGGAGTAAATTCACCTGTTGTTCAATTAGCTTAGCACGAGCTCTTGTAATGGGTCCAATTCTAATCTCATTGGACTGATCCTTCCTTGCAACAGTTGGAGCATCTTCTGTAGGTGTAATTGTAGGGATGTCCTCATCACCCGCCATCAGTACCATCTCCGACATCCCTTGCAGTAGCAGCACTCCAAGTTGACAACAACTCCACCTACCACTAACGGCACTATCGGTTGTTTGTTGAAGCATCTCTAGGAACCGACGGTAGCATCACCACCATCTCCATGTAGTAGCATGATGGCTGTGAAATACCACCTCTTTTAGCCATATAAAATGCGCCATTTATCTCTCATATCATGTTTCTTCTAGCTATAGCTATGCCTTATATGCACGACTTCTAGTTCTCATTTACTTTCATATGAGCTTTGCACATTTAGTAGTTTAGGTAGAATTTTATCACTTTCCTTGTCTATGACATGTGTGTAGGTGTTGATGATGATTATGGATAAAACTAAGGCAAAAGGAACAAAGAGAGCATAGTATTAAGGAGTTGTAGGGACCAGACTTAGCCATTTGGGTGTTGGAAAAGTGAAAAATTTCAACTTATCAAAATAAATATCCAAGACCACTGGATTGTGTAGCCCTCGTCGATATGAATCCAATGAGCCCAAGAACACCCAAATTGGAGTTCATATGAAGAAAAGATGGCCAAAACACTGCAGAACCTGAAGGTTTGACGAGCAACTATACGGCGGGAAGCATTTTTTCAACCGTATAGTTCCCGCCGTATAGTTGCGAAAAAGGTCGCAAACAGGGGGATTTCACCCCAGAGAAGCTCCAGAGCCTTCCCTTAGTCATATGCTGGTATTGGGGGAACCCTAGGGAACCCCAAGGCCTATATAAAGGTGGGAGGAGCCAAGAGAGAGGGACGAAGCCATATCCTCCACCACGACGGAGCCCTACCACCGTGCAACCACCATAGCCACCTCCAATCAGATATACACTATCACCATCACACAAGATGAGAAGGGAATAGAATCTTGAAGGCCTCCACATTAATATACATCGTCATCTTCATTAACAACGTATACATCATCATCGCCTTTGGTTACTTGTTGTAATTCTAGATTGAATTTTTGATTTGCACTTGTCTTCAATTGTATCATCATACTTCATCCATATTATATCCATGATGTTGATTGCCTTCATGTGTGAGTAGTTTCCTTTGTTCTTGGGGAGATGGAAAAACCCGAGTATGAGATTGAATTGAGATAAAGATTATTATGTGATATTGTTCATTATGTGTCTATGTTAGATTTCCTTCATCTTGATGTTGGGTGAAGCGCGCCACTCAATATTTGCCTCACAAAGGACTAGATGGGGGAACTACTTTTTGGTAGACGGAGGGATGATAGCACTTACGATGACTATAAAGCTGTTGCCATTCCTTACATATCAACTTGGGAACCGAGGATAACTCACGGAACATTGTCCATGCAATGGGATACATCCTACGGAGTAAAGTCCCTTGACAACGCAGTAATTCGATTGATTTCGATTGTTGTCTATTGTGGTTATGACGGATGATGTGTGCAGTGGTTGCTGCCTATTTGTCCATATATGGAGCTCCTCCCACACATATCATAAATGGTCTTATTCATTATAATAATTTTGATCACTCTTTCTAATTATTAGCGATGGATCCACTACTCCCTGAGAACTCATTCCATCATCTTGTAGACTTTCGTAATCATACTTGCATGCTCTTGTTTACTTATAGCTTTGGTCTACTTATTGTTATCTTATTTGAAAACCCAAAAATATCTTTTACACAAAACTCGCATTTTATCTTATTACTTAGAATGTTATTTAGCATTACTATTTCAGCATTTAGTTCAAAAGAGTTATTAGACTTTAGACTCCTGCTCCATGTGGGATCGATATCTTTATTTTGAAACTAGCTACAAACGATCTGTGAACTTGCAGTCATCAAGTTATTTTCTAGCGTCGTGTCTAGGGAATTAAGCGTTTTAGGTCTTTTAGCTTTTGTTTATTTATTTTATCTTTGCTAGATTTTGTTTTAAGCTTTCTTTATTTGCTGCATTTGTGTTTTTGCCTTTTGTTTATTTATTTTAACTTTGCTATATTTTTTTAAGCTTTCTTTATTTGCTGCATTTGTATTTTTTCTTTTGTTTACAAACCAAAAACCCATAAAAATATTTGTTACTAATCATGCCTTCTGAGATAACTACCATCCAACAGATGAAATCTATAATGGAGGAGTCAAAGGGAATGACTTTGGGAGATATTCATAACAGGAAAGGCATATTAAAAGACTGGTTGACTTGGGTGGACAAGTACTCATCCACACTATGTGCCTCTTATCAATTATGTTGTGATTATTGTGAATCTCCAGATCACCTCAATTATCAATGTAAGTATAATTTTGATACCGAACTAGGAGACTATAATAGAGATGAGTTTATATGCCTTGCTAGGGAGGACACATTACAATTTGTGCTTTTTACTGGTTGCAAAGAGTTGTTATTTCGTTTAAGAGTTATACAGGTAGAAAGCAAAACAAATCGATATGATCTATAAAGAAGTTCACCCTATATTCTGCTATTGCCAAGAAAACTTCCATGATAATGAATTTATTGTTGGGCGGATTAAAGCTGCCATGTAGAATCTAACCTTTTGAAGTGTGCTCCAAAAGATAATGTGGAGGGAACTCCACTGAAAGATCCTCCACCTAAACCACCAAAACATGTTGTTAATAAAGAGGTGGCACTTTATGTTGCACCCTCTCAACTAGTGGAAGGTAAGCCCGAAGGTAAGACTATCGCTGAGCTACTCGCATGTTATCTTAGTAAGAATGAAGAGGAGCAACTTGATCAACCAGTTGAATCTCCTACTTCTAAAAATAACTTTCCACACACAAATAGTATGCATGCAAACGATATCTCATTATCTAGTAATAATTTCTATAAGTCCCAAACTTATGATGATTGTTCTGAGGAGGATTCGTGCCTAGACAGTGATTTTGGGGACTTTGGTGAGGAACTAGAAAATGAATCTTTCTATGAATATTGTGATGCTATTAACATGGGATAGGAATCCTCATTGGAAGAGTAGGATGAGTATTTTGAAGAACAAATGAGAAATATGATGGTAAGAGAAATGTATTCCCAAATAGTGGAATATGCTAAAAAAATAATTTCTTTGGATACGATAGATGATCCAATAATATGTCATCAATGTATGAAACTTGGGCACTACTTTCGTTTTCAATGCTCTGATACCTTTAATCAATCTTTAGTGTCTTACAATAACGGTGATACCAATAGTGAGGTATTAGAGTATGTTATCTTTGAAGCTTCCCATGAGCTGATAATACATGTTATATCACGTATTAATAATGAAGATAGTGTTCTCGTAAAAATGGCTTATAAAATCATGCAACATATTTCTTTGTATTGTAAAGAACATTTTAGTGAGAATGCATTTATTATGAAGGCACAGCATAGAACCGTAGTGCCCTCTGTTAATCATTTGCAAGAAATCCCATTGTTGAAGGATGAAGTTCCTTCCCAAGAAGAGGAGGAACACAAAGAAGAACTGCTACTCCTTGAGGATATGCAACTACTCGACATGTGGGATCAAGTGGATTACTGTTCTGGTAATTTGTCAAATTTATTCCAAGGGATGAGGCAATCTAATGGTAAGCTTGACAAGCTTTATGATTATGAATGCATTCCTATCTTTAAAGAATTTTTGTCAACCAATACTCACATAAACGGTAATAATGTAAAACTCTTGGAATACATTGTTTATGAAGGGTCTCATGGGTTGCTTAGGAAATTTGGTATTATTATGAAAAGTAGAGATAGTGACGATTTAGCAATGTATCATAATATTATGGATTATATTATCAATTATTGTAAAGAACATTTTAGTGGGAATGCACTTGTGGTAAAGAGTAAGGAGCTATGTAAAACAATAGTTCCCGAAACTAACATTTTGCAGGAACAGCTGGATAACGAGGAGGAACACCAAAAAGGTGAGGTTGAAGACAAACATCATTCTACTAATAATAAGTTTATTTATGATGCCTCGGTCTCTAGTAATGATTATTATTGTGTTGAAACTAAAGATAATTTATCGGCGGAGGCTTTATGCCTAGATACTCATTTGGGGAACACTAATAATTATGAACTGGATATAGATCCTTGTAGTATTGATGAACAGGTTTCGGGAGAGCACATGTTTGGTGAAATATTTTTTGATGATGTTTCTTTTTGTGAGTGGATTGATAACTTCAGAACTAATGAACTTGATAGCAAGGGTTATGAACTAGAGAATAGAGACACTTTTGAATTTTTCCCTGCTACTAAAGATGAGTATTATGAAGTGTTCCCTCGTGATAGTGTAGCGCAAGAAGAGTACTATGAATTGTATCCCGATGATTCTATTAAAGTTAAAATGTTTGAATTTATATGTAAATATCTAATCCTTTTGTTGAAGCTATATAGGGAGGTATGCTCACCACACATTGCGCATCAATCATCATTTGTGAGCAATAACACATTTATCTACATGACTCTAATGCACCATAAGCGGGTGAACTTTGACCATGATATAATAGTAAGTGCTCCAAACCTATTTTGGAGGTAAGAATAAATAATTCTCTAGCTCCTATCTATTGAAATAATAATGGAGAAAAGCCTGGCTACTTGGTTATCATAAAGCGCTTCTCAGGAGGAAACCTGGAAGTCATTAGGTGTCTTTCCTAGTTTTGTGTTTTGCATCTTGATGCATTCATGTTGCATTAGAATTTTTATTCTTTGCATGATTTGCTATTAGAGTTATCTTGTTGTAGTTTTCAAAAGGTAGAATTTATTGTTAATATGTGTTGCATAACTCGGTTGTACTTAAATCTCGTTCTATAATGTTGTTGTTAGTCGAAAATTAAAGTTGTTATTTTACTATCAAAACATGGTGTTTCCCTAAGTTTCAGGATAAGAAAGTATTCTCGATGAAATAGAAATTTTTTGATGTCTACTGAAGGTTTAACAACCAACCATATGGAGAGAATAAAAATTCCAGACGTATAGTTCCGGCTGTATAGTTATAGTTGCATTTGTAAAATTTCTTTTCCGAGGTACAGTGAGTTTAATGACCAACTATACGGCGGGACCTTTTTGGTCTGGCCGTATAGTTGTGCCCGTATATCTGGGAAACCCCTCAAACACCAACTGGAACATAACCATTGCTCAAAATTTTATTCTTTCTTCTTCTTTCTTCTTCTAAAAACCTCGAAACACCACATGGGAGCTTCTCCCATGATCTAGAGAAGCCGAGCATAGGTAAACAATAAAATTCTACCTCAGAAACCTCCTAGACTGTAATTCTCTATAGAAGTTCATGTTTTCTTTTTACTTTATTTTTGTCGGTTGGGTGAACGAACTTCATTCGTACACCAAAATAATGTCTTTTATTTTATGTGTTATTTTCGCAGAGATTTGAACCTTGTGTGACGACGTGTACGGTAGTGCCGACCGTGCAAACACTCACATGAGCCACTTGGTTGCTTCAAATCAACATGGTTACATATTAATGGCTAGTAAAACATTCCAAACTCAAACATCTCCCAATTAAGCACATAGGGGTTACACACTCGTGTTTCACATTTCGTCTCACTTGCACTTCATCAAAATCTAGGAGTATGTGCAACTCTTGGACTTAGTTTGTTGACTTAAGGATGGTTCTTAGGTTGATGAACCGACTCAGTGGGATTTGTATTTTTATCACTTTGAGCTAATCCCCATGCCTTCAAAAACACAAAGTGTTTTATTTTCTTCTTAGTTTCCATGCAGGTTCACAAGGAAGGCAACCACCAGGCTATATCAAGAAATATACGTTAAAGCAAATGTTGTTTGTCCATTAAGAGAGAGGTTACTTGACCTCAACGATATAGTGTGTCACCCTTTTTTCAACTAAGCTTGGGGAGGTAACCACTTATCACACTCTCTTTTGGAAACTATATTTTCTCTTTCATTTTGGTGATATACTCAAGTTTGGTTCTTGCAAAGTTCTAAGCTTGGGGAGGTTACTTCTGCATGTGTAGAGTCTTCTACAATGTGTATTCGATGAAGGTTTAAAGCAATCATCTATCCCGCTATTTTTGAATGCTTGCTTAAGTGAGTCTAGTTCTGTATTCATATGGGGATACACTTTCTCATGATAGGCACCATAGGAGTTGAATTAGAGCTTGTATGCATCTTGCCAAATTGTTTATCAAGCTTGTGACAATATTTGTGGTCCTCTAGAAAACATTGCCACAATCTTTACACTTGCAAAGAATGAATACTCGATCAAGATCTTTTGAAATTTGTTGGTTGTCACTAATATCTTTGTCTTAAATAAATAAGTTATGCTCGACCCCATAGTGTCAAAACAAGAGACTTGATAGTTTTCTTACAGAAGGAGTTATCAATTGGAAATATTATACCGAAGTTTTGAGTTCTATGCTAAATAAGGTGTTGTTTATTTGTCTTAGGAGTTTAGCCTTAAAGATACTTGTCAACACCCGGATTTTTAATCCCAGATGCCTGTTATGTCATTCCTCGCAATCCTAGGATTACCATTTTTGCGAGACATAACAGATTGGATATCACAGTACATCATCCATTACAAACCATAAATAAGGTCTTACACAAATAAGGATCTCATGATCCAGTCTTAATACAACAACCAACGGAATAATTAATAAGCGTAGCGGTGGGGTCCATCTTCAGGGGCACAGGCAATGCTGACAAAGGCGGATACTCCTAGTTATCATAGTCGTCCTGCTGGCCATCATCTTGGTAGTCTCCTTCATAGTCTGGCCATGAGAATAGCCAGGGACAAAAGCCATGAGTACTCTTTAAGTACTCGCAAACTACCACTAACAAGTAGTATAGTTCTTAAGTAAAGTGCTAACTCTAAGTTTCGCTATAAAGTTAAGTTTGAAACCTAAGCTGAGTTTAGAAGCAAAGAAAGATAAAATAAAGTTCTAGAATCACTTAAGTTGGGAAGCTAGTGTCATAGTCACAACCCTGTTGTGGTCAAGTCAAGATTCATCATTCATTTCATAAGTTATTTTGAAAACATCTGACAACGAAACAGTATGGCCATTCCAACTGTCCATAACCGCGGACGCGGCTATTCGAATAGTTTGACACTCTGCAAAAGTGGTACACTTTCACCACAAGATTCGATACATCTGTTAGGGATAACCCTGAATCATCATACTTAGTATGCAGATAATCAAACATAACCTTTCCTTTACACACCCTAGTATAAGAACCTCTCCTATGAGCATGGCCTCCCAACCATGACCATCTGTCATCTTGGGCACTGCATAGGTGGACAACATTGAGACGTAGCCTTAGCTCAAACCTCTCCCACGAGGGAACTAATACTAATGCATATAAACTTCTGGCTAAGCCTTACCCAATTCAGGTATTGTGGTTGTACGGTAAATTTGGAATGGTATCTCATCTGAATCCAACCATCAGTTTTGTAAAAAGGGTTAAGGCTCATGCCTCAACATTTTCATCATCATAAACCACTTGTGTTTCTCAACACATGTCAAAACATCTCAATAGAATGACTCATTATCCCAAGGTTTTCATAATTCATTTTCACCAAGTGCTCCCATCTAAAGTGACTCAAGTTTTTATCTAACTCTAAGTTACTAAGTTAAGAGTGTTCACTAAGGTGGAAAATGGGATCAATCTCATGCCATAGAATGACATCTAAAGTTATCTAACTAGGTCGAGTTTTATACTCTTTATGCTACCTTCAAAACAAGTAAAGGACTTTGTGTAAAGTAAAAGAAGTAAAGCTTGGAAACAATACTTGGGGTAAGTAATAGTCAAAGGGGTATAACCAAAGCATGCCTAAAGCATCTTTGCTCAAATCATCTAGCTTAATTCTAGTTTGTGAAGCATTATACTTGCAAGTGTTAGCTTGCATTGTTAATGATGGCTTGCCTTGTGTAGTGTAGTGGTTGAAGTTTTCTTCCTCCTCTTGATAGAACTCGTCCTCCTCGAAAGCTTGGTCGGTACTATCGTCTATAAATACATACGGAGTACACAATCACCAAACAATACTTAACTAGTCTAATTAGCACTCTAAGGCACACATTTGATGATCTATTATCATCACAAGCATCATAAGTTTTTATTAACTAGCTTCATTCTTTTTATTTAAGAAAATTAATTTCTACTCATTGAAAATAACTAAGATTTAATATTCACCACTTAAAATATGGGATCATGTGGACACATGTCATCGCCACATATTCTAACATGTGGGAATGTGATTTAATGGTTGGATCATATTTACTTAAGTTTAAGTTTATTAATTAATGATTTAAAGTGACTAGAAATGCCTATATAGCATTATTTTGGTACTAGTCCAAAGTCACTGCATGTAAACCTTAATATTATTACATATTCAGATAGGTATGGTGAAATGTGATTTTTGAGAGTTGGAATCAACTCACAAGCTAATTTGGTTGATTTTATAAAAAAAATTGAATGTGCAAAACCTTATGTCTTGTTATTTTTACTAGGAGAGATATCTAACTCTACTTGAATTAAATCCAACGGGCTTGGATAGATATTTTCAGTAGCTTTGTAACACAATTTGAATCACTCCCTTTGGATTTGTAAATCTCTCTGAAATGAATTTCAAACTAGGGGACATAACGAAGTTCAAACCTAAATAGGAAAATTTAAGTTTGAATTAAATGGGTCACGCGGGAAGGAAAACGGGCCGGCCCAGTGGCATTCCGCGGCACAGAGAACAGCTGACAAGGGGGTCCACAGGTCAGTGGCTCTTTACACGCGAAGCGGTACGGGGCGATATAGGCCGTTCGATTAAAAGGGAGATCTACGGCTGAGGAGTGTCGTCTCTGGCGAACAGTTCGCCGGCGGGAACTAACCCTAGCGGCTTGGTGGGGGTGCTCAGGGGGCATACCAGGGCTCCAGCTACTGTGGCGATGGGGCGATCGAACATGCTGTCGACGGCAGACTCAGGGGTCGTCTGACAACTTCTGGGGTTGACGAAATCGACGGCGCCTTCTCCTCCTCTGCAGCGGGCTCCTCCGGCTAAATTCTGGTGAACTAGGGCTCGAGCGGCTCCGGTGAGAGGTGAGGAAGGATCAGTGAGGAGAGGGGAGTGGAATGGTGTGAGTAGTTGGTGCTAGGGAGGGCTCCTCTTATAGGCGCGGCTAAGCAGCAGAGAAGCATGGGCGGTGCTCGCCGGTGACGACGGCATAGCGAGCTAGAGGTGTGGGTGGTGCGCTAGGACAGTGGGCGGTACCCTGGCGAGTGTCACGGTGGTGAGTGTGAAGTGGTTTCCGGTCGGGGGAAGTGAATGGCGCGGCGCGCACTAAGTCTCTGCCGACAGCGAGTTTCACGGCGGCCAGCGACTACGGGGCATGGTCGGGGGAATGGGCGTGTCCGTTAGCTTCCTGGGCCAGTGGGGATCGTATAGGCAGGCGGCTGGAGCGAGGCGAGGTCTGGTCGAGCGGGGACCGTGCGCGCTCTGCGGGCAGCGTCGGCATGGCCGACAGTCTCCGGGTGCGGCGGCTCCTGGCTGCTCGGGTCGCTGTCCTCGGGCTGGGGCTGGTTGGGCGGTGGAGGTGGACCACATGCTTCCTCCTGGACATGGTGGATGACGCTGGCGGCGGCTGTGTCATGCTATCGCCGGTGGGGTACCCGAAATGGTGCTCGGCCTTAATGGCCATGACCATTTGGTCGTGGCATAGTCGGTGGCTGGGCTAGAGAGGGGCAGGGGAGTGCACTGGGTGTATGTGGTTGCAAAACGGGGAACCAATTTGGTTCAAACACTGCTCCAAATAGTGTTTTATGTTTTGTTTGAATTCTGTCCACCAAGTATTTGTGCAAATAGCCGAAAGAACTCAAGTTTTGAATTTTTGGATGATTTTTGGTGGAGTTTCTAGACACATGCTTTAACCTCTGTGGTTGCTTGGGATTTGAAAATGGGGCTTATTTGAGTGGTTTTTGAAAAAGTGGGATCTTCCCATATGAACTACATTCAATTTTCAAATGCCAATTAAAATTAGTGTTTGAAAGTTCTTGGCAGATCACAAAGTGGGCCTTGGTACATCATTACATGTACTAGCAAGGGGTGCAAAGATCCATATTTATTTCTGTTAAGAATTGAGTCCTAGGAATAGCCAAAGTAGGCATGGTAGTTAAAATGGCACAAATGACCATTTCTTTCTTTTATTCATTTTGATTTGTTTTTCTTTGGGATTTGTTTGGGAATGATCTAGATGATGTTTATTTCACCTAAGAATCATTTTACAAGCAATGGATCACTTAATCAAGGCAATTCAAAACAACTCCTATTTAAATGCACACAGATATGAATGCTTTAATAATTTTAATTGGAAAAGTTTTGTTAACCCTAATTTTGATGATTTGGATCTTAATAACCTTGGATTAAAGTTTTGGGATGTTACAAACCTTCCCCCCTTAAACAAAATCTCGTACCGAGATTTACAAAAGAAAACTAGGAACTAAAGAGATCTGGGAACTCCGTCCTAATGTAATCTTCTCGCTCCCAAGTGGCTTCCTCTTCGGTATGGTTACTCCATTGAATCTTGAGAAATTTGATACTTATAGTCCTTGTGGTTCTGTAAGCTTCCTCCAAGATACAGATGGGCACTTCACGATAGGTCAGGTCATTGTTGATCTCAACAGCTCGGTGATCAATGTTCTTGAAAACTTCAGTCTTGTCCGGCACTTCCAGACATTTGCGAAGTAACGAGATATGGAACACATTGTGGATGGCTGACATCTCTTTGGGTAGTTCGAGTTGATACGATACTTCTCCTCGAAGGTTTAGAATCTTGAATGGTCCGATATATCTGGGGGCTAACTTTCCTTTCAGACTAAAGCGTTGTGTTCCCTTCAATGGCGAAACCTTGAGATATACAAAATCTTCGACATTGAAAGTCAGGTCTCTCCTTCTCCTGTCAGCATAACTCTTCTGTCTGGATTGGGCGGTCTTGAGGTGCTCACGGACTTTGTGAACCTTCTCTTCGGCTTCTCGAAGAATGTCGGGTCCAGAGATCTGACTATGTCCTACTTGCGACCAATTCAAAGGGGTGCGACACTTCCTTCCGTATAGGAACTCAAATGGTGCCATTTGTAAACAAGCTTGATAACTGTTGTTATATGAAAATTCTGCGAAAGGCACGCAGTCTTCCCATTTTGATCTGTATTCCAACACACAAGCTCTTAACATATCCTCTAGGATCTGGTTGACTCTCTTAGTCCGTCCATCAGTTTGCGGGTGATAAGCGGTGCTGAAATTCAACTTGGTGCCTAATCCTTCCTGAACTTTCTGCCAAAATCTCGAGGTAAACTGGGTTCCTCGATCTGATACTATGGTCTTGGGGGTTCCATGCAGACTAACAATCCTAGCAATATATAGTTCTGCTAGCTTCGAACCCTGGTAGGTAGTCTTGACAGGTATGAAGTGAGCTACTTTGGACAGTCTATCAACTATGACCCAGATTGAGTCATTTCCCCTACTAGAACTAGGCAAACCGGTGATAAAGTCCATTTTGACGGAATCCCATTTCCATTCCGGAATCTGCAATGGTTGCAACAGTCCTGCGGGTCTCAGATGCTCTACTTTGACTCTTTGACACATGTCACACTTGGCGATGTAGCTTCCGATTTATCTCTTCATCTTGTGCCAACAAAATTGCTCTTTCAAGTCTTGATACATCTTCGTTCCTCTAGGGTGGATAGAATAAAGAGTATCATGAGCTTCCTGCATGATAACTTGCTTCAGCTCCGAATCTGCTGGCACACAGATACGTCCTTTGGACCACAGAACTCCTTCTTCGTCTTAAGTGAATCCAGGTACCTTTCCTGTACCAATATGACGTTTGATGTCGTCGATACTTTCATTTCCCTTCTGGTCTTCCATGATTTGGCTGATCAACAAGGGTTGAAGTTCCATGCTAGTTAAGAATCCTTTGCTAACTAGCTCAGTTCTAAACAGGTCCAACTCCTCATACAAACTTGGCTGGTTCTCCTTGATCATGGTGTTTAGCCTGCAAGGCAATCTGCTAAGAGCATCCGCTACCACATTGGCTTTGCCGGGGTGATAGTGAATGTCAAGGTCATAATCCTTGATTAACTCTATCCATCTCCTTTGCCTCATATTCAGCTCCTTCTGAGTGAAAATATACTTCAAGCTCTGGTGATCTGAGTAAATCTCACAACGATTACCCATCAGATAATGATGCCATGTCTTCAATGCCAAAACTACGGCTGCTAGTTCAAGATCATGGGTCGGATAGTTCTGCTCATGCTGCTTTAGTTGTCGAGACAGATACGCGATGAGTTTGCCTTCTTGCATCAACACACATCCAAGACCAATCTTGGATGCATCACAATATACATCAAACGACTTCTTGATGTCTGGCATGATCAATATTGGGGCTGATATCAATCTCTTCTTCAGTTCTTGAAAACTGTCTTCACATTTGTTGGTCCATTCAAACTTCTTGTCCTTTTTCAACAATTGTGTCATGGGTCTGGCGATGCTCGAGAATCCTTCGACGAACTTGCGGTAATATCCCGCTAATCCGAGAAATGCACGGACTTGGGATTGAGTGGTTGGGGCTTCCCATTTTTCGACATCCCTGATCTTGGCGGGATCAATAGAGACTCCTCCAGCAGACACAATATGTCCTAGGAATCCGACTTCTTTCAGCCAAAACTCACACTTGTTGAACTTGGCATATAACCGATGCTCACTTAGGGTTTCTAGGATGATTCTCAGATGTTGCACATGCTCTTCTTCTGACTTGGAGTAGATAAGGATATCGTTGACGAACAAAGCTAAAACTTGTCTAGGAAATTCATAAAGATCTTATTCATGAGATTCATGAAATAAGCAGGGGCATTGGTTAACCCAAAAGACATAACCGTATACTCGTATAAACCATAGCGAGTAGTAAAGGCGGTCTTTGGAATATCTGTTGCATGAATCTTAAGTTGGTGATAACCAGTCCTAGGATCAATCTTTGAGAATACGTGGGCTCCAGTCAACTGATCAAATAGATCCTCTATCTTTGGCAAGGGGTACTTGTTCTTGATGGTGACGTCATTCAACTTTCTGTAATCTGTGCACAGACGGTTGCCTCCATCTTTATTGTCGACGAATAACACTGGTGATCTCCATGGCGATGTGCTTGGTTGAATCAAGCTTGTTGCTAACATGGCATCTAACTGCTTCTTCAGTTCCACTAACTCTGAGGGGTTCGTGCTATAGGGTCTCTGGGCTATGGGTCCGGTTCCGGGGATTAGTTCGATAATGAACTCAATATCCCTATCCGGGGGCATACCTGGCAATTCATCTGGGAATACATCAGGGTATTCACAGACTACTCTTACTTGGTCTATGGTGGGTAGGGCTAGACTCTTGTTGCACTTGAATTGACGAGGTAAGGTTTCAGATATATGCTCTACTGTGACTCCAGAGCTACTGGTCATGGTGATGGCTTTCTTAGCATAGTCTATCATTCCTTTATGCCTTGACATCCAGTCCATACCTAGTACTACTTTGAATCCTTTGGTTCCAAGTACAATTAGGTTGGCATAAAAATTCATCCCATGTATTCTGATAGGCACAGCTCTGCAAATTTTTCTAGCTTTTGTAGTTGAACCTGGGATTTGAACTATCATGACATCCTTCAAGTTGGTTGGGTGAATCTTACTAGTGCATGCAAATTCTTCGGTGACAAATGAATGCGATGCTCCTGAATCAAACAATACCCTGGCTAAAACTGAGTTGACAGAAAACATACCCATCACTACATCTGGCGCATCTTGGGATACTTCGGCGATCATGTGGAAGAGACGGCCGTTGCGGTTGTGAGGGTTCCCTGGGGAAAATCTTCTCCCTGGTTAAACACGAAGCTGTTGTTGAGCTGGGGCATTCACATTGGTAGTGGCGACAGTCTTCTTGGGACACTCATTGGAATAGTGACCCTTCACTCCATACTCGAAACAAGTGATCTGGGACTTGTCTTTTGCTGCGATAGGCACATCATTGCTGCCAGTTCTGGGTGTAGTGCTATTGTTGCTCTTGGGAGGGGCACGATTGAAATTGTTGGCGTTGCCGGATTTGTGATTGTTTCCTCCGGACTTCACATTGCCTCCGCTACGGTTGGGGTAGCTGGGGCGAGACATTGGGGGTCGGTTGTTTCTGGGTGCATATCCTGGTGAGGGGTTGGGCCGGTACTTCTGGTGCCTGCTAGATCCAGATTGTTGCATCATACGATGTTTGCGGTTGTAATTTGCCTGATTAATCTTCCCTTCCATCTGAATGGCAGAGTCGACTAGTTCTTCGAGATCCTCGAAGCAGATATTGACGAGCACAGTCTGCATCTTGTCATGCAGTCCGTTCAGGAATCTCTCCTTCTTCTTGACATCTGTGTTGATCTCATCAGGGGCATACCTTGCAAGCGACAGGAATCTGTCACGGTATTCCACCACAGTCATTCTGCCTTGCTTCAAATCACGAAACTCATCCCTTAGTCGAGTGACTAGAGCTTGCGGCACGTGGGTGTGGCTGCACTTGGTTTTGAAGGCTTCCCATGTCATCACTTGAGCATGGTTCATGTTATGGATGCTAGTCCACCAAGCTCTTGCATCTCCCGCCAGATAGTGGCTGGTGAAGAGAGCTTTCTCGTTGTCATCAACTCCTGCTACTTCTAAGTTGTTTTCCATTGTCTATAACTAGTCATCAACATCTAGTGGGTTTTCAGCCTGGTTTAAGATTGGGGGATTGGTATTCTGAAAGTTTTTGAGTTTGGATCCATGGTGATCCTGATTTCCATGCCCTTGGTTGTTTTGGGCCATCTAAGCTATATGCTGCAATGTTGCTAAGTTGGACTGGCGCTCTTCCCTGCTTTCTTCACGGTCTGCAACTAACATCTACATAATCTGCAGCATTGGGTCTTGCGATGAGCTTATCCCTCCTTGGTTTCCATGAGTCATTGAAGATTGAGGTAGATAAAGGGGTAAGAGGGAAAGTTCTAAGGTTCATGGTGTTGGTTTCAAAGCTTAAACTTTGAGTTTGACTCAGGTTTTGCAACTAAATCCATTTCATTCATTCAAGCAAAGCACACGATACAAGCACACACACACCACAACAAGAAAAACAGATGGTTTTAAGAACCATTCTGCAAGCTACAATAAAGTGGGTCCGATACATCTCATGCTACGATAGTGCTCTAGTGCCTCTACTCCTCATCGATGAAGTCGGAGTCCTCATCGTCAGTGTAGAAGTCCACGGCATCCTCCTCCATAAAGTCATCATCATTGCTGAGGTAAGAATCCATGTCTCCCTGGATGTCTTGACCCTCCTCTTCTTCCTCCTTTGCTGCAAGCTGAGCTTGTTGCTCCTTGACGGTCTTCTCGAGGTCGGCCACCTTCTTGCAAAGATGGGCGATGGTGCGATCCTTCTTCTCGTGCTGGAGGCAAAGAGACTGACGGTCCTTGACAAGCAGTGAGAAGGTCTGGGCCTTCTAGGCGGAAATGGCATGGTTGTGGTTGGCAAACTGCCTAGCATTGTCCAACTCCTTCTGGCGATCGTACAACAGGAAGTCAAGGTTCTCTAGTTGACGATTCAGCTCTGGGTGACTTGGCATCTCCATCGGCATTCCCATGAAGTCACGTCTTGTGTAGTGAGCAAAGCGGGTTCCTTGGATTTGGTTGACGCTAAGGGCACATAGGCGTGTGAGAGCTTCATGCATTGCCCTGTCTAATCCATCTAGCCAGTTGTTCTCTCTCACGGAGAACTGGATTCTCCCGGACGTTGGTGCTTCTATGCTTCCTCTAAGATCAGCAGTGACTAGCCACTGTAAATCTCCTCCAGGGGTCTTGGAAGTTGAGCTCCAAGAAACTCCGAATGTGGGCGTCCCAGTAACTCCGACAGTGAATCTAGATCCCTCTCGAAGATCAGTTGACCTCCATTTCCCAACTGGTAAAACTTGCTGAACTGAGTCTCCATCTACAAGAATTAAGGATGAGGAAATTAGAAGTGATCAAGTGTGTCAAATTTTAAGTAGTAATGTAAGAATTTGAGGAACATGAATTTTTGAGAAAGAATGAATTCCCAAGGATAAGAGAGGAAATAGTTTTTCATAAATACTCACTTTGGTTTGGAAATTAAGTTTTTGGTTCGGACGTCCATTCTACTAGGGTCTCCTATGGTCAAGATGGCTCTGATACCAACTTTTCAACACCCAGATTTTAATCCCAGATGTCTGTTATGTCATTCCTCGCAATCCCAGGATAATCATTTTTGCGAGACATAACAGATTGGATATCACAGTACATCATCCATTACAAACCATAAATAAGGTCTTACACAAATAAGGATCTCATGATCCAGTCTTAATACAACAAGCAGCGGAATACTTAATAAGCATAGCGGGGGGGGGTCCATCTTCAGGGGCACATGCAATGCTGGCGAAGGTAGATAGTCCTAGTTATCAGAGCCGTCCTGCTGGCCATCATCTTGGTAGTCTCCTTCATAGTCTGGCCATGAGAATAGCCAGGGACAAAATCCATGAGTACTCTTTAAGTACTCGCAAACTACCACTAACAAGTAGTATAGTTCTTAAGTAAAGTGCTAACTCTAAGTTTCGCTATAAAGTTAAGTTTGAAACCTAAGCTGAGTTTAGAAGAAAAGAAAGATAAAATAAAGTTCTAGAATCACTTAAGTTGGGAAGCTAGTGTCATAGTCACAACCATGTTGTGGTCAAGTCAAGATTCATCATTCATTTCATAAGTTATTTTGAAAACATCTGACAACGAAACAGTATGGCCTTTCCAACTGTCCATAACCGCGGACGCGGCTATTCGAATAGTTTGACACTCTGCAAAAGTGGTACACTTTCACCACAAGATTCGATACATCTGTTAGGGATAACCCTAAATCATCATACTTAGTATGCAGATAATCAAACATAACCTTTCCTTTACACACCCTAGTATAAGCACCTCTCCTATGAGCATGGCCTCCCAACCATGACCATCTGTCATCTTGGGCACTGCATAGGTGGACAACATTGAGACGTAGCCTCAGCTCAAACCTCTCCCACGAGGGAACTAATACTAATGCATATAAACTTCCGGCTAAGCCTTAACCAATTCAGGTATTGTGGTTGTACGGTAAATTTGGAATGGTATCTCATCTGAATCCAACCATCAGTTTTGTAAAAAGGGTTAAGGCTCATGCCTCAACATTTTCATCATCATAAACCACTTGTGTTTCTCAATACATGTCAAAACATCTCAATAGAATGACTCATTATCCCAAGGTTTTCATAATTCATTTTCACCAAGTGCTCCCATCTAAAGTGACTCAAGTTTTTATCTAACTCTAAGTTACTAAGTTAAGAGTGTTCACTAAGGTGGAAAATGGGATCAATCTCATGCCATAGAATGACATCTAAATTTATCTAACTAGGTCAAGTTTTATACTCTTTATGCTACCTTCAAAACAAGTAAAGGACTTTGTGTAAAGTAAAAGAAGTAAAGCTTGGAAACAATACTTGGGGTAAGTAATAGTCAAAGGGGTATAACCAAAGCATGCCTAAAGCATCTTTGCTCAAATCATCTAGCTTAATTCTAGTTTGTGAAGCATTATACTTGCAAGTGTTATCTTGCATTGTTAATGATGGCTTGCCTTGTGCAGTGTAGTGGTTGAAGTTTTCTTCCTCCTCTTGATAGAACTCGTCCTCCTCGAAAGCTTGGTCGGTACTATCGTCTATAAATACATACGGAGTACACAATCACCAAACAATACTTAACTAGTCTAATTAGCACTCTAAGGCACACATTTGATGATCTATTATCATCACAAGCATCATAAGTTTTATTAACTAGCTTCATTCTTTTTATTTAAGAAAATTAATTTCTACTCATTGAAAATAACTAAGATTTAATATTCACCACTTAAAATATGGGATCATGTGGACACATGTCATCGCCACATATTCTAACATGTGGGAATGAGATTTAATGGTTGGATCATATTTACTTAAGTTTAAGTTTATTAATTAATGATTTAAAGTGACTAGAAATGCCTATATAGCATTATTTTGGTACTAGTCCAAAGTCACTGCATGTAAACCTTAATATTATTACATATTCAGATAGGTATGGTGAAATGTGATTTGTGAGAGTTGGAATCAACTCAAAAGCTAATATGGTTGATTTTATAAAAATGTTTGAATGTGCAAAAGCTTCTGTCTTGTTATTTTTATTAGGAGAGATATCTAACTCTAATTGAATTAAATCCAACGGGCTTCGATAGATCTTTTCAGTAGCTTTCTAACACAATTTGAATCACTCCCTTTGGATTTGTAAATCTCTCTGAAATGAATTTCAAACTAGGGGACAGAACTAAGTTCAAACCTAAATAGAAAAATCTAAGTTTGAATTAAATGGGTCGCACGGGAAGGAAAACGGGCCGGCCCAGTGGCGTTCCGTGGCACAGAGAACATCTGACAGGGGGAGTCCACAGGTCAGCGGCTCTTTACACGCGAAGCGGTACGGGGCGATGTCGGCTGTTAGCTTAAAAGGGAGATCTACGACTTTGGAGGGTCGTCTCCGGCGAACAGTTCGCCGGCGGGAACTAACCCTAGAAGCTCGGTGGGGGTGCTCAGGGGGCATACCAGGGCTCCAGCTACTACGACGATGGGGGTGATCGAACGTGTTATCGACGGCGGACTCAGGGGTGGTCGCTGCAGCTCCTGGGGTGGACGAAATCGAGAGCGCCTTCTCCTTCGCTGCAGCGGGCTCCTGCGGCTAAATTCTGGTGAACTAGGGCTCGAGCGGCTCCGGTAAGAGGTGGGGAAGGATCAGTGAGTAGAGGGGAGTGGAATGGTGTGAGTAGTTGGTGCTGGGGAGGGCTCCTCTTATAGGCGCGGCTAAGCGACAGAGAAGCATGGGCGGTGCTCGCCGAGGACGATGGCACAACAAGCTGGAGGTGTGGGCGGTGCGCTAGGATGGTGGGCGGTGCCCTAGCGAGTGTCACGGCGGTGAGTGTGCAGTGGTTTGCGGTCAGGGGAAGTGAATGGCGTGGCGCGCACTAAGTCTCTACCGACGGCGAGTTTCACGGTGGCCGGCGACTACGGGGCATGGTCGGGGGGAATGGGCGTGTCCGTTAGCTTCCTAGGCTGATGGGGATCGTGTAGGCGGGCGGCTGGAGCGCGGCGAGGTCTGGTCGACCGGGGACCGTGAGCGCTCTGCGGGCGGCGTCGGCATGGCCGACAGTCTCTGGGCGCGGCGGCTCCTGGCTGCTCTGGTCGCTGTCCTCGGGCTGGGGCTAGTTGAACGGTGGAGGTGGACCACAGGCTACCTCCTAGACTTGGTGGACGACGCTGGCGGCGGCTGTGGCCATGACCATTTGGTCGTGGCACAGTGGATGGCTGGGCTAGAGAGAGGTAGGGGAGTGCACTGGGTGTATGTGGTTGCAAAATGGGGAACCAATTTGGTTCAAACACTGCTCCAAATAGTGTTTTATCTTTTGTTTTGAATTCTGTCCACCAAGTGTTTGTGAAAATGGCCGAAAGAACTCAAGTTTTAACTACATTCAATTTTCAAATGCCAATTAAAATTAGTGTTTGAAAGTTCTTGGCAGATCACAAAGTGGGCCTTGGTACATCATTACATGTACTAGCAAGGGGTGCAAAGATCCATATTTATTTCTGTTAAGAATTGAGTCCTAGGAATAGCCAAAGTAGGCATGGTAGTTAAAATGGCACAAATGACCATTTCTTTCTTTTATTCATTTTGATTTGTTTTTCTTTGGGATTTGTTTGGGAATTATCTAGATGATGTTTATTTCACCTAAGAATCATTTTACAAGAAATGGATCACTTAATCAAGGAAATTTAAAACAACTCCTATTTAAATGCACACACATATGAATGCTTTAATAATTTTAATTGGAAAAGTTTTTGTTAACCCTAATTTTGATGATTTGGATCTTAATAACCTTGGATTAAAGTTTTGGGATGTTACAATACTCAACACCATAGATGTGATGATCGACTTGATAGTACTTTTTAAAGGATTTGTTTGAAGAAACTAAGATATAGAGGTAATTGAGATGCATGCCAAATCTTGACATGTTGATTAAAGTATTATATTGCTTTATGCATGTCTGCACCACTCTCGCACAACATGGGATGCTAACAACTCCGCTGGCCTTTGAACAGTCCAAAAAGAGGAAGCTCTTGGAGTTTGCCTATGAGTTGCCCAACATATGTAGTAGAAATGCTGTATTTGGGTATCCATTGGTATTCTCATGGGCCTGGATTCAAAGAAAAAGAAGGAATACTCCTCTGACCGTTATGAGAAATCATTATGCCGAAAAGGGAAACCTTGGTAATGGTCACGAGTATCCATTCTTAGCCTGCACAGTTTGATTAAACACACTAAGTTTTGGCATGATCTCATTACTGATGAACTGAAGTTTTATAAAGACAAAGAATAGAAAATGAGTGTTTGATAGCCATAATTCATTGATGTGGATGACCAAAAGAGACACTCGAATGATGTGATTCTTTTGACATGTTCTCGCATTTCCTTTTGACATAAATCTCGATACTAAGAGATAAACTTTCTAAAACTCAATAACTGATGTTTGCACTTGAGAGCCATAACTGGATGACATGATTGGGTTGAATCAATAAAATTTATTCCTATTTATGCTTGACATCTATTTGTGACTAAGTTTTGCCTCATAAAAAAATAATGATATGAAAAGTTATACAAAGGTGCAATAAGAGGGTCACAAGTTTGTCTGCTAGTTAGATCCAGTATTTACACGGACCATATAAGTTTTGATGAATCTTTAGTGGTCTATATAACTGAGCTTGTGTTGCCTTGTATGAATACATGTTTTCTCTATTCAAGATTGTAGAAGAAATAAGGATGCAAGGCATTGATTTCCAATGATACGTTATTTTACAACCATTAATTTATTATCGACCGTTCCTGCTCGAGGACGAGCAAGGTATATATTGGGGAAATTTATGGCTGTGAAATACTACCTCTTTTAGCCATATAAAATGTGCCATTTATCTCTTATATCATGTTTCTTCCAGGTATAGCTATGCCTTATATGCATGACTTCTAGTTCTCATTTACTTTCATATGAGCTTTGCACATTTAGTATTTTAGGTGTAATTTTGTCACTTTCCTTGTCTATAACATGTGTGTAGGTGTTGATGATGATTATGGATAAAACAAAGGCAAAAGGAAAAAAGAGAGCATAGTACTGAGGAGCTGCAGGGACCAGACTTAGCCATTTGGGTGTTGGAAAAAGTGAATTTTTCCAACTTATCAAAATAAATATCCAATACCACTGGATTGTAGCCCGCGTTGATACGAATCTAATGAGCCCAAGAACACCCAAATCGGAGTTTGTATGAAGAAACGGCAACCAAAACATTGCGGAACCTGAAGCTTTCACAAGCAACTATACGGCAGGAAGTATTTTTCTAGCCATGTAGTTCCCGTTGTATAGTTACGAAAAAGGTCGCAAACAACGGGATTTCACCGTAGAAAAGCTCTAGAACCTTCCCTAAGTCAGATGACGGTATTGGGAGAACCCTAGGGCACCCCCAAGGCATATATAAAGGTGGGAGGAGCCAAGAGCGAGGGACGAAGCCATATCCTCCACCACGGCGGAGCCCTTCCACCGTGCCACCACCATAGCCGCCTCCAATCAGATCTACACCATCACCATCACACATGACGAGAAGGGACTAGGATCTTTAAGGACTCCACATCGATCTACATCGTCATCTTCATCAACAACGTCTCCATCACCGATCCCCTTTGGTTACTTGTTGTAATTCTAGATTGAATCTTGGATTTGCACTTGTCTTCAGTTGTATCACCATACTTCATCCATATTCTATCCATGATTTTGATTGCCTTCATGTGTGAGTAGTTTCCTTTGTTCTTGGGGAGATGGAGAAACCTTAGTATGAGATTGAATTGAGATAAAGATTATTATGTGCTATTGTTCATTATGTGTCTATGTTAGATTTCCTTCATCTTGATGTTGGGTGAAGCGCGCCACTCAATATTTGCCTCACTAAGGACTAGATGGGGGAACTACTTTTTGGTAGACAGAGGGATGATAGCACTTACGATGACTATAAAGCTGTTGCCATTCCTTACATATCAACTTGGGAACCGAGGATAACTCACGGAACATTGTCCATGCAATGGGATACATCCTACGGGGTAAAGTCCCTTGACAACGCAGTAATTCGATTGATTTCGATTGCTGTCTGCTGTGGTTATGACGGATGATGTGTGCAGTGGTTGCTGCCTATTTGTTCATATATGGAGCTCCTCCCACACATATCATAAATGGTCTTATTCATTATAATAATTTTGATCACTCTTTCTAATTACTAGCGGTGGATCCACTACTCCCTGAGAACTCTTTCCATCATCTTGCAGACTTTCGTAATCATACTTGCATGCTCTTGTTTACTTATAGCTTTGGTCTACTTATTGTTCTCTTATTTGAAAACCCAAAAATATCTTTTACACAAAACTCGCATTTTATCTTGTTACTTAGAATGTTATTTAGCATTACTATTTCAGTATTTAGTTCAAAAGAGTTATTACACTTCAGACTCCTGGTGCCTGTGGGATCAATATCTTTATTTTGAAATGGGCGAGGATAACGGCAGTGCAAGCACTCTGAGCTTGGGAAACAAAGCACATGTCCGCTGGCGGGAGAACTAGGAACGGTGGGGAAGAGCGCGACCTGTAGGAGGGTCTGATGGGCACGATTTGTAGGTGGCAGGAACTACGGGCGGAGCGCGCATGCAAGATGCTGGCAACAAGGTGTCATGGTATTGTCGGCGATTATGCGATGGAGGGGTCCTCACATAGCGTGTTTAGAGAGGTGGGGGAAGGCGGTGAGTTGATGGGTATGAGGTAACACTGAAAGGAATATGCCCGAGAGGCAATAATAAAGTGGTTATCATGTTAGTCCAGGTTTATAAAAGAGGTTTATTTTTCATGCTAGAATTGTATTAATAAGGAAACGTTAATACATGTGTGAATAATAAACAGATAAGGTTCCTAGTAAAGCGTCTCTTTATACTAGCTTGTTGATTAACAGATAATCAAAGGTTTCCTGATCATGAACATTGGATGTTGTTAATAATAGGGTCATATCATTAGAGAATGATATGATGAACAGTCATCCACAGTAGATGTAGCAATACGATCACGTCATGAAGTTTAAATTGCTATCACATTCATAGTACCTCGATGTCCTTAGACCATGAGATCACATCAATCACTTATGCCGGAAGAGTACTTTGATTACATCAAACATCACACCGTCACAGGGTGATTATAAAGGTGTTGCCAGGAATTTGGAAAGTGTCATTCGAGGCTCATGGATAAAGATTGGGATTTTTCCATCTGGATGATGGAGAGATATACTCAGGGCCCTCTCAATGATATCACATTGACATAGCCTTGCAAGCAAGTGATTTGATCACTAGAATGTCATATCATAGGAATGAGAAAAAGAGTACTTGTCGGGAACGAGATTAAACAAGGTATAAATGATACCGAGTTATCGGACCTCGGACAATTAATATATCACGAGACAAAGGAATTTGATCACAGTGAAAGAGGTTTAGATGATCATCTAATTTTCGTGGAACTAGTGGGAGTCATTATGGATCTTCAGGTCCCACTAATGATTATTTATAGGAGAAAGTCTCGATCATGCCTACATAGTTCTCGAACCCATAGGGATACACACTTAAGGTTAACCAACATGTTTGAGTGGATAGGGAACATAGGGGGAGTCAATGGAAATCGCAGAAAATTATTCTACTACAGAAAATTGTTCTGTTACAGAAAGTTGTTCTGATGAATCTGCTGAAATAGTTTTGGGATATCGAAACAAAGAAAGGGATAAAAATGTTAATGTGTTCATTAAATGAAGTACTCATTCAATGAAGTGTTCATTAAATTGAGTTGTATTAAAATGGAATTAAAGTGCTTTAATGGAAAGACCTTTGAGGGAATTAAAGTGCTTTAATGGATAGACGTTTAAGCAAATTAATTAAAGTGCTTTAATGGATATACCTTTAAGGGAATTAAAGTGCTTTAATGGAGATTGAATGAGAGGAGGGGAGGGGGCATCCTGATGGCGCCTATAGAAGGAGGTGGCCTCCTCATCCTCTCCACACACTCTCTCACAAGCTATCTCCTATGCCCCAAGGTTGGCATCTTCTCCCCCTTGCCTTCCTTGTCCATTGCCACTAGAAAAAGTGCTCGGTGAATCCCTACTCTAAAACTTCCCCTCCACCACCACTACCATGGCGTAGCACTGTTGGAGTTCCTAGCCGCTACTTCCGCTGCCCGGCTGGAGCAAGGGATCAGGAGTCATCTACACACCGAATGTTTGACCGATTATGGAGGCGCAGATTGTCTGCATGTCCTTAAGGATGGCTGTGTACCATCTACATCAACCACGTTTGTTTGCGGGAATGTTATCCTGCTTATGGTCTATGAGGTTGAGTCCATCTGTAACCGTTACAAAGTATCACCTAGATTTGAAGTTGGCAGTTGCAAACCGTAGAATTTTTTTGTTTTCTATGTAACGAACCCCATTAGTGGTACCAGAGCTATGTCTATGTGCAGATGCTTTGTACATTTAGAACACATGGAGATGTGGTTGTTGATAAGTCTTGTTATTGCAAATATCTTGTATTTCGATATTGGTGGCATAGTGGGATGAGGCAGCCCGGACAAACTTTACATGTCCTCGCACATGAGACTTGTTCCACGCTTGACATGTAACTCATTTTGCATAGGTGGCTAGTGGGTTTCTGTCTCTCCCACTATAGTTGATATCTGATTTACAACAGTCTGCTTAATAATTTGGTTATCACCGTTGTGGCTGAAGTTCGTAGGTAGAACGGTTCTATCCTAGAAAGCTCACAACTACGTAAAATATGCAAAAATAAATTATAGGCGTCTAACTTGTTTTTGCAGTGCATGTGATACAAATGTTCTTGTATGCAATGTGTTTTATTGTAAAATAACAGGCAGGAGCCATATGGTTGTTATTTTATTTTACGGCATGCGTGCCGAAAAATGTAAATCCATGTAATAAGATTAGTGGAGAACAACATTGATGGTGGCTCCCTGGACCTTGGTGACACGTTGGTGGAATGATGGAGATCATGCCATGACGCACGAGATGGAGATCGAATGCAAGAAGGACCATATCATATCACATTATATATGCATGTGATGTTTATCCTTTGATGCATCTTATTTTGCATTGATTTGATCGCCTAGGTAGTATTTGATTACCTTGGTAGCACTATAAGATGATCCCTCCCACTAAATTTCAAGATAATAATATGTTCTTCCTTAATATGCACCATTAAGAAAGTTCGTCGTCTCGAAGCACCACGTGATGCTTGGATGTGATAGATTCTACTTTCGTATACAATGGGTGTAAGATAGTTTTACACACGCGAATACTAAGGTTCTTACTTGACGATCCTAGCATGTACATACATGGCCTCGGAACATGAACCAGAAGGTAAAGCACGAGTCATATGGAGATATTATAACCCATACGATGCTCGCCATTGGCGCTACGCCACCACTCATGATGATCGGTCATGGCATAGGGAATTTGGTTCGTGTAGTCACTAAAATGACTAGAGGGATGTCATTTTGAGTGGGAGTTCACATAAGTAATTTTGAATTAGCTTGAAAACTCTATCCGTTATAAAACTAGTCTAAATAGTCTTTTCAAATACTTTGTAGATCATGGCACCCCCTACATTCAATTTCAATACATTCCTTGAGAATGAAAACTGCTAGACAATGGGTTTAATTTCACCAACTGGTATCGTAACTTGAGGATTTTCCTCATAGGCATAAAGAAGTATGATGTGCTGGATGGTCCGCTAGGTGATGCTCCTGCAAATACTTCATCTCAGGATGAGCGCAATGTGTATGGCACAAAGCTTGATGACTACACACTTGTGCGGTGTGCGATCCTTCGGTTGCTGGAGCCTGAACTCCAAAAGTCCTTTGAACTTAGAAATGTTTATGCTATGGTGAAGGAACTAAAAACTATGTTTGAGGGCGAGATCCGTGCTGAGAAATATATGATTTCTGATAAGTTCTTTAGTGCAAAGATGAAGGAACATAACTTTGTGAATGAGCATGTCATGATAATAATAGGCTATGTTCAACGTCTTAAGGCACTAGGATGTGATGTCCCAGTTGATCTTGTGACAGATAGAGTTCTGTAGTTGCTCCCAACTAGTTACGAATAGTTTGTGATGAATTACAAGATGAGTGATGTGATTAGATCACTCACTCAAATCGCTGCTATGCTGATGGCTGCCGTAGTAGACATAAAGAAAAGGCATCATGAGTTGATGGGTAATAACATTACCAACTCTGAAGAAAAGGGAAAGCCCAAAGGTAACTTCAAGAAGGACGACAAGACTATTGCTGCGCCTGAGAAGAAAACCAAGGGAGGCCCTAAGCCTGATACTGAGTGGTTTTACTGCAAGGAGACTGGACACTAGAGGCAGAACTGCCCGAAGTACTTGGCAGATAAGAAGGCCGACAAAGTGAACAAAGGTATATACGATATACTTGTAATTGATGTGTACCTTACTAGTAGTCGAAGTAGTACATGGGTATTTGATACCGGTTCAGTTGCTAATATATGTAACTCGAAAGAGGGACTAAGGAATAGTCGACCACTAGCTAAGGATGAAGTGATGATGTCCGTAGGCAATGGATCGAAGTTTGATGTGATTGCCGTCGGGACGTTGCCACTTCATGTACCATGGGGATTGACAATAAACCTTAATAATTGTTATGGTGTGCCTGCGTTGAGCATGAACATCATGTCTGGATCATGTTTAATGCAAGAAGGTTATTAATTTGTATCAGAGAACAATGGTTATTCCTTTTATATGAATAACATATTTTATGGTCACGTGCCTTCATTGAATGGTTTACTTGTCTGGAATCTTGATATTAGTAGTACACATATTCAATGTGAATGTCAAAAGAATTAAGTGGAATGATGATATTGCTTCATATTTGTGGCATTGCCGTTTGGGTCATATTGGTGTAAAGGGCATGAAGAAGCTCCATTTTGATGGACTCCTTGATTCACTTGATTATGAATCATTTGAAACATGTGAACCATGCCTTATGGGAAAGATGGCTAGAACTCCGTTCTCCGGAACTATGGAATGTGTGGCCGACTTGTTGGAAATAATACATACTGATGTATGCGGTCCGATGAGTTTGGCAGCACGTGACGGATATCATTATTTTGTAACCTTCACGGATGATTTAAGTAGATATGGGTATATCTTAATGAAACACAAGTTTGAAACATTTAAAAAGTTCAAAGAATTTAAGAGTAAATTAGGAAATCACCATAACCATAAGGTCAAGTTTCTACGATCCGATCCTGGAGGAGAATATCTTAGTTACGAGTTTGGCACACACATGAGACAATGTGGAATTGTTTCACAACACACTCCCGCCGGAACACCACAGGGTAATGGTGTATCCGAACATCGTAATCGAATCTTATTGGATATGGTACGATCTATGATATCCCTTACAGATTTACCATTGTCATTTTGGGGTCATGCATTAGAGACTGCTGCATTCACTTTAAATAGGGAAGCATCAAAATACCTTGAAATGACACCGTATGAATTATGGTTTGGTAACAAACCTAAGCTGTCATTTCTAAAAGTTTGGGAATGCGATACTTATGTGAAGAAACTTCAACCTGATAAGCTCAAACCCAAAGCAGAAAAATGCGTCTTCATAGGATACCTAAAAGAAACAATTGGGTACACCTTCTATCACCGATCCGAAGGCAAAGTGTTTATCGCCAAGAATGGAACCTTTCTAGAAAAAGAGTTTCTCTTGAAGGTGTGGATAGTAGGAAGGTAGAACTCGAAAAGGTTATTGAACCTTCTCTTGTAGAAGTGGCGAGTAGCGCAGCACCGGAATCTGTTCCAGTGTTGACTCCACCCATGGAAGAAGTAAATTATGATGAGGTACCGACCCCTCCTCATGAAACTCCAAGAGATAGTACTACCGAACCTCGCAGGTCGGGCAGGATACGTACAGCTCCGGAATTGTACGGTGACACTACAAGAAATGTGTTGACTACTGACCTTTTCTTAACGACCCTGAGTTTTTTGGTCACAGATCTATGACCATTTCAAACCAACTGGTCGTAGGCCATTTGGGAGGGTCCAAACCCTGAAAAATACGACCTTTTTTTGTCAGGAAGGTCATATCTTGCTTAAACCAGTTGGTCATAACATAAATATCACTGGTCCATGACCTTAACTTTGGAGGACTATGACCAATTTAAATGGTCGTTATGCTGATACATGACAACTAGGCTGCCAACTAAGCAGTTTGGCCTATGTGTCATGTCCACGTGTCAAACTATGGTCAAAACGGTGGTCATGAAGATAGGGGATGAGCCTTGCTAAAACTTGCGTTAGATATCTAAAGAAACATCATATTATGAGTCTAAAAATGATTTTTTCTAAAACTCATGCGCATTAGATCATGTACCTGTAGTTCTAACCGGCCCCCCTTCCTACCGATTCGGTAGACATTTGTCTTTTTCACCAGGGGTGGACAGAAAGGTTTTAATATCCCCGGTTGGGACATTGTTCATGTAAGATGGTCTAGTATTTTTGAAAAATGGGGTGGTACCATTTTTGAATTGAACATTTTTGTGTTGCTTCACAAAACGCCCCTTTTTGGCACTTAGAAAATAGAAAATGGATTTTCGATGCGAAAAAAGGAAAAATTCCTCCTGCAACATTGTTCGATGTTCCAAGATGCACATGCATGCATAATATGGGAATATTATCACAAACTATGTCACAATTATGGCCATAACATTGGTCCTTTGTCTTGAAGAAAGCCATGAAACCTTGAACATGATAGGTCATTTCTGAGAAGGTTTTTTTGAGATATTTACAATATACCAAGTTTGGTATTTTTCCTTGCAACTATGTCACATAATATGACACCACACGAAGGATTTACCTTGTTTGGACTATTTTTGAATTTTTTATGCCTCTTTCCAAATTTTCCAGTTTTAAAATATGGTCAAAACGGCGGGCATGGAGATAGGGGATGATCCTTGCTAAAAATTGCACTGGATATCTGTAGAAACATCATATTGTGAGTCTAAAAATGATTTTTTCAAAAAATCATGAGCATTAGATCATGTACCTGTAGTTCAAATCGGACCCACTTCCTACCGATTCGGCACAGATTTTTCTTTTTCACCATGGATGAACAGAAAGGTTTGAGATATCCTACTTGTGACATTGTCTATGTAAGGTGGTCTAATATTTTTGAAAAATATGGTGGTAGCATTTTGAATTAACCATTTGGTGGTTGCTTCACAAAACGCCCCGTTTTTGGCACTCGGAAAATGGAAAATGCATTTTCTGTGTGACGAAAAGGAAAACTTCGTCCTGGAATATTGTATTCCATCCCAAAATGCACATTTGTGTATAATATGGGCACATTATCACAAACTATGTTGCGATTCTGGCCATAACATTGGTCGTTTGACCCGGAAGCCATGAAACCTCGAACATGATAAGTCATTTATGTGAAGGTTTTTTTGAGATGTTCGCAATATACCAAGTTTGGTATTTTTCCTTGAAAATATGTCACATAATATGACCTCACGTGAGGGTTTTACATTGTTTGGACCGTTTTTGAATTTTTCATGCCCGTTTCAAACTATGGTTAAAATGGCAGGCACAAAGGTTCATAGATAGGGGATTATAATCGCTAAATTTGCATCGGATCCCTGAAGAAACATAATATTGTGAGTCTAAAAATGATTTTTACAAAAAATCATGAGCATTAGATCATGTACCTGTAGTTCAAATCGGACCGGCTTCCTACCGATTCGGCACAATTTTTCTTTTTCACCATGGATGAATGGAAATGTTTGAGATATCCTACTTGTGACATTGTCTATGTAAGGTGGTCTAATATTTTTGAAAAATATGGTGCTAGCATTTTGATTTAACCATTTGGTGGTTGCTTCACAATACGCCCCATTTTTGGCACTCGGAAAATGGAAAATGCATTTTTTGTGCGACGAAATGGAAAACTTCCTCCTGCAATATTGTTTACCATCCCAAGATGCACATGTGTGTACAATATGGGCACATTATCACAAACTATGTCGCGATTCCAGCCAAAACATTGGTCGTTTGACCCGAAAGCGATGAAACCTTGAACATGATAGGTTATTTCTGTGAAGATTTTTTTGAGATGTTCGCAATATACCAAGTTTGCTATTATTCCTTGCAAATATGTCACATAATATGACACCACGCAAAAAATTTACATTGTTTGGACCGTTATTCAATTTCTTATGCCGATTTCAAGACATAGTGATAGAGCCAACCAATCACAGTAGAGAATAACACTGTCCAGGGATCACCCCACTAAAGCCGATCTCGGCCATTCACATGACATCCATCCAACACTCTCGCGCCTCCCAATCCTATTCACTTTCGAATGACCGAAAGGCCCTTGTTCCAATAGTCTTGCCATGTAGAAGTGTTGAGGGGTATTTTTGTAACATCCTCACCCCAAGCCCTACTCCCCCGTGCCCCTCGCACCTCATCCCAGACCCCACCGCCACAACCTCCCTCTCTCGATCGAGCATCTCCCTCAAAAAATAAACCCTAGTCCCCCACACCATCGCACCTCTTCCGAGACCCCGCTGCCGCCGCCATCGCTCCCTCTCTCTGCTCCCCACCGCCCCTTCTCCCCACCATAGAAGTGCTCTTTGCCACCGCATACCTCTTACACCTCACCGCACCAAAATCCTCTTCCGACCCGAAACCCTAGCCCCTCGCTCGACAGAGGCGGTGGCCACCCCAGGAACCACGACGCCATGGCGAGCCACCACGCGGGTTAAGATATGGTGGCTCCAAGGTAGTCTTGCTCGTCGACGCGTGGGAATAAGTGTCCGGCTCTACATCTAGCTCACCCCACCGTGTCGCTACCGTGGACGAAAGCAAGTAGGATGCTACGGACGTCGTCCGCAGTTTCTTCCGGCCGCCCAGATGCTCGCCTTCACCTCCCTTCCTAGACGCCTCAAGTTCTGCTCATCGTCTCCTCTCCAAAATAGTAAGGACCCTCGATTCCATTTTTGCTCCACCCTAATTAACATGAATCTGGCTTCTTAACCTGCTTGCATGGATTCGGTTTTGCTGCTCAGCTCAGTTACGTCCCTTAGATCTGGCAACTCCGGGCCTGAAGTAGGGCTCGCGTCATCGAGGTCGTCAAGCAGGAATCACACACTGCCAGATCCATCCTAACCAGTGGTTCCCTGACATCGTTAGCCATGAGTCCTGCAAGAATTGGCAGCGGACTTACTTCTACTCCCCAGATATCCCTCTGGCCGTCCAGGAAGACTCATACCCCAACTCTGTCGATGGAGCTTCCGCCAAGGCCACCACCTGTAGATCCCAAGGCCCCCTCCCTTCCAACAATGAATACTCTCGTGTCGTAAAAGGCGGATTGAGTGGCTGGTAGATGGAGGTCTAACCGGTCGGGACCTAGCCATGTGTTGGTTTACAAGGCGGATCCAACCTCTGTAGCACCACGCCAAACTGATGCACAAGTATTCCAAGGAGAGGGAAGATCCTATGCAGATTTCCAAGGACAACTTCTCCGCGGACTCCATCAAGCTCTAGCTTAAGAACCCTGTCAAGGTGAAAGACAAGAAGCATGGCTTCAATATCACCTTCGACATGTTTGAGTCCACCAAATGCCCAGAGGTAACCATGTTTCCTTTTTTGTTTTTTATATATACTTTAAGGCTTACGAGTTAAACTTATCAATCATCTAACATTCCTTCGTATCCTCAGTTGGCAACCTTGGCGGAGGAAGACATGACCTCCCAAGTCTACGATCCAAGAATGAAGGACATGCAGGTCGTGTCAGACGATGATGCCTACAAGGATCATCCAGCTCCGACAATGTGAAAGTGGAAGAGCTCCACCTCTGATGCTGCTATCGAGGGAAAGAAGAAGAGGAAAATAGAGAGTGGAGTCTCCAAATCCACTTCGTCCTTAGAGGCGGAGAAGAAGAAATCCACCAGCATCGCTTTAACTAAGGAACCTGCCATGGCGTAAGTACATTTATTCTCTGGCTTTGTTTTGCACTACACCTATTCAATTCATGTACTTATACTTTGTACATTTCAGGAAGAAATCCGGTGTTGGTTTGAGACAGACCTCCAAAGATGTCGGAGGTTCCAAAAATATTTGTGACATGTTCCCCAAGTCATCCCCCGCCGTTGCTCCCCCAACTCCTACCGCCAAGCCTGCCACAGGTTCCGCCGGAACTTCATCCCCCGTCATCCCTAAGACCTCCATCATGGAGATAGGCATCAATAAAACACCAAATGTATCAAGCCCTATCTTATGGACCTTGCTCCCAGCGGCCAGGCAACGTAGGAGAGTACCTAACGCACTAGAATCGGGTCTATGCAGATCTTAGCATGTCCCACCAAAATCCGCATAGAACGATTCAAATATGCCCACAAGACACTTTTGTGTGGATGAGATTTTATTTCAAGTAGTTACATCATAATAGTTTACAATAGAGTTCACAAGATCTTATATATACAACAACAGCTCAACGAGTCAAGAATACAAATGATACAATTCAAATATATAACTCAATAAGAATGCAAAATAGTGTCCAAGTACAGACAAGATCCAAATGGGAGTAAGAGTCATGAAGGATAACCAAGCCTGCCACAGGTTTCACCGGAACTTCATCCCCCGTCATCCTTGAGACCTCCATCATGCAGATAGACATCAATACAACACTAGATGTCTTAAGCCCTGTCGGTACAGACCTTGCTCCTAGCGGCCAGGAAACGCAGGAGAGTACCTCTATAATGCCCCAAAATCGGGTCAATGCAGATGTCAACATGTCCCGCTAAAATCTGCATAGAAGCGATTCAAAGATGACCACCAGAAACTTTCGTGTGGATGAGATTTTATTACAAGTAATTACATCACAATAGTTTACAATAGAGTCCACAAGATCTTATATATACAACAACGACTCAATGAGTTAAGAATACAAATGATACAATTCAAAGATACAACTCAAGAAGAAAGGAAAATAGTGTCCGAGTACGGACAATATCCAAATGGGACTAAGAGTTTTGAAGAATAACCAAGCGGTGTCCATAACCCTACCCAGGCCAAGCCGGAAGGGTAACCTTGCTAACATCGTCAATCACATACCTGTCAAAGCCAAAGGGTGCCAACAAAGTACAAAGGAAAACAAAAACAAAGCGGTCAGTACTGAGACTAGTACACGGCGAGGCTACAACTCGGCGGTCCTCGCCTACATAGGTATGGTGGGCTTAGTGGTAGCAAAGCTTGCACTATCTAACTTATAGAGACACGCTACAACTTTGTCTATTAGAGCAAGATAAGGGAGAGCTATATAGTAACATGAATATATCTCCAATCATAACCCATCTAAAGATTTCCCCCTCGAAGACCAGTCGAGGAAGTCCTCTTGCAGAACACACACTTTGCAGTTTAGTGAAGCTGGTGTTTAATTGATAATTCTAATTACTGATCATATTATTAGAGGCAAAACATTAGTTGTGTTGTCTATGATCATGACACTGTACTCCTGAGGCATCCATAACCGTGGTCACATGGCTTCTCGAAATGATTTACCCTGTAGGGGTGCACTACTGTACCCAAACGCATGATCAACCCTTTATGCAACATATTTTGTGTGCCTTTCGAATCTCACAACAAGAACTGTCCCATAACTACGCGCATATCCAGAGGTATCACCTACTATATTTCAACCACACAAGAGATATAGTTGATTCTCCCGGTGGCACGGTGTTTGAGTCTACGACCGGTTGTTGATCTGAAGGTAACTTGTAGAGCTCCATCCCACCTCCCGCACAGTATCCCGATTTTATGCAATGCAAGCCATGGCAGTCAACCAAATATCAATTCCGAACACATATCCAACTCACACATGTCTGAAAACATATTATGTGTATGCCCCAAATGGAATACCAATTTTGTAACCCTCTGGATATACGAATAGTGCTGGTAGTTGAGGGGTCCCAGAGGCCCCACGTTTGGTTAGCGCGATCAACTCAGAACTGGTATCCTAGAACGAATGGTTCCTAGGTCGACGCAAGCAGTCCCCAAATGTGGTCGCTCTCGGGGCCTTATCATTAGGTGAAACCATAACCAACAACCATAGCCATAACCAACATCACCAATTTTGTTATCATGGTATCAACCATATCCAGATATAGCAGTTCACCTATATGAGAGCGGTAAACAGACCTAAGCATGCGCTACGACTTGCAAGTACAAACTATCTACTCAAGCAATAGGTAATAGGATAACTAAGGCAATATAGTGGAGCAGGTAAATAAAGGGAATGGTACTAAAGCATCGATAATAAAGGATAGCAGCAAACAAAATAAGGAAGTAAAGACTATAAATGCAAAATAGGTAGAAGGGGGAGAATGCTCGCCTGAGGAACATTGTCGGGTCACCGGAGGCTTGATGTATCTCACATCGACTCATCGTCATATTCGGTGAAGAAGCAAAGTACTAGAAAGAAACATTAGGTGCAATATTGAATACTATGATAAAGATCCGACATGTTTATGATATGATGTATGGCATAGAAATATGCGGTCTATTTTACGAATGTTACGCGGAATTGGAACCCCAGCGATTAATATCATGTTTTGAGTTATTTAACTACCCAACAATTTAAATGTGGAATTAACAAGGAAAAACATGGCGTCGATTTGCTATAGAAATTTAAATGGAGTTGGGATAAGACAAGATTATCCTGCATATAACCTCCATATTGAATTATGAGCGAATCGACAAAGCACCCCAAATGACAAAATATGTATGTGAGCATGAACGATTTAATATGAAACAAGGTAGATATTACGTTTATGAAAGTAGGGATATGGATGGGGTCTCACTATTCGGAACGGAAAGATGGAGAGATGGTCTTCGAGTAGAAGTTGAAGTAGCAGAAGTAGCCATCATTGTGAAAGTAGTCAAACCCAAAGTGTTATCCGATATTGTTTATGATATGGGGTGGCCCAATCTTCTCAGCAAGCACTTGTCGATGATGATGGTAGATGATAGATAACTAGCATGTAGCTATGAACTCTCCTGCTCAAACCCTGATGCCAATGCAACAGCTCTTGAACCTTGTAGATATTCACAACACCACACTCTTGCGCACGTAGCCATCGACCATAAATGGTAGTTTGCAATCTACTAATTCCCAGTGGAATAACAGATCACACACAATTCCAGTTGGTAGAAATTGATCATAAGTAATTCTAGAGGTTCTATGAAAGAAACAATTCCAAAATAATTTTAACGTGGTTTAAACCTAACTATGTGTGGTGCCCCATCTATTTAAGAGTCTGGGAGAGGAAGTCAAGGTGGGATCCGAGTTGGTCCCACCCAACTAGGGTACAAATCGACCCATAAGGGGTTCGGCCTCAGGATTCTGCTGTGGCAGGCTTTGGCTCGGTTTTGCAACCGCGGCAGCCTGTCTTGGTAGCAAACCTTGTTGTTTATGTGCCACGGCAGCCTGCCGTGGCAAAGAAAAGTGGTTTTTCTCTGCTGCAGTAGAGATCTTCCACCAAGTGTTGATCTTCAACCTTGTGTGCTCTTTGTGCTTCCTCCCTCTCCTCCCTCGCCCATTCTTCATTGATCAAGACGCCATGTTCCATTAGCTCCTCGCTCCGTGCTACGCCTTCTTCTCCCAAGTACCTGATCATGCAATAATTCAAAGACTTAGGTAGTATAAAATTCTCATTAACTAAAGCATCAGGTTCATTAAGACACAAGTTCACTTGTTGTTCTAGTAGCTTAGCACGGGCTCTTGTAATTGGTCCAATCCTTATCTCATTGGATTGATCTTTCTTTGCAGCAGCTGGAACATCATCAGTAGCAATTGGGGTAGGTGTAACTGTAGGGATGTACTCATCATCTCCCCCTTTCAAAAGGTGTCGACCTTGATGCTTCAAGGTCTTCTCCAGCATATGGTGAAAAATCAGCAACGTTGAAGCTATTGCTAACTCCACCAAACTCCTCAATAGGTATATCAACCGAGTAGGCATTATCATTAATTTTGGCTAACACCTTGCAAGGACCAGCATCACGTGGCTTCAACTTGGACTTGCGAAGTAGTGGAAATCTATCCTTGCGTAGATGCACCCATACCATGTCGCCAGGCTTGAACAACAATTCCTTCCTTGCTTGATTCCTTACAGCAGCAATGTTCTTGCCTTTCTTCTCAATAGCCTCTCGAATGTTCTCATGAATCTTCTTCACATATTCAGCATGTTTTGATGCCCCCATATCAACTCTCTCATGTAATGGCAAAGGCAACAAATCAAGTGGCGTCATTGGCTTGAAGCCATACACCACCTCAAAAGGACAAAGCTGAGTAGTCGAATGCACAGCCCTGTTGTATGCAAACTCAACATGTGGCAAACACTCTTCCCACTCCCGTAGATTCTTCTTTATCATAGTCCTTAGCAGTTATGACAATGTTCGATTCACCACCTCCGTTTGACCATCTGTTTTGGGATGACATGTAGTGCTGAATAATAGCTTCGTTCCCAGCTTCCCGCGTAAGGTCTTCCAAAAGTAGCTCATGAACTTCACATCACGGTTAAAAACAATCATCTTACGTACTCCAAGTAATCTCACGTTGTCCCTGAAAAACAGGTTAGCAACATGCGACGCATCATCGCTTTTGTGGCAGGCAATAAAATGAGCCATCTTTGAGAACCTATCCACTACCACAAATATAGAATCATGACCTCTCTGAGTTTTAGGTAGACCTAGCACAAAATCCATACTAATGTCTTCCCATGGAGTAGTAGGTATAGAGAGAGGTGTATACAAACCGTGAGGCTTCAGCTTGGATTTCGACTTGTGACAAGTAATACATTGGCTCACAAATCTATACACATCACGCCTCATCTTGGGCCAAGAAAAATGATCAGCAAGCATGAGCAACGTCTTCTCACGCCCAAAGTGACCCATCAAACCACCAGCATGTGATTCCTGTACTAAAAACAAACGCAACAACGATTCTAGAATACATAGTTTGTTCGCTCGAAACAAATATCCATCATGTATATGATACTTATCCCATGCGTTTCTAAGAGCACACAATCGATATGGTTCAGCAAAATCATGGTCAGTTGCATAAAGTGCACAAATACTCTCTAATCTAGGAATTTAACATCAAGATTGGTTAACAACATGTTCTTCCTAGACAAAGCATCAGCAACAACATTCTCTTTTCCCTTCTTGTATTTAATGATGTAAGGAAAGGATTCAATGAACTCAACCCATTTAGCTAATCGTCTATGGAAGTTTGATTGAGCATTCAAATATTTCAATGCTTCATGATCAGAATGTATGATAAATTCTTTTGGCCACAAATAATGTTGCCAAACTTCAAGAACTCTAACAAGTGCATACAATTCTTTATCATAAATAGGATAATTCAAGCGAGAACCAGTAAGTTTCTTAGAAAAATATGCGATAGAGCAACCCTCTTGCATCAAAACGCCACCAATGCATATACCACTAGCATCACATTCAACTTCAAATTACTTCGAAAAATCAGGTAATGCAAGTAATGGTGTAGAAGTAAGAAAACATGTCAATGTATCAAAATAAATATCTTGGTCCATGCCCCAGACAAAAGGAACATCTTTCTTTGTCAAATCATTCAATGGTGCAGCAATGGTGCTGAAATCCTTCACAAAGCGCCTATAGAAACCAGCTAAGCCGCGGAAATTACACACTTGACTTACATTCATGGGAGTAGGCCAATTCTGAATTGACTTACATTAAATGTGCACTTCTCAAGATTAGCATACAGTTTATTATCACGCAACACTTGCAAAACTTTTCGGATATGATTACAATGTTTAGTTTCGTTGTGGCTATAGATTAGTATATCATCAAAGTAAACAACCACAAAACAACCAATAAAATCTATCAAAACATGATTCATTAATCACATGAATGTACTAGGTGCATTAGTAATACCAAACTGCATAACTAACCATACAATCCAAAAAAAATTGAAAGCACTTTTCCACTCATCCCCTTCTTTCATCCTAATTTGATGATAACCACTATGCAAATCAATCTTAGAGAAAATAGTAGCACCACTCAATTCATCTAGCATATCCTCTAAGCGTGGAATAGGATGACGATATCGAATAGTGATGTTATTAATAGCTCTACAATATACACACATGCGCCATGTAACATCTTTCTTAGGAACCTAAATAACATGAACAACACATGGGCTAAGAGAGACATGAATGTACCCTTTATCTAGCAACGCCTGTACTTGTTTCTGTATCTCCTTTGTTTCTTCGGGGTTGGTCTTGTAAGGTGCACGATTGGGAAGTGTGGCACCAGGGATCAAGTCAAGTTGGTGTTCAATACCACGCAATGGAGGCAAGCCTACGGGTACATCTTCTAGAATCACGTCCCCAAAATCCTGCAAAACAGAAGAGACACTAAGAGAAATAGGGATCATGTCGTTAGAAACCAATACCTCGCCCTTATACATGAGCACAAGCGCCATGGCTGTAGGATCCTCACAAAATTCTCTCATATCCTCGGTTGCTAATATCAGAAGATTAGGCACTCTCTCACTTTTCGTTACATCACTCAATTTATGCTCAATTACATCATGAACAGCTGTCACATTATCTCGCCGAGCGATAGGATTATCCTTCAAATTTACTTCTATTTTCTGACGAGAATCATTCACAATATCTTATGGTGTCATCGGTTGCATAGTAATCTTCTTTTCATTGAATTCCAAGTGATATGTATTGGCTTGGCCATTGTGTTGCACATGGTGATCATAGAGCCAAGGCCGACCCAATAGAAGATGGCAAACAGTCATAGGAACCACTTCAAAGTCAATAGAATCCTTGTATGGCCCTATTTGAAAATTTACACGTACCATATGATTTACCTTCATATCATCATTTTTTCTCAACCATTGTATGTAGTATGGCTTGGGATGAGGCAAATAAGTCAAATTCAGCTTGCCACATAATTCCTTACTTGCAAGATTTCTGCAGCTACCTCCATCAATAATGAGCTTGCAAGCTTTGTTAGGTCCAACTAGAGCTTTTGTTTGGAACAAGTTGCGATGCTGAGATTCATCACTAGGTTGCACACTAAGTATGCGTGGAGATACCACAATAGTTGGTGCATGCTCAGGATAAGCATCAGCACCATCCTCTTCATCATAATCATAATCGGCATCAATCTCATCTCCACTCTCATACTCACCTTGTTCATTGACAAACATGACCTTGTTGTTTGGACAATATTTCTTGTAGTGTCCTCTACCTCCACAAGTATGGCACACCACATCGCAAGTACGCGCAGTTGACATATTGGAACCGGAACTAGCAGCAGGAGTAGCGGCCTTCTGAGCATTGGAACCAAACGAAGATGTAGGTGCAGGTTTGGCCAATGGTGTAGGATGGCTAGCAACAGGTGTAGGTTGCGCCATAGTAGGCGGTGTAGATCTCGCCGCAAAACAGCTAGATGTAAACCTGGCACGTGACATAGCCTCCTCAGCTAGCTGTGACTCGACCTCTCTAGCATGGTGCAATAGCTCATTCATAGTGTCGTACTTGTGACGACGAATAATGCTCTTGATTTGAAGCTTCAAATTGTTGAGAAAATGCTGCATAGTCATCTCAAGGGACTCACAAACTTTAGCACGTTGCATAAGCATCTCCATCTCCATGTAGTACTCATCAACGGACATGTTTCCTTGCCTCAACTATGTCAACTTATCAAAAACTGATCGCAAGTAATTGGTGGGTACAAAACGATCCTTCATAATTCTCTTCATCTCACGCCAATCCATCACAGGCAGTTGATTGTCGTCCCATCTATTCTACACAATAGCATCCCACCAACGCAAAGCATATCCATCAAATTCTGATGCTGCAAGGTTGACCTTCTTGTCTTCTGGATAATCAAACAAATGCCAGCTTCTCAACCTTCAACTCCCAAGTAAGATAATCCTCAAGATCAAGTGAGCCATTAAAAGAGGGAATTGAAAACTTGGGCTTGCCCAAACCATCATCAGGTTGGTTCGGAACATGTTGAGCACGTCCCAAAGGGGCATATCCACGGCCATAAAGAGGAGCACCAACAGGTGTAGGGGGATTAGCACGTCCCCTGCCACGATGTGGGGCAGCCTCAGCCGCACTACCCTCATCATGATCCTCAAACACATCCTCGGGTTGGTAATCCTGTCTTTGCTGGTTGCCGCTGTGAGAGTGTCAATCAAACGCTGCAAGGTGGCAACATTGACATTAATTGTTGTCAGTTGAGTTTGAATATTATTGACAGTGCCAGTATTCTGATCCACTTCCTCTTGCATGTCCTTGATATTCCCATCAATAGACTCGCGCCAAGTAGCAAGCTCCTCATCCTTCTGTTGCTGCAACACAACATTAGCATCACTCAAAGACATGATTAGTAGGTTAGTGCAAAAATCAAAATCTGTTTGGTGGAAACACTCACAACTCACTCACAACTGACAAGAAAGGAGATCTTACTATTCCAAAGTGAATAGAGATGCTTTACCAAACATAATCAAAGACTTATGCACTTATGTGATGAAGTGAATATCAAAGGTATAGAGAACAATCACAGGGTACATAGGTTATTTATGGTGGAGCTCTAGGTATGGTATCCTAAGTACACGACAAACAAGTCCTAGTGTTGATCGTACAAAAACCCAAGAAACACACACGTGGAGAAAAATGTGGCAATGCAACTATGAAGGGTGTTGCACTACTCCCGAGAGACACTAGCAAAGCTCAAAGTAAACGGGCACAAAATTGCTCAATCTACCAGTGCACAAACATATCACTAGGCCTCTTGCTCAAATTCTCTTTTTCTGTTTCTTTTGTATAGCTACTTTCTCTTTTTTCTTTTTCTTTTGCTATTTTGCTTTTTTCTCTTTTTTTGAATACATATATATATATATATATATATATCACACACAACCAAATTACAAATCACCGCACCAAAATCCTAGGAACAGCTTGTAGGAGCGGAAGCTAGTCTCAATGGGCAAGTTCCTACACCTATAAAATAGAATGGTTGTGGCTAAGGTTAAGGAAAAGTGCAATTTTTGTCACACTTTCCAATTATGGTGTCGTAGTAGAAAAAACAGCTCAAAAACGTGCCGTGGCAGAAAATTCTGTACTGCGACAGAGAAACACGCCAAAAACATGTCGCGGTAGAGCGGCGGCAGACCAGCTGGCGCGCGGCAGAGAATCGCCCGGAAAGAGTGCCACAGCAAAAGTAGCGGCAGAAGCGGGTGGCACGCGGCAGAGAAATCGTGTCGTGGCAGGAGTCCATGTCGTGGCAGAAAAAAAGCTCATTTCCGTGCCGCGTCACAAATGGTAGCGATTTTTTTAATTAATGCAAACCGACTCGGCCAAGAGTAACACACAAGGACTCCTAGCTAGAGGCGGTGGAAAACTAAGGTGGATTCGACTAGACCAAGAAGAAAAACGGTGAAAAGATCTAGACTAAAAGAGGAACGCAACCAGCAACTATTACTCGAATACGATGTAATCTAGGCTATGGCAACTATTTTTGTGGGCCTTTTTCTATATAGGACGAAAAATACGAACTGATATATGGATGGATTGTGGATTGCTTACCGAGTAAACGAGGAAATTTGATACCAAGATGATATGGGGTGGCCCGATCTTCTCAACAAGCACTTGTCGATGATGATGGTAGATGATAGATAACTAGCATGTAGCTATGAACTCTCCCGCTCGAACCATGATGCCAATGCAACAGCTCTCGAACCTTGTAGGATATTCACAACACCACACTCTTGCGCACGTAGCCGTCGACCACGAATGGTAGTTTGCAATCTACTAATTCCCAGTGGAATAATAGATCACACTCAATTGCAGTTGGTAGAAATCGATCATATGTAATTAAAGAGGTTGTATGAAAGAAACTACTCCAAAATAATTTTAACGTTGTCTAAACCTAACTATGTGTGGTGCCCCATCTATTTAAGAGTCTAGAGGAGGCGGCAAAGGTGGGATCCGAGTTGGTTCCACCCAACTAGGGTACAAACTGACCCATAAGGGGTTCCTCCTCAGGACTCTGTCGTGGCAGGCTTTGGCTCGATTTTGCTGTCGCGGCAGCCTACCGTGGCAGAGAGAAGTGGCGTTTCTCTGCCGCGGTAGAGATCTTCCACCAAGTGCTGATCTTCAACCTTGTGTGCTCCTTGTGCTTCCTCCCACTCCTCCCTCGCGCATTCTTCAGTGATCAACACACCATGTTCCATTAGCTCCTCGCTCCGTGCTACGCCTTCTTCTCCCAAGTACCTGATCATGCAATAATTCAAAGACTTAGGTAGTATAAAATTCTCATTAACTAAAGCATCAGGTTCATTAAGACACAAGTTCACTTGTTGTTCTAGAGGCTTAGCACGAGCTCTTGTAATTGGTCCAATCCTTATCTCATTGGATTGATCTTTCTTTGGAACATCAGTAGTATCAATTGGGGTAGGTGTAACTGTAGGGATGTCCTGATCAGTTTAAGAGCCAGATCAAAGTGAAACCAAGCCAACACTTTTTCCAGCATTTTATCGAACAGGTGTTGGACAAGCAGGAGAACGCCGCGGCTACAGATTCGATACAAGCCGGCTACGGAAAATGAATAGCGGACAAGCAGAGGCGCTATTGATGTGTTGCACAGGACAGAGTCAAGTTAGAAGAGTTCGATGCAGTAAGGCCTGAGACGCATGGTGCTGGAGAACAAGGCGCTGGGGCACAGAGGCCATATAGAGATAGTCCTGCACGTGCGAAGATGTTGGGTGGCATGTAGAAGAGCGAGTCCGGCCAGCACGAGGCCCAAGTGGAAGTGGAGCGTCTCAGATGGTGCGTGCGTGAAGGGGTATGGTGCGCACGGGGGAGGATCGATGCTGCATGCGCGTCCATGGCTGCTAGTGTCAGATGCAACGCACGCTGTCAGGAGAAAGGGCGGCGAACATCTACTAGCTGACTTGTGTGCGTTGGGGATGGTTTTTATTGAAGTGGAGCTGTAGCGATGGGATCAGGTGGTGGCTTTGGCCACTGAATCCATGTAGGCGGTGGTCAGCAACTGTACAAGGGAAGAAGTGTTGTGGGAATGACCACGGCAGTCGCTACCAGGGGTAACGATTGGAAGGATTTGGGGCAAGAGCGGGCAGCCATCTGCGGAGCGAGATGAGGGCAAAGACACAGGGATTTACCCAGGTTTTCCCCCCGTAGGCTAAAGACCTACTCCTTCTAGATTGTATTATCGAGTTAGTTACAAGGGTGGTGAGCTCGGCGGCTAGGCAGCAAGTCAATGGGGTGTATTATGAAACGTGAGTACAGAGAGTAACCTAGGGAGGCTTATATAGGGGGTACCTCTCTAGGGTTTACAGATATGCAACCGAATCAGTTAGGGAATCGGAGGATTTGACCTAATCTGACTAGGCCTAACTATACTTCTAGGACTCCGGCTTCTAGTCGCCAAGTTTTCTCTTCAGTCGCATTCCAGTCGCCATCCTGTAGGCCCACTCACATAAGCCTTGGTCCAGTCAAAATGTCCTGCTGGGTATACCCCATTCGGCATATCCCCATCAGTAGTCCCTAAGGACAGCATTGGTTCAGCACAGGTGTTCTTTTGGCAGTCGGAGTAGGCGAGTCCAATCTTACGCCCAGTCGAATCGGCGGTGGACTCCCTCAATGAAGGAAGGAATATCTCATGTGTGTCTTCAGTCGTAGCATTGGCGAATGGAAGTGTACTTAAGTCGCCATGCCCGGCCGACTAGAAGGGCGAGTAGGTAGGCAAATCGAGTGAATGAAGTTTGACCGTCAGCTTGGTCAAACTAGCCGTTGGGTAATCCAACGGTAACTTCGCCGAAATTACCGAGGGGTAACGGCTTCCCAAAAATTGGCAGGTAGCGCCCCTTTATAAGGAGAGTGACAGGGGAGTTGTGAACCTTCTCCGCATATCTGTGCCCCCGTGCACCCTCAGTCTTCCCATCTTCTCCCGATCCAAAATCTTCGGACCGAGCGATCTTGTTCTTCCCTAATGGCGCGTCTGAAGCACCTGTGGGGAAAATCAAAGTGCACCACAACCGCCTTGAAATCTTTTCAGGGCACGGGCATCCTTTGCAAAGGGAACTAGCGAATTCCAGTGCCCAGCGAGACAGAACCAAAACCTCGCCCTGGGGAGTTCATCGCCTTCTAGAGCCATTTGGAGAGGGGGCTGGGGTTCCCCACTTCGATTTTCTTCCAGTGGTTCTGCACGTATTACGCGATCGAGCCATCGGATCTAGGGCAGCATAGCGTGGAGCAGCTTGCAATCTTTGTCGCCTTCTGCAAGAGTTATCTTGGATGCCACCCTTATTTCCCCCTATGGCTGGATATTTTCCACGGTCGTCTCAGCCGCGAGGGGGCGGGCAGCCTGATCCTGGCGGCAGGCGGAGTTACCTTCTAGGTGAAGCCCAAGGCCAAGTTCCTAAAGCTGCTGCTACCAAAGAAGGCTGCAAGTGAGTGGAAGAAGTACGAGTTCTACGTGACAAAATCCACTCCTGATGGCGAAGTGCCACTCCCGATGTAGACCACTGAGAGGAGCGAGCCACGCCGGCTATCAGCGACCAACCTCCCCGACGAACAGAGGATGGCCGTAGACGAGATGTTGACCCGGATCCATGAGCTGAAGAAGGAGGGCCTTGAGACCATCAATTTGTACAATTGTTGGCTCGGGCGGCAGCTGGTCCCGTTAGCCACCCGAACCCACTGGATGTACCAGTACACCGGTAAAGATGACGACACGAGGGCGAGAAGGCGGTGTGGGACACCAACGACTATGTCGCCGCGCTGAAGAAGATCACGTAGGCGGAGTATACTAACCCGTAGGCCAGGCTCGCTCCGTATACCGCCGGGAACTGTCAGGCCCCTATGGTGAGTTTCTTTGCCTTGTAATTCATTTTGCAGTCGCAATCTTGTAGTCGCAGATTTGCAACCGCTCGATTAACCATCATTCTTTCTGTATTTTGCTAGCTGTTCCAAATCCTCGAAAACTGGCTTCCTCCACTTGACGAAGAGATTCCCAAGGAGCTTGAGGAGGAGGAGGAGGAAGGGTCCTCTGATAGTGAGGATGAGGTAATGGAGGTTGTCGTGCCCGTGCCCATAGCTCAAAAGATCCACGGGTAAAAGCATCGCGAAATCGAGGCAAGTCGCAGCCTCGAAGAGCATGATAGCGGCAAATATATCATGGAGGAACATAGCTTATGGCGTGTGGCTATGCTAGCGAAGCCTACACTAAAGCCGAAGTTGCCTGCGAGGAAGCTAGCGACGAAGTAGAAGTTGCCACCCAGGTCAATGGCGTCCTTTGAGTCGGATGAGGAGAATGACGACGAGGAGGCAGAGGTTAGGACCAAGATTCCGGAGGACCCAACTCCAAGATGGAATCGGGAGCCGTGGTAAATGTGGTAGAATCGGTGGTTCTACTTGCCATGATCACGCCGACAGTCTCAGCGGCCCAGGAGCCAAGGGCTGCTACAACCACGGGGTTAGAGACCCGGGATGGACATTCCTGCAGCTGCAGCCTCGACATCGAAGAAGCCCGCGGTGTCTCGGTCCACGAGTGTGTTTGAGAAAGGGCTCACGCGCAGGTTGGGTCTGGAGCTAGAGAAGCATGCCCATATCAGCACTGGCTTGCACATTCTCCTCATTGCCAAGTAAGTTCGTAGTGCCTTGTTTCTCGTGTTTTGCTATTTTTTGGTTTTGGTGGGTCACTGATCGTGGAAATTCCATAGCACTAGTGCCAAGAAGATCGAACGCCCTTCGGTAGCCAAGGTTCCGCCAGTCGACACCGAGGGGCGTTGACCCTTCCAAGAAGAGGAAGGCTGTCTGTTGAGGGTACACCTCTAGGGTGGCCCGATATTTCACGATTCCCTTTCAAATCGAGGATGGAGTGTAGGGAGAGGAAGGGAGGATGAACACGACGAACTCACGCACGAAGAACGCAATGAACACAAACACGCAAAACCACGATACGCACCAATAGCTCATGTCGGCGGTGACCGGTCCGGCGCAATCCCTAGGATCAGCGTCGGGCGGAGGACTCTCTCTCGAACCGGCACGGTGAGGAGGGAGACTTGGTGAGATCTTGACGTCTAGGAAAAGGGACTCCAATGCCAAGGCCTTGTACAACGCGGAGGCACGATGCAAACTCCAACGAGGTTTGGGATATTTGGTGCTCCTTTGTCAAAGCAGCATAAGGCAAGAACTAGATCCACAAGGGGGTTCCAGTAATTCCAAATATCATGCCTAGGGTTTAAAATAGAGGTGGGGGACTACATATAGGCCAGCCACTCAGTCAGGGGTACTTTAGGAATAAAATACAAATTCTAGACGGACTAAGGGGTACATGGGCCGAAGGCCCAAAGGCCTTTTACATGCCTGGCGTCGGTCAGTCTAGAGACTTCGGTGTGCAGACTAGAGACTCCGGTCTGGGCTGGGGATTCCGGTGGGGTCTCTAGTCCATCTCCGGAGTGGCCATTTGGTTGTCTTGGAGCCTCGTTCGGGGGTCAGACCGGAGGTGGGCCGGAGTCTCCGGGGTCTTCAAACTGGATACTTTGGTGAACCAGAGACTCTGGTGTGCGTAGACCGGAGACTCCGGTCTGAGCAGCTCCAGCGGCTTCTACTTCACGATCTGCTCCTTGTTCTCCATCTTTGGGTGCTTGGTGATGTTTTGGGGCTTCGTACTTGATGATGCATAGAGTAGTTGCATGAAGTAGCACACCATCCAAGAAGGTATCAAATTGGCACAAGGAAAGGATCGAGTTCACCTTAGCTTGTAGGAGTTTGGCTCTGGCACGAGTCATGGGTCCACTTGGGGGACTTGGTGGTGTAGATGTAGGGGCATCCGTAGGACAGGATGCATCAACTCCCTCCCCCCTTGGGAAAGAGTTGTCCTCGACTCTTCATGGGTATCATCTTGAACATCTCCATGGTAGGGAGAGAGGTCCTTGACATTGAATGTATTGCTTGCAAGGTACTTGGAGGTCGGTATGTCGATGATGTAAGCGTTGTTGTTTATTCTTTTAAGGACCTTGAAGGGACCATCTCCTCTTGGCTTTAGCTTGGGCTCACGTTCCTTGGGAAAGCGGTCTTTGCTTAGGTGTATCCACACAAGATCACCTTCTTCAAATATCATCTCCTTCTTGTCCTTGTTTAACCTTGAAGCTTGGCGAAGGACTTGTTGTTTGATAGTAGCTCTAGTTTCTTCATGAAGCTTCTTCATAGCTTTGCGCGCTTCTCAACGTCCATGTTGGTGCGCTCATGGAGAGGTAGTGGTAGGATGTCGAGCGCGGTGAGGGGCTTGAAACCATAGACGATCATGAAAGGACTCATCTTGGTTGTTGAGTGCTTGGCTCGATTGTAGGTGAACTCGTCGTGTGGAATGCATTCCTCCCAATCCTTGAGGTTTTTCTTGATCAACACACGAAGGAGAGTCCTGAGGCTTCGGTTGACAACTTCGGTTTGGCCATCGGTTTGAGGATGCGACGCGGATGAAAAGAGGAGCTTGACGCTGAGCTTGGCCATGAGAGTCTTCCATAAGTAGCTCATGAATTTGATGTCGCGGTCAAAGACGATTGTTCTTGGCACACCATGAAGACGGATGATTTCCCTGAAAAATAGATTTGCAAATGTGAAGCATCGTCGGTCTTATGGCATGGTATGAAGTGGCCATTTTGGAAAAGCGATCCACGACAACAAATATAGAATCATGACCATGCTTAGATCTAGGCAATCCTAACACAAAATCCATGCTAATGTCGGACCAAGGTGAATGAGGAATAGGTAATGGCATATTAAGACAATAAGGGTTAGCTTGTGACTTAGCTTGAACACATGTCGTGCATCGTTGAACGTAGCGCTCCACGTCGCGCTTCATCTTGGGCCAAAAGTAGTGAGTGGAGAGCATGTCCAATTCCTTATCATGGCCAAAGTGACCCATGAGGCCTCCACCATGAGATTCTTCGAGAAGCAAAAGTTGGAGCGATGACTTCGGAATGCAAAGCTTGTTTTGTTTAAAGAGAAAGCCCTTATGCAAATAGAAATCATCAACTCCTTTGTCAATGGATCACTTTGCGAAAATTGTTTCAAAGAACGGGTCGGAAGCATACAAAGTTTTTATTTCCTCAAGACCCAACACGTTGATTTCAAGTCTCATAAGAAGGTTTTTATGCTTATGAGACAAAGGGTCCGCAACTACATTATCTTTGCCCTTCTTATACTTGACAATGCACGGAAAGGACTGCATGAACTCTACCCACTTAGCGTGGCTCTTACTCAAGTTGTCTTGGCCTTTGAGATATTTCAACAACTCATGGTCAGAATGTATGATAAATTCTTTGGCCATAGGTAGTGTTGCCAAACTTGAAGAACACGAACTAAGTAAAAAAGATCTTTGTCATAAATTGGATAATTAAGGCGAGCACCATCAAGTTTCTGGCTATGGTAGGCTATAGGACGTCCGTTTTGCATAAGGACTCCTCCAATGCCAATACCACTAGCATCACACTCTTTCTCAAAAGTTTTCGTGAAATCTAGTAATGCAAGGAGAGGTGCTTCGGTGAGCCTCTTTTTGAGTTCATCAAAATCTTTTTGTTGAGCTTTGCCCCACACGAAGGTGACATTCTTTTCTGTCAACTCGTTGAGAGGACAAGCAATGGTTGAAAAGTCTTTCACAAAGCAACGATAGAAACCGGCAAACCCATGAAAACTTTGGAGTTCACTCACATTTGTTGGGATGGGCCAATCTCGTATGTCCTTTACCTTGGACACATCAACTTCAATGCCCTTTGAAGAAACGACAAATCTAAGAAAAATCAACATGTCTTTAGCAAAAGTGCACTTGTGAAGATTATCATAAAGCTTTTCATGTCGAAGGATTTGCAAGACTTCCTTGACATGTTTAATATGGTCCTCAAGTGACTTGCTATAAACAAGTATGTCATCGAAATAGACAACAACACTTTTTCCAATGAGAGAACGCAAGATATGATTCATCAGGTGCATGAAGTTGGATGGGCCATTAGATAAACCAAAGGGAATAGCCAACCATGCATAGAGATCAAGTTTGGTCTTGAAGGCGGTTTTCCACTCATCACCTTTAACCATGCGTATTTGATGGTAACCACTACAAAGATCAATTTTTGAAAAAAATAGGGGCTCCACACAACTCATCAAACATGTCATCGAGATGTGGTATGGGATGTCGATAACGCATGGTGATAGCATTTATTGAATGGTAGTCCATGCATAACCGTAACGTATGATCCGTTTTTGGAACAAGAATCATGGGTACGGCACTTGGACTAGTGCTAACTTGGATCAAACCTTTGGAGATGAGTTGGTTGATTTGATGTTCAATCTCCTTTGTCTCCCCAGGTTCGTGCGGTAAGCGGCGCGGTTGCGAAGGGGTGCGCCGGGATGAGGTCAATGCGATGTTCGATGCCGCGAAGAGGAGGTAGTCCATGTGGGATCTCTTCAGGGAACACATCCATGAATTCCTGCAAAACAGTCATCAAAGATGGAGGAACATTGGTCAATTCATTACTTCCTTGCGCTAGTCCCTTGCAAAGTAGGACATAGTGCAAGATGGATGGGTTGTTCCGAACATCTCTCATCTCACTTTTGGTGGCAAGGAGAACACTCTTTTTTTCCAGTCGAGTTTGGCTTGTGGCTCTCACTCATTATGAGGTGGTTCTCTCTCTCACCGCCCTTCTCACAAGTAGGTGTTGTGCTTTGCGCCCTCGCTAAAGCCTTTGCATTGTCCGCAATTATTTGGCTAGGAGTAATTGGTTGCAAAACACATGTTTTGTTGACCATTTGAAGGTGTATACATTGGTGCGACCATCATGTAGAGCAGCCTTGTAAAATTTCCATGGTCGACCAAGAAGCATGTGGCAAACTGTCATAGGAACCACATTGCACTCCACCGTGTCTTTGTAAGGACCAATGGCGAAGGAGACCGATACGGTATGCTTGATCTTCACAGACCCTTGGTCACTTATCCATTGCACGTGGTAGGGGTGCTTGAGCGGATGCAGGGTGAGGTTGAGCTTCTCACACAACTCGGTGCTAGCAAGGTTGTGGCAACTCCCTCCATCTATGTTCACTTTGATAGATTTTCCATTGATGTCGGCTCGTGCTTGGAAGATATTGGAGCGTTGGTCTTCATGCTCTTGTGCTTGAGTGGTCAAGATCCTTGTGATGACAAGCGATGGACTTGCATCATGTTCACACATGAGGAGTTCTTGGTCATCTTCCACTTGTTGCTTTGCCATTGCTTCCTTGACACGGGCATCAAATTCATCTTCTCTCAAGTACTCTTTGTCTCCATTGTCATGGATGAACAACACTTTCTTGTTTCCACATTCGGCCGACTTGTGTCCTTTGCCTCCACACTTGTAGCATTCACCGTTGAAAGGTGTATCACTCTTTACTTGTTTGCCACTTGGGGGCAGTTTTCCTTGAGGAAGTGTGGGCTTGAAGGAAGGCTTGGGGTACCTGAGGAGCTTCCATTGAATGTTGTTGGCGTAGTGGTTGGAGCTTGCTTGTATGTGAAATATGTCTTGGGCTTGTTGTACTTGATGTCCTCTTGCACTTGACGTTTGGCCTTAGTTGCGATGTGCACAAGCTCAACCATGTTGTTGTATGTTTGGAACTCGACGATGCGCTTTATTGGGTGGTTCAGTCCAATAAGGAAGCGTGCCATAGTTTGCTCCATGCGCTCTTCAATGTTGGCGCGGATCAAGTTCAGTTCCATTTCCTCGAAGTACTCTTCCACGGTCTTTGTCCCTTGACGAAGCGATTGAAGGTTGTTGAAGAGGTCACGCGTGTAGTGCGCGGGGACGAAATAATATCTCATGTGAGCCTTCATGTCATGCCAAGTTGTGATTGGCGACTCTTGTCTTGCGTCACGAGCAACTTGAACTTGTTCCCACCAGAGGTTGGCATAATCATCAAACTCAAGCGAAGCCATGGCGACCATCTTCTCGTTGCTATAATTGTGCATGCGGAAAATCTTGTCGACTTTGAGTGCCCCCGAGAGGTATTCTTGGGGTCATTGGATCCGGTAAACTTGGGCATTGTGAACTTGAGCTTGCCAAAAGTTTCTTCATCATTGTGGTCATTGCGACGAGCTTGGTGACCTTGTTGATGATCTTGTGGTTGGGGCGGTGGAACTTGGTTCTCGTGACCTTGTTGCGGAGCTTGCTCTTGATATTGTTGTTGTGGCGCTTGACGGGGTTGAGGCGCTTGGGCCTCATGGTGTCGAGGGTGTGGAGCCTCATGCGCTGTTGATGACAAAGGGGAGGCACGTTCCTTGGTTGTTGATGTTGATTAGGCGCACGGGCCTCACGACGATAATCATGGTCTTGAGCCTCTTGACATGCTGGGTGTCGCTCAACTTGTACCACTTGATGCTCCATGTTTTGGTGTGGTGGAGGAGGTGCCTCGTGATGACCATGTTGTTGGTGCCGACGTTCATGACGGTGATGACAAGGAGGATGATCTTGGAGAGCTTCACGTCTATGACGAGCTTGATTCTCCAAATTGGAGTCATCACTTGTTGTGTCAAGTATGTGTCGCGGGCGATGGTGGTAGACTTGTGGTTCTTCTTGTGGTTCCTCATGTTGGATCACCAATACCCTTGCGTGACGACGGTGTGCTTCTTGCCTTTCTCGTGGTCTTGAAGAGAAATCACCATCATAGCTTAACGTTGCGCCGTGCCGTGGGGAAGGTACATAGTTCGAAGAACTTCCATCTTCAAGCACGGGGGCATCATTACATCTTGGAGCACGTGGATGTAGATCTTGTTGAAGAGGTTCATGATGACGTGAAGGGCTTGAAGATCTTGATGCATGGGAACGCGGTCTTGCCATTCCGTCGATGAGGCGTCAAAGATTTTCATTTGTTTCGGCGACAGATCGTTGAAGTGCTTCATTTTGGTGGCCGAAGTTAATGCATTTGTCGTTCGAGGCTGTCAAAGAGGTTGTCGATGTTCTTGAACTCGGCTTGCGTCTCGCCAAATTGTTCATATTCTCGTGTCTCAAGGGCTTGGTAACATTCACGGAACTCTTGGCGGACGATGAAGTGACTTGCGCGCATCATGTACGGTCCATGTTCTTCTTCTTGAGGAGGTGGTTGGCTCGACTCACCGTGCCTATCCATCATGCAAAACACACAAGTATTGTATATGGAAGTGGAATATGGTGGTGTTAACCTTGTACCTCACCTTGGAGATTCCACCAAAATAGAAACCACAAGTGAGAGCTATAAGCGTGCAAAGTGGAATTGCAAAGAAAACTCACACTAAAGAAAGAACTAACTCTCAAAAGCTTGTTGGTGGTGGGTTAGGGTTGTGGAATGCCAAAGAACCAACCAAAAGAAAAGGGATAGTCAAAAGTGGGTAAAATCCAACAAAACTCAAGTCAAAGGCGAAGGTCAACAACTCAAATTGGTGACGGGAACCTACAACTATATACACACACGTGCAGATTGTTGGGATTGACACGACTATGAAAATGAGCGAACAAAATGTCCTAACAAAGACTAAGCATGATGTCGAACCAATGCATGGAGAGACCGTTGCTCGTTTGCAAAGAATAAAAATGAGCAACGGATTTGTGCACTTGCCTTGGGCGCTCTTCTTTCTCTCTTGCTTACAAGCTTTGAGACTCTCCTTTGCTATGGGAGACTATTTTCTTTTTCCTTTGCTTTGTATCTTTTTCTTTATTTTTTTTGCTCTCCCTCGATGCTACCTAGTCACACTTGATATTTCTCTTGTACTCTCACTATCCAAGGACAAATGCACGATGCTCAAGCAAACATAAGATGAGCCACTCTTGTGGGATATGTACACATAAAGGAAGATAGGGGTTAACAAGGTGACGCAAGTTAAACCTTCATTGTTGATGATGAACTTGGCGTAGGTGGTACGGGATGATGTTCGTGGGTCGTGGTGTCGATGAGCGCAGGATTTGTTTATGCGGAACCTTGTTGTTAGTTGACGACACGCACATGGCACAAACAAACAAGAGGAAATTATCCAATGCAAGATTACAGGCAAAACTGTCAAAATCAGGCGTCAGGGCCGGAAACTCCGGTCCAGGCCGGAGACTCCGGTGTAGGCCGGAAACTCTGGTCTAGAGTCAAATCGCGAACTGCTCATGTTCTTGAGCGGAAATCCACGCCTTGGGTCCTCAAATCCATGAAAAATTGGCCAAATTGGGCTAGGAAAACACAGGATAAAGCTGGATCAACACATTGGACAAGATTTAGTCGGATCAAAACCACAAACAACACTCCAAATCAAGAGACCGATCCAAGGAAAATTTGGGCTTTTTTTGGGGGATTTTCGAATTTTTGGTGGATAGAAGAAAAAATTGTGGGGGAATTCTTGAGCAACGAAGCTCTTGATACCAATATGTTGAGGGCAAACCTCTAGGGTGGCCCGATCTTTCAGGATTCCCTTTCAAACCGAGGATGGAGTTCGGGGAGAGGAGGGGAGGATGAACATGACGATCTCATGCACGAAGAACGCGATGAACACACACATGCAAAACCACGATACACACCAATAGCTCACGCTAGCAGTGACCAGTCCGGCACAATCCCTAGGATCGGCATCGGGTGGAGGACGCTCTCTTGAACCGGCACGATGAGGAGGGAGACTCGGTGAGATCTTGACGTCTAGGCAAAGGGACTCCGATGCCTAGGCCTTGTACAACGCGGAGGCACAATGCAAACTCCAACGACGTTTGGGATATTTGGTGCTACTTTGTCAAAGGAGCATGAGGCAAGAACTAGATATATCCACAAGGGGTTTCTACTAATTCCAAATATCATGCCTAGGGTTTACAATAGAGGTGGGGGACTATATATAGGCTAGCCACTCAGCTAGGGGTACTTTAGGAATAAAAGACAAGTCCTGGACAGACTAAGGGGTACATGGGCCAAAGGCCCAAAGGCCTTTTACATGCTTGGTGTCAGTCGGTCTGGAGACTCCGGTGTGTGCAGACCGGACACTCCGGTCTGGGCCGGAGATTCCAGTGGGGTCTCCGGTCCATCTACGGAGTGGCCATCTGGCTATCCCGAAGCCTGGTTCGGGGGTCAGACCAGAGGTGGGATGGAGTCTCCGGGGTCTTCAGGCCGGAGACTTTGGTGGACCGGAGACTCCGGTGTAAGCTCTGGTCTGAGCAGCTCAAGCAGCTTCTACTTCACGATCTTCTCCTTGTTCTCCATCCTTGGGTTCGTGGTGATGTGTTGGGGCTTCGTACCTGATGATGCATAGAGTAGTTGCATGAAGTAGCACACCATCCAAGGAGGTATCAAATTGGCACGAGGAAAGGAGCGAGTTCACCTTAGCTTGTAGGAGTTATGCTCGAGCACGATTCATGGGTCCACTTGGGGGACTTGGTGGTGTAGATGTAGGGGCGTCCGTAGGACGGGCTGCATCACTGTCATAGTCGAGGCGCCAAGTGAGGGCGCAAAGAAGAAGGACGGTGACTCCGCTGCCGTGGTGGAGGAGGATGTGGGGAAAGGCGGTTCCGCCATCCCTACTGAGGACGAAGTGGTTGTCGGCTCGGAGCCGAGCAAACCAAGCATGCCAGCAAAGGCACCAGTGCCAGCAGCCAGCGCCCCAGCAGCGACGGCCGCGATGTTCCATCGCTTTATGGCAAGAGCCTTCGCCATGGATACTGGAACACAATCACCGCAAGTTCCTGAGGTCATCGATGACGACGCCATGCAGCGACATAGGCGTACACCATTCGTGGTTCCTTCAGCGGATGCCAGCGAGCTTCACAGTATGCTAGGCGCTGCTATATAGGTATGTCCAGTCCCGAGGATCTAGTTGCTGAATTTCACCGGCTAGATGCTTAAAACTTTGGTAGTCCAGTCCCCGAAGGTCTAGTCGCTGAATTCCAGCGGCTAGACACTCAGAACTTTTGTCGTCCTTGCTCTTATTAGTTTTCTGTGTTCAAGGTCTACAGAGGGAGTCGACCGATCGGTAGGCCGCGAAGGAGCACCTGGAACGCGACCTGTGGGTAGTGCAGGAGGCCAATCAGCGACTCCAAGTGACTGAAGGTGAGTTGTTTTTATATTGATGACCTTGTAGTCTTGTTGTTGTGCAAAGGTTTCACTTCAGTCTTCTTTCATGTACATGATCATTACGCTGCTATCGCCAAGGCCCGTGAGGGCTATGTTCCAGTCGCCGAGCTGGAGACTGTGAAGGCAACGTTGGCCGCGACGGAATAGCAAGTCGGCTCGCTAGCGAAGGAGATGGAAACGGTAAAAGCTGTAATGACTTCCTCCGGAGAAAGGGCCAAGGCTGCGGTCGTTGCTGTGGAGGAGGAGCAAAAGGCCTCCGACTTGATCATCCTTGGATTGTAGGGGAAGCTAGCGATGCTCGAGAAGTTCGTGACCAAGAACTACAGCAAGCTCCTTGGTGAGAGTCGCTTTCTTCTGCTCTTTCTTTTGTCGGTGGCTGGCGGGTTCCCGGGCAGGCGAGTCCCCAAGTGGGCGTCGTCATTGTTATTCATTTCGAGATCTTGATCTTCTGACCTTGCAGCTGTGATAGGTCAAGGAGATCTGGTGGTATAGACATTCGATGTCGCGCAGTGCGTGACGGAGGTGTTGAACACGGTTACCCCCTCGGCGTTGTGCCTACAGGCTGTCCTTCAGGGAATCTCCCCCACCGAGGTTATTCCTGGGGGACTGACAAAAGTTAGGCACTATCTTGAGGAGGCGCCTGCTGTCGTCGAGTGGATGGCGCGATCGTCCTTCCAGTGTGGGGACACCACAGCGCAGAGTCATGGACTCGTGCACTTCCCCGATGACTTCGACCTTGACGGCGTCACCAGCGGGTACCCCACGGCGACTAGCTCGGTGGAGATTGCAGAGGTGCTCAAGTTGACCGCCAAAGCCGCTCCATTCGTGGAGCGGGTACTAGCGATGGGTGATCTGCTGCCAAACCAGGAGACGGTGGTGGCGCCAGGTTACTCTCAGCTAGAGCATCGTGGCCTAAAGTCGGAGCATCCCTTTCGTTCGTCGCTTGCGAAGGAGTTGATAACGTACCCGGTGAATCCCTGGGAGCCTTTCGTCCAGGTCAAGGGTGATGGCGGCGCTTCCTCGTCGAAACATGCAGAGTGAAAAGGTTACCCTGGGGCATTTTGTTAGTCGTGGCGATTGGCCACTTATGTAATATATCTTGATGATGGACAAAGTATGTTGTGACTAAATGAGAGATATCAATCGACTCGCATTTGCTTTGTGATTTCTATTTGTCTTTATTTTTGGTTGTGCGAGTCCTCGAGCGCGTCCGCCCTTTGGTGTATTTGACCTCGTGTATATGTATGTTGGTTTGTGTTAGGTTGTTATATTAACCGGAGTCGACTCGCCATGGCTTGTAGAGCTAGTCGCTTGGCGATCCCAAGGGGTGCTCCGTACTTGGTGTGGTCCCGAATGCGAACAGGGTTGGTTAGGCTCAAAATATATCCAGCTCATTGGGAACCCCAAGAGGAAGGTATGATGAGCACAGTAGCAAGTTTTCCCTCGGTTATGAAACCAAGGTTATCAAACCAGTAGGAGAAAGGAAACAACCCCAAGGTGTTGTTTCCAACTTAGAATCCTGCACAACACAACCACAAAACTTTGCCCCAACTTATAGTGAGGTTGTCAATCTCACCGGTTTTGCTGAAAACAAAGGATCAAACGTATTGTGTAGAAGATAGTAATTGCTTCTAGAAAGTAAACAGTAAATAGTAGATGGTATATCAATGGTAAAAGAATGGACTAGGGTCCATAGTTCACTAAAGGTGATTCTCCTTAAGATAAATAACATGTTGGGTGAACAAATTATAGCGGGGCAATTGACAGACTCGAGAAAGCATACCATGCATATACTAATCATCTTGACTCCTATGAGATTCGATTGGGAATTACAATATTATACATAGACCGTAATCCAACTTCATCTATGACTAATAATCCACCTTCAGGTTATCATCCGAACCCCCTCAAGTATTAAGTTGCAAGCAACAGATAATTGCATTAAGCAAAGTGTGTAAAGTAAATAATACGATTGTCCCATGGACAAAGGATTGCCATTTTCTCCCTAGTAGCAACAGCACATCTAGTACCTTAGAGATTCATGTCACTTCCCTAGATTACTAGAGGCATGAGCCCACTATCGAGCATAAATACTCCCTTTTGTAGTTGATAGCATCTACTTGGCCAAGATAGCTACTAACAATGGAAAGGATGCAAGATCACAAATAACATAGACATGATAGAATCAATAATCAATCTAAAATAGCATCTCAATATCCATCGGATCCCCGCAAACACAACATGTAAGATTACAAATAGATGATCTTGATCATGAACGGAGCTCACAAGATCTAAACATGATAGCACAAAGCAGGAGAACCAACCATCTAGCTACTACATGGAGCCATAGTCCAAGGATGAACTACTGACACATCACACCAGAGGCAGTCATGGTGATGAAGAAGGCCTCCAGGGTGATCTCCCCCCTCCGGCAGGGAGCTGGAAATAGCTTCGGATCCCTCCCGATCTAGGGATGGAGATTACGATGGCTATAGACTCTATCGTGGAATTTTGATCGGGTACTTAGGGTTTTCATCCCGGGAGGCTTTTATAGGCGAAAGGGAAAGGTCGGTGGAGGCTCGAGGGGCCCACACCAGGTGGCGACGCTCCTAGGGCTGGTCGCGCCACCCTAGGGTGTGGCCGCCTCGTGGTCCCCCATCGGCTGCCCTCAGGACTCCGTGTTGCTTTGGGTAAAATTTTGACTTGGGGTTTTGTCCGGTGCAATTCCGAGAATATTTCCTTACTAGCTTTTCTGAGACCAAAAACAGTAGAAAACAGGCAACTGGCACTGTGGCATCTTGTTAATAGGTTAGTTCCAGAAAATGTATAAAAATACCTCAAAGTATGAACAAAACATAAGAAAGTAGATACTAAACAAGAATGGAACATCAAAAATTATAGATACGTTTACGACGTATCAACATACCCAAGCTTAAATCCTACTCGTCCTTGAGTAGGTAAGTGATAAAAAAAGAATAATTTTTGAGGTGACATGCACCATCATAATTTTGATCAAGGTATTTGTAAAACATTGATAGCTAGGATCATAGTACTCTAACATAGACATGAAAGATATAGTTCTAACAATAGGACATAACAACTATGTTGTAACATGAAAAGGTACAAACAAAAAATTCATGAATAACAATGCTTTGAAAGACGTTTGTTTGTTTCACATAGAGAAATCATAATGAGAATGGTATTCGGCTTGTCCCTCATGGTGTAGCAAAACATAAATGCATAGGACACCTTCAAAGTTCAAAAGGGTGACTAGATACAAATAATTTGAGAACAAGCAATATCAAAGTTATGAATCAATCAATAAGTTTTGGGACAATGCACATTAAACTAAGAATGACTACTATGCTCTCTCAATAGGTGCATAAAGATAGAAGATGGAGACTCAACATAAAAGTAAAAGAAAGGCCCTTCATAGAAGGAAGCAGGGATTCAAGTCTCACAAAGAGCTTCCAAAAATTATGGCACTTATTAGCTTTCAACTCTCATTACCCCTATCATAAGAATCTTTAGGTGATTAAGGATAAAGTGAACAAATATGAGGATATGCGTGACAAGTTATAAGCTGAAAATCTCATGCCCCTTGCTTACGAGTACCGAACCTCATGCTACTCAAATTTAGTCACAAGTATGTTCTTTTCATTGTAAGTACATGTGTATCATGGATAACCGCCAACGGGGTACCCCTTGCCCCATGATACAGTAACTTTACCATACCAAAATGACAAGGCAACAAACAATGAGCATCTCAACAATCCTTTTATTTGCTATTTTCATAGGGTTTTCCCTTTTTTTATTGAGGATGCTTCCTAGATTGCTCACTATGGTTATGCTGCAAGTTTCCACCATGATTAGGCATGGCTTAGGCTAGCCACCTAGGCGTTTCTATAACACATATACAAACTCCATGAGCTTACAAGCTCCCCTTTTATTTCACACCACCGGGATCCATAAGCAAAAGAACATGATATCAACTAAATAAAGTGTAATGTTGAAAGTGTTCCCCATGGTAACATGGTTCTACTAATTCACAACTTACAAAACACAAGCATATACGCAACATAGATGGGCACAATGGTTCGAGTTTATTAAGTGCAAGAAAGTAAAGTGTGCCATCAAGTTCGTGAGAACTTTAATCACTTAATTTCACATAACAAATTTAATTCGGAAGGTAGAGAAAAACATGAATATACTTGGAATAGCAATAATGCTAATAGGTACGTATGGTGGACTCTTTGAAATAACTTGGTTTTATTTGGAGTTGGATGCATGAGTGGAACTCATACTTGGTACATGTGGAGGCTAGCAAAAGACTGGGAGCGACCAACTAAGAGAGCAATAATGGCCATAATCATGCAAAGCGACAAAACATTATTAATTAAAGCATAAAGTGATATTACAAGTCGACAACTAAATGATCATAGAGGCTATGGTGACTTGGTATAGTCTTAACACATGGTGTGATCATGCGCCAAGTCAACCCAAATAAAGCATCAAACGAGAATACAACAATATTATGCTTTAATATGCTAAAACAACGCATGATTCTTTCAAGACACATTAAGCAATCTCAATTGTTTGTAACAAGTCATGATACAACAATAATCACTAAGCATAAAGTTATAGCAATATCAAACATGACATGATAAAGGCTAGGCCACAGTCAAAACAAGACTCCTTTTTGTACCACTTATAAGCATGAACTTTACTACTCTTTTCCAGTCCAAATCAACTTATTTGAAAACTAATGTATGAATGCAGGGGTCCAACCAATTTATTTAATCAAACTAAGCAAAAGAAAACTAAAAAAAATGAAGACGCTCCAAGAGCAACGCAATTGTGCATGAAACAATAAAAATGAAGTGTTTGGAAGAAAACCTGAGATTTTGATTGATGAAGAAGGGCATGCCTTGGGCATCCCCAATCTTTGACGCTTGTACTTCTTGAATATTTCTTGGGGTGACACGGGTGGCATCCCCAAGCTTGATCTTTTGTCCATACTTCATCTTATCAGATTGTTCTTCCCTACACTTTAAAATTTCCTTCATACAAAACTTCACACAATCTTCATTAGCAACATTACTGTACTTAAGATAATAAGTCTTTAGGTTCAGTTTCAATACAAGTAAAACTTCCATTAAAGCACAAGATACTGTATCAATTCCTTTTAAAAGTTCAAGTGATCAAAGAGAACTCAAAGAGAAAGAGATTAAGAGGCAAATGCAAATAATGGCGGAAATCTGTCAAAACAGACCATCAGGTAAACACCGATTTTTTCGAAGACCTCTGTTGCTCAAATCGAAAAGTGATAAACTAACGACATTTAGATAACAACCTGGGTCAGAAGCACAAACAATTACACCTCAATTCGATGTACAGACATTTTTCACGAATTTTTACAGTGAAGCACAAAAATCTTTTTTGGAACAACAACTTTCCCAAGCTAGGGATAAGAAGAGGTTATTACTGAGGCAATAACTTCTAAGACTCAACAAAAGAAAATTTTATTGACGAAAAATTTGGGTTATCTCTCAATAAGTTTTTTTCTTTAACGCCTTTGAGCTAGGAATAAGAAGCAAGAATCAAGTATTCTCGAATGAAGAAGCATTAAGAGCAAATTTTGTTTTAATAGGGGAGGCAAAACAAATCTTCTCTCTCTTCTTAGGGAAGTCTTCTATACATTTCTTGAGTGGGAATTGTTATTTAATGGTGCCTTCTTTCATATCAACTAGCAAAGTGGCCCGCGCATCTGCACAGGTAGTTTTTTTAAAGAAATTGTGTGTTGTCTTCTATGTTAATTTTAAAAAGTAGAAAATTGCAACATCGCATTATTCGGAAAATCCATAATTCCATATTTTATTTACTATATTTTGTATGAATTGATGAAATACTTTTCCTCCAAGAGGTTTTAAATTATATTTAACTATGCAAAAAAAATACTCCCTCCGTCCCAAATTAAGTGACTTGGGTTTGTCTAGATTCACATGTTTTTATCACATCAAGATAAATGTGAATCTAGACAAACCCAAGTCACGTATTTTAGGATGGAGGGAGTATTTATTACCTCTTTCTCTTTTAATATATCTTATATGTGAAGAGAAAGTACATAAGATATAAAAGATATGTTTTTTTAAATTTTTTCTAAGAGTTATTTTTTCTTGTTTATTTAGTTTCTATGGGTGAAATATGTGCACTGTCACTTACACACATAGATTAGATTTTCCCCATAAAACAGGAATCATTGTAATTTATAATTTTTATGACTAATTTTGGAGATGTGTACACTTGTCTCATATTTCCAAAGGATAAAGAGACATAAGTCTCTTCACAAAAGTAACATCCTTGGTGTTCTCTGTTTAACAATATCTAATGGCAAATAGTTTTGTGCCATCAAGTATAAATTTATATTGATTTCTCATTCCATTTTAACTCAATTCCTTGAATATACAATATACTAATATCTTTGCTTATAATATGTCATATCCGACAAACCAGAATCATGTAATTAGTTTGTAAGTAGTGAATATGGAAAGGTACATAGAAAATGATTGGAAAATCGGTGAGAAATTGGTTGTTATGTTGTGAAAATAGGAGGCTAAAATTTGTAAATCTATCATTATTGAACCAAGCAAATGCAATTAGTAACATGAGAACATAGTGCGCGGTTAACATCTTATGATTTGTATTATGTGCTAAAGAATTACTTTTATTTATATAATTAATAAGTTAAATATTTATATATTCATCTATTTTCAACTAAGTTGACATTTTGATTTAAGAAATGTTGGAGTACAACAAAATATTAGCTAGTGATATAGAACGGGATATGAGCGGGAGATAATATTGAATACACATACCATTCATTATTCTAGTTTTTTGTTCATTTATTTTATTAATAACCATAATATTCTTAGAAATATTTGTATTCTAGACTGAATTTTATCAACTACAGTTTGGTGTTGATTAGGGTATTAATGTCAAAATAACCACCATATCACTGCCAACGAACATCATGTCTATTATTTTCTTTAGAGAACTCATGGATGCATATTCTAGCTTGTGTTCACTTTTATTTTCATATGAAAAGAATGTATTATCTGATTAGAAGTTAATGGCCTGGTAGGATTCTACATAAAAAGTTATATAGTTATCAACTAAATAATCCAAAGGTTACAAAAAAGGACGAATCTACCATTTATTATAAACAGTAGGAGTAAAGTTCTTGTGCAAAAAAATAGTTAAATTCTAACCAACATTCAAATTTCTATATGGGGTTAACTGTTAAATTCAATGTAATGATCAATTCGATTCAAAGGTTCGATGGTAACTGAGGCAGATAATTACAACGGAGAGCATAGGTTTGTAAATCAATTATAAATTGGCAAAATATTTTAGTATAGTGAAATATTTGCTACTTGGTAGTATTCAAAGTTTATATTTTAAAATAACTTTTGCATAAGCTGCACAAAGTAAATTAATTTTCTTCATTCTTATCTATTCTACGGCTTTGTGAATGCTAGGATGAGACCGATGTCTAGAGTAGTGCTTGGTAATCAGCAGGATAAAGAATCCTGGCCTGGCAAGGACTGCCCATAAGGCATCCTCGACAGGGGAAGTCTTCTTTAGTTGACTGCATGTTAACATTAATTTATGAAAAATGATTGTGTTTTTGGTCCAAACCTCACAAGAATTAATCTGTTTTTCTCTCAAAAAAGAGATTAAACTATTGTAAGTAAAGTAAAAATTTGTAGCGCTCCCTCCGTCTGAAAATAGATGTCATGAATTTGTCTAAATTTAAATGTATGTTTATGCTAAATAGTGTCTAGAAATATCAAAATTTAAACAAATTTGTGACATCTATTTTGAGACGGGGGAGTAGCAGAATTCCAACGACATGGTGAATTTCTGTATAGGTTATGTGCTAGCTGAGAAAGTCTGTGTTACCTTGTATTTGAAGAAAAACAAATGAATTAGTCTCATCGCTTAGTTCACCAACCTGCTGCTACAAAGCCACTTGATGTAAGGAGAAACTAACGACAATAGGTGGCGAGTATTGAACTCAACATCATCCTGTAGGAGTAAACATTAGTAAACTAAAACTTAATCAACCAGGCATGCAATAGCGAATCTTTAAGACAGAAATTGAAGTGAGAAGAATATGCATGCCAACTTGACATGCGAAGTAACGATCATCACACATGCATGTCATAGAAATCATGATCCACTCGTTTCAATCAAAGCATATACATGTAAGGTCAGCTTCTTTCTACTTGTATGATGTTTGCTGTCTATCATCTCTTGTTAGGGCGCACAGTGCATCCTTATGCTGGTATTCAATCAAAAGTCGCCAGGGCGCACACTCTACATCCTTATGCTGATATTCAATCAAAAGTCACCAGGGTCCCGCGAACCACCGACTCTGCTCGCTTGGGTCCTCCAGGGATCGAGAATCTGTGGACACCCAGGTGTGGCCCGTTTTCAAATTTCAACTCTAGCCCAAGGCCACTGTACGCAATATGCATAGAGCGCGTCTGATTCACAACATCCGACGGCGTCTGGCCGGCTGACGAATCTTATTCTTATGAGTGAGATAGAGGACGTCTGATTCTCGGTGTCCGGCCGCGCCCTACCGGTCAAAGAATCTTAAGAGCCCCACGGTGAAAAGAGAAAGATTGAGATGAGCCAAAACTAATTCTTCCAATTCTATCTAATCCCAAGTCATATAATGAAGAGATTGAGCACTACGTATGCACACGCAGTAGATGATACTATTCAGGCCAATAGAAAAAAGGCAAACCTCAATTATTTAAAGTCTTAAGGCTGAGAAATTGTGAGCTCAGTGAGGGATCGAGGAGCACTTCGTTATTATGCGTGGGTCCTGCAGCGCTGAACCATTGAGCACCATCTCGTGTCTTCCGTTCTTGCGACGCGTCGTCTGCGGCTCTTTTGAGGCCATCTGCCGTCGCCGGGACGCTGCCATGTGGGTCCATGTTCCTCTTCCTTACTTATGCATCTGTTCTCAGTCAAGTCACGAAGACAAATCCGATCCGCCTCTCTTTCCATCCTCTCGCGCCGCCTTCTCCCTAGCAGCACTGCTCCTTCTCCTTCCCCTCAATGGCCTCATCTCCATCGAGTCTACAGCAGCTGGGGCCACGTTCCCGCCCAAAGAGAGGCCACCGGACGAGCGCCCTGCAGTGAGGCCGCACAAGCGATCCTTCTCCACCCCTATTTTCCAGGTTGCTCCTCCCTTTCAGATGGAGCTGCGGTGGTGGTACGGGAGATCGCCGGCCATTCCGAGTTGTCCCACGGTTCCGTCGCACCTCCTGCTCCGTCTCTCCAGCAAGTCACCGGCCATTCTGATCTATCCCGCAGCACCAGCCGGTTCACCTTCCCGTGCGCCGCTCGGATTCCCCCTCTGTACTAAGGAAATTGTTCCGCCGCATGTTCGAGTGTGATGCTGAAATCCCCTCCGTGGCCTAGGTCACCGAGCCGATCAGCCTCCTGCCAGGCCAAGGCCACTTCTATTGCCGCAACAATCAGGCATCCTCCAGTTCTCTGTTCTGGGTTATAGAGTAGACGGTAGTGACAACTGACAACAATGGGGTTAATTACTCTATGTGGAATTGAAAGTTCAGGTCAACGGAGCAAGGCTCAACCTCTTAGAACCTCAGCAGTCAGCACCACACACGCTTAGTGTCGTCCATATTTGGTGTCTGAAATTCATGATTGTGTCTTGTTGCTCACTCTGTAGGTAAGTTCTTGCTCACATTTTGATGTTTATTCACTTGGGAACTTGGATGAACCGAGAAGTGAGAGATGACTTGGATATTAGTCTTTGGCAGTATGTAGTCTAATTGGTGGATCGATTATGTTCTGCTATTATGTTTGCTTTTTGCTCTGTATACATGGATTGATTGGATAGGGATCATCAGTTCGTACTTTTGCCCGAGGCAGCTTCCATGAGAATAGAGACCAAGCAAGTTCTTTTTCTTCCTTCTGAGCGTATCTATGAACTTCAGTATGATTTTTTTTATATAGTTAGCTAGCTGATGAACAAGAATAACGTATATCATTTTCCCCTTAAGTAAGGAATTGCATATTGCTAACATAACTTAACCCTAATGTTAACACTTCCATTCCATATAACATTTTTTATGTGATTAACATACGCATTACCTTTCCATTGTACTGTTTTGAGTTGCCAGTCTATATAACAGTATTATGTGAGATTAAAGAATGAGTATAGTCACGTAGATCACTAGATTTGATTTAATCGTCACATTGCACCGTCTATTTCTGAAACTGGTACCTACATTTAATTTTGCTTGCACCACATTTGATTTGTTGCTTATTTTTATTGCCTCTTTTGGTGTAATGGTGCCTCTACTATCCTTTCAGTTTAGGAATGACATACGACAACTAGGTCTTTCTTCTTGAGTTAATGTAAGATCTGAACCAAAAATTATTCTGTTTAACTCCCTTCGCTCGACGGCGACAATGCTCCCATCTTCTAAGCCGATTATCCCCACCAAGATGCCATGTGTGCCTTCCACACTACAGGGCGTCATGCTGCTACCTCCTCACCGACGAGGGGACGGGGATGAGCCACCTGCACCCAAGGCCACGATGCCGCTCCATCTCAACCATGGGTCCTCAGTTGCATAGCTCTTCCATGTTGTACTTCTTCTGAATGGCGCATTGTTGCAGTATGGGAGGCCACCGGACATGGTACCTATGAGATAACAGGTGGGCATCGACGAGTCATTGGCCATCTGCATGGGAGGTACCTGAGGTTATGAATAGATGTTGCTGCCAAAGCCCTGACTCAACCGGTGATGTGCCATGCTCTGACTTAGGGGTTCTTGGAGATTTGTTACCATGCAGATGAAATTAATCAGTGAGTGTGTTGCAGGCAAGTGGCAGTAAAGGTATGTGCTTTTTGTTATTGTTCAAACTATTGTTACATAGATCAATGTTTTTGATTTGTTGTATAATCGCCAAGTTGTTTTTTGAAAATCATGTCGATTTACGACTAACCATGGACTTATGTCGACTATATTGTGATTTTCGTCAACTATTCACTGAGTCGTAGGCTTGGCGACTCAATTTTGAGCCGTCACTCAAAAACCTTGACGAAGATGTCCCTATATAGTTTTTTTGGTTTAGCCTTTGATTTAGGATGAATTTTATATAGTAAATGATTAGTTACGCATTATCTTTTTTCTATTTTTAGTACAGTTCAGCTGGTAAATCTTAGAGAACTCCAAGGTTGCTTCCTTCAGTGCAATGGTACCAATCTTATGGTTTTGAAGAGAAGTGTGGTAGTATAGTGAGATTTTTTGCTTTGATTTGGAATAATTCATGCAAGTGGTTGCTTAGAGATGACCTTTTGGAATTACTTTTCCTAGATTTGTTCATTCTATGTACTTACTCAATACTCATGCAAATAGAAGTGGAAGGGGATGGGGTTAGCATGGTCGGGAAATTAGAATAGAGACAATCCCCTTTTGTGTTCTTCATGTTTGCAGTGCACAGGCAGAGCAGAACGGAATGGTCCTTTAATTATAATTTTGCATTTCAAACCAAAAATTATCTTATTTCTTCTTCTGCCTTTCAGTTTATGCTATGAAGTATCTAATATTTCTTTTAACTTTACATAAAAATAGCAAAAGCACATTGTTGTATTTGCCAGTTTATGTTCAACGATGATGGTAGTTGAGTTTTCTGATTGGTGATAATGATGCACATGATGTTGCACTAAATGATACATTCCTCTTGAGCAATATGTTCGTTGGCATTGATTTTCTTCTGTTTTGTAATATTTCACATCAGTTATTTTTCAGGACATGAATTTAGTGTACAACAATTATAGTGAAGATGATACTCTCATTTCCTTCAAGGATACAATGGACAATAGAGCAAGAGGACACAAAATTCTTAATGGATCTTGTAACTGTAAAATACATAAAAATATTCAACATTTCCCCTCTATTGGACAAGTTTATGCTCAACCAACCATCAAATAATGCATCTAGAGTTTTGTAACCTGAAATTGAAATTTCTCATGATGGGAAGATACTAAAGATTTCCGTGGATAATGCTGATTAGGCAATGTCTTGCTTTCCTATCTAGAAAAATACTGCGCTGTCTTTTTGGCCTAACAAATTCAATGGAGAGGAATGGGCTATTTGAATCTAGGTTTATGTAGGAATCCGGCTTGGGAAAATTATAATAAAGTTAACTCGATGGCGCAACTTTTTTTGAGTGCTCATAGGACATTATTTTATTTGAAGTGCGTGATGGCAATCACACTGTGAAGGAATATTCCAGTAATTTGTGAACGTAGTCATAACTTTCTTCCTTTGTCCAACTTTAGCTGTGTTTTAGGAACATAAATACTATAGCAATTGGACGACATTGGCAACCCTTAAAGCTGAGAAGAGAAAAGATAAGAAAATATGGAAGGATTGTAAAACTATGAGCTTAATGGAGAGATAATAGAAGTTACAGGATACTAATGCTGAGCTGACAAGGTAAGTCTTTTTTCTCTCTACGTTCATTTTCTGCAGAATTCGGTGTCTGATTCAGTGAGTTGATATGAACATTCCAAAAGAGCTTAGTTGGGTAGGCCGAGGATGGAATCAGGTGTCCGGAGTTCCAAAGTATCTAATGACATGTAGATGTCAGGTTTAGGATGAGAATTTTTCAAAAGTGTTTTTGATTTTTTGTATTGTGGCTGCACATCTTCTAACTTGACTACTGGTTTTAGGTTCATGGAAAAACTCAAAGGGTTATTAAGCTCGACAACTTTAAACAAAAGTTATGAAACTTTTATAAGTTGTATTTAATTCAGTATAATGATATTAACTTTTAAACAAATAGCATTCCCATTGAATGTCTATTATCATATTGACACAAATATTCATTTACAATTTCAGGTTGATGGCGTTTGGAATGATCTGCTGGACACCAAGTGTAAAGATGCCAATGAACGTAATCACTACTGGCGTCTTTCTCTAGATGATCAAGTAAAGCTAATGTCATTCCGCAGGCAATATTGATGCTCTATTTGTAGTCCTAGACCTCCTGGCCGGATGTGCGGATGATCCATCAATGACTGACAACTCCATGGAACCCATTCACCTATATTTTATCATAATACGACTTGTGTGAATAATGGATGACCAAAATGTAGGTTCGTTGGAAGGACATGTGTTAGCAACCGATGATTATAGGGATGTTTATCATGCCGGTCACACTGTGCCAAGATTCCATGCAAGCGGCGGGGCGAAGCCCGCTTTTTCATCTAGTTGTACTTAACTGCTAGCAGCGTTATTTCACTGGGAGGCACCGCCCATGGAAGTCTTGTATGATACACGTTGTACTTAGTCCGGCGGCAAGGATGGCCCCAATTTTCTGGGGTCATGAGAGACCGAAAAGCAAGAACGTGGTGATGGACGGGCACATTAAAGAAGAACGAGAGGCTATTGGATTGATCGACATGAATCAAAGTCATCGACTGCATCATGTGCGAGCACCCATGGACGGGCATGGCAGCGGCGTGAGGGTGGAATCAACCGGCAACCTAGGTGTTCAACCATATTTGTCTATTGAGATTGAAGGGGTACGGGGAGGATAAGTTAATGACATTGGTGGGTAATTACTTACACCTCTAATAACTGATTCTCAATATTGATGGCTGGGATTTTAAGGTTAGTTAAATGGATGGCCAGATATCTCTGATTTTTGTGGGATTTTCTAGCAGATTTCTCTAATCTATGGTTAACCCGTCATGTACTTTTAATATATAATAGATAATGGCACCAACAGTTCTAAAAAAAGGTTCCCAAAATAATAGGATAAGAAGCATTGCGTTCAACATCCAAAACATAGAAATCAACAGGGACATAGGTATTGTTAACCATAATAAGAACATCATTAATACTCCCTATAAGTTTCTTTTTAGCATTATCATTAAGTTGGACATCTAAATAACAATCTTTCAATGGTGGTAAATCAAGCATTTCATAAATCCTTCTAGCCATAATAGAAACACTACTATAAAGATCACATAAATCTTTTAGATCAAAATCATTCACTTTCATATTAATGATGGATTGCCAACTATCTTCTAATTTCATAGGGATAGAAGCTTTATTTTTCATCTTTTCTTCTTTAATTGTTATGAGAGCATCGGTAATGTGTTTTGTAAAGGTCATATTCATAGCACTAGCATTAGGACTTTTAGCAAGCTTTTGTAGGAACATAATTACTTCAGAGATATTGCAACCATCAAGATCAAAATCATAATTACCATCCAAGGTAGTAGAGCTATTGTTTCCCATATTTAGACAAATTTCAGCATTTTTATTGGAAAAGGTTCCATCGGTTTTTGGGAATGTTGCAAAAGTAATGGGGACTTCATGTGATTTGCTAACATCAACATCAGTGGTGGTGATAGTACAAATATTACTATTTCTAGCAATTTCATATTCTCTCCCCACTTAGCATGCAATTCAGCTAATAGTCTAACATTTTCATCAATTCTAACATGTATGGCATTAGTAGCAGCAAAAGGGTTTTCTATAGTTTCAGGTTTAGCAGTCATTTTATTAATCAAAGAGGATTGTGCTTCAGACAAAGATGATATATTTCTTTCAGCATTAGAAAGCATTTCCTCAATAGTTTTATTGAAAGCAGTTTGTTTACTAATAAAATCTTTAAGCATGACTTCAAGTTCAGAGGGTGCACTGCTATTGTTGTTGTAGGAATTTCCATAAACATTACCATTATTGGGAGGATATGGCCTATAATTATTATTGCCAAAATTATTCCTGTAGGCATTATTGCTAAAATTATTATTTCTAATAAAGTTCACATCAACTTGCTCTTCTTGAGCAACCAAAGAGGCTAAGGGAACATGATTTGGATCAATATGAGCTTTCTCATTAACAAGCATAGACATAATAGCATCAATTTTATCACTCAAGATGGGGGTTTCTTCAATAGAATCTACCTTCTTACCTTGTGGAGCTCTCTTGTCATTCAGAATAGTTAACCATCATATTATCAAGGAGCTTTGTTGCAGCACCCAAAGGAATGGTCATAAAGGTACCTCCAGCAGCAAAATCTAGCAGATTTCTTGAAGAATAATCTAGTCATGCATAAAAGGTTTGGATAATCATCCAAGCAGTCAGTCCATGAGTGGGACAATTCTTTACCAAAAATTTCATTCTTTCCCAAGCTTAAGCGACATGTTCATTATCAGATTGTTTGTATTTCATTATTTCATTCTCATAAATATAATCTTAGGAGGAGGATAGTATTTTCCAATGAAAACATATTTGCATTTAGTCCAAGAATCATTACTATTTCTAGTTAGGGATAGCAACCATTTTTTAGCTTTTCCTCTCAAAAAGAAAGGAAACAATTTTAGCTTAATAATATCTCCAGCTATATCCCTATGTCTTTGCATCTCACAAAGTTCAACAAAGTTATTAAGGTGAGCAGCAACATCTTTAGTACCAACACCAGAAAATTGTTCTTTCATAACAAGATTGAGCAAAGCAGGTTTAATTTCCAAGAAAGTAGCTTCAGGAACAGGTGGAGCAATAGGTGTGCTCAAAAAATCATTGTTGTTTGTGTTGGTAATGTCACACAACTTAGTATTTTCAGGAGTATTCATTTTTTGTGTGTTCTAATAAAGGAAGCAAACCAGTACAACAATATTTTTTGTGTTTTTGATAAAAGAAACAAGCAAACAAAGCCGAAAGAAACTAGGCAAAACAAAAAAAACAAAGTAAAGAGATTGGTTATGGGGGACTCCCCTTGTGAAGCTATCCTTGACTCCCCGGCAACGGTGCCAGGAAAAAGGCTTGATGGCTCAAAATATATCGAGCTCGTTGGGAACCCCAAGAGGAAGGTATGATGAGCACAGCGGCAAGTTTTCCCTCAGTTATGAAACAAAGGTTATCGAACCAGTAGGAGCAAGGAAACAACCCCAAGGTGTTGTTTCCAACTTGGAATCCTGCACAACACAACCACAAAACTTTGCCCCAACTTAAAGTGATGTTGTCAATCTCACCGGTTTTGCTGAAAACAAAGGATTAAACATATTGTGTAGAAGATAGTAATTGCTTGCAGAAAGTAAATAGTAAATAGTAGATGGTATATCAATGTTAAAAGATTGGATTGGTGTCCATAGTTCACTAGAGGTGATTCTCCTTAAGATAAATAACATGTTGGGTGAACAAATTACAGCGGGGCAATTGACAGACTCGAGAAAGCATACCATGCATATACTAATCATCTTGACTCCTATGAAATTCGATTGGGCATTACAACATTATACATAGACCGTAATCCAACTGTATCTATGACTAATAATTCACCTTCAGGTTATCATCCGACCCCCCTCCAGTATTAAGTTGCAAGCAACAGATAATTGCATTAAGCAAAGTGTGTAAAGTAAACAATATGATTGTCCCATGGACAAATGATTGTTGTTTTCTCCCTAGTAGCAACAACACATCTAGTACCTTAGAGATTCCTGTCATTTCCCCAGATTACTAGAGGCATGAACCCACTATCGAGCATAAATACTCCCTCTTGGAGTTGCTAGCATGTACTTGGCCAAGATATCTACTAACAACGGAAAGCATGCAAGATCACAAATAACATAGACATGATAAAATCAATAATCAATCTGAAATACCATCTCAATATCCATCGGATCCCCGCAAACACAACATGTAAGATTATAAATAGATGATCTTGATCACGAACGGAGCTGACAAGATCTAAATATGATAGCATAAAGGAGGAGAACCAACCATCTAGCTACTACATGGACCCGTAGTCCAAGGATGAACTACTCACACATCACAACAGAGGCAATCATGGTGATGAAGAATGCCTCCAGGGTGATCTCCCCCCTCCGGCAGGGTGCCGGAAAGATCTTCGGATACCTCCCAATCTAGGGATGGAGATGACGACGGCTACAGACTCTTTCATGGAATTTTGATCGGGTACTTAGAGTTTTCGTCCCGGGAGACATTTATAGGCGAAAGGGCAAGGTCGGTGGAGGCTCGAGGGGCCCACACCAGGTGGCGGCACGCCTAGGGCTAGCCGCGCTACCCTAGGGTGTGGCTGCCTCGTTGCCCCCCTTCGGCTGCCCTCCGGACTCGATGTTTCTTCGGGTAAAATATTGAATTGGGGTTTTGTCCGGTCCAATTGCGAGAATATTTCCTTAGTAGCTTTTCTGAAACCAAAAATAGCAGAAAACAGGCAACTGCCACTGTGGCGTCTTGTTAATAGGTTAGTTCCAGAAAATGTATAAAAATGCCTCAAAGTATGAACAAAACATAAGAAAGTAGATACTAAACAAACATGGAACATAAAAAATTATATATACGTTTACACTGTATCAGTCCTTAACTGTTTGAGTAGCATACACAAGGTAGGCGAGGCCGTAGAACGTTGTTTGTAGCGTGTCACTCCACCTGCCTTGGAAAGGCAGTCACGTGGCGAGTCCGACGGAGGCTCTCATACTTGGTGCATTCCCGAGCCGTGTGAGGGTCATTTTTGGTGAGTTCCCAAGTGTGGTACTTGACCATTCGAGTCGCTATGCGCGGGGATGGGGAGGATAGGTCACTGTGAGAAGCATGCTCAGTCGTCTTGGCTAGTTAGGCGGGGCGACTGCGGTGGTGGCTCTGGGGTAGCGTTTTCATTGACCACGCAAAACCCGAATATTTTCGGTGCCCTTGAGCCACACTACTTAGCTGTGACGGTCGCTTGACCAAGGGTTGACTTCTGTAGGTTAGCGTTTTGCTAAGTGTACGAGTGCAATTGGCACAAGAAAATGGAGAGTAGACACAATTTGTGCGATCCGAATTTATTTCATCATATGGAAGCTGAGTACAAGTGTTAGTTCTATGTATAGAACTCTCAGAGGAGATTTACATTCCATGGTCATCCAACGTAAACCCTGTGAATGCCCCATAGCACAGAGGGGAGCTCTTCGACCCAGCATCCGTGTAGCACCCTGGGTAAAACCACTACTATAAAGTCGCTTGTTCTTTATATTTGTGTGCATCATCATGATCGTATGCTCATGTCATCATTCCACATTTCATTTGAGCATCATCATGAAATTATGCATGGTTTGCCTAAAACTATTTTCTAAAAGCCTATCTTTGTTTTCTAAATATTCTCTGTCTTTACTTCAAATCAAAACCCCGAGTCTACCTGGATATTTGATTTGTCTAGAAATAATTTGCAAAAGTCTTTTGTATAAAAATAAATGAACAAACAAAATAAACACTGTTTTTGTTACCGGGGGAGCCAGCCAGCCAGGCCAGTGGCCCAGCTAGCCAGCTACTACCCCGGCCCAACCCAAAACTGATCTAACCCTAACCAGCTACCTAACCCTAACCCCACTCCCCTCTCTGCCGCTGCGACTCCCCTAGGACGCCCGTGCGCGTAGCACGCACTCACGCTGTGGCGCACCCACCCGCTTGGCCTACCCCATCGACACGCTCCCGCCTGTAGAGTACACCGCCCAACCCCCGCAACGCTCGCCAACCCCCTCACGTCTCCCCGACAGACAACCCCGAACCCCAACCGCACAAGGCCCCACCTCAGCCCCGCGCATGCTTCCTGCATCGGGATCCTCGCCACGTACCACGGTCCTCACGACCCGTTCTTCCTCCTCTTCCCGAGAGCACCCTGCCGCCATCGCTCTATGCTGCCGCCCTGCTCGGTTCCCCACGAACCGTGGCCACCCACGCGAGACCCGTGGCCCGAGTATCTCCTCGCCCGCGTCCAGCCGCGTTGCGCCCTCGTCCTCACCGACTGCCAGGCGCCTCCGAGCCGCCCTCTCTCTCGCCCCCGACCGCCACCCCGGTCCTCTGCTCTACCGCCGATCCGCCCTCCGTCAGGGCTGTGCGAGCCCGCCGCACCGTCATCCCCGTCGTCTCCCTAGGGGCACGTCGACCTTGCCACCCCAGGCTCCTCCACCAGTCCCCATCTCCAGCCCGCGTTGCCCTCCCCAGTGCATTCTGCTCGCTGACCATCATCCACAACACTGTCCGTAGGCTCCACCTCATTCTGCCGCCGTGCGCCTGCCCGAGCTCGCCGTCCTCCGCCTCCCTCTTCTGCAGCCCTGACGCCCGCTCCTCGTTGCAGCGCACCGCTAGCATCTCCAGCCGCTCGAGCATGAGTCCCATGCGCCCATGGGCCCCGCCTCATCGCCTGCCTTCCTTGTCCATGGCACCCTTTCCTCACTGTCGTGCATCCCCACCGCATCCTCGCAGCGTGGCCGTGGCCGCCTTGTTCGGCGCCCGTCCGTTGTTCCCGGCGAGCCGCCTCTACAACCTCCACCCCGCGATCCCGCCCACCTCCTAGACGTCCCCAACCTTCAGCAACCAGGCTCTCCCGTGTAGCCATAGGCACCCTCGTGTTTTCCCCTTCCCAGATGCCGCGCGATTGGAAGATCGAGGCTGTCGTGTCCATGTGTTGAGATTGTTTGTGTGCTTCTCTAAGTGGTCCTGCTCATCTACCACGATATCTCGAAGACTGATGAATGTGACAAGATGCCAAACAAGTTCTTCATACACACCCAAAGCTGGAACACCAAGATCTCCTTCATGGAAACCTCAAGTCCTTCGTGGATCGAAAGGCCCGATCTAGACCTAGAGAATCCCCGGACCTGGACGACAAGTTCATCAGCATGGAACCGGGACCCCGTACCCGAAGACCACGATTCCGAGGACCCGAAGACCGATCTCGTGGAGCCCGGACCCTCGTCGAACCCTCGGACCCCAAGACCTTCGACACCAATGTGTGATCCCCTTTCTGAGCCCTATTTTATAAAATGTAATATAAACTCGTGCATCTTAAATTGTTCGTGATTGCATTCATACTTGGTCATTTGGGGGTATTTTGTCGACTCACCTAATAATTAAATATGGAGACCATATGCGGGCTATTCTAGTCTTATATTGCCTCCATTTAAATTTGTGTAGTGAACCGATGCCATGTTTCGCCTTGTTAAGTCAACATTTAAATTGCGGGGTATTTAAACAACTTGAACTGTCTAATTAATTGTCGAACCCCAGTTCTGTTTAATATTGCCTAATTGCATCACACCTTTGCCATGTCATGCATCATACATGCATCATGCCCGATCTTCCGCCGTAGTAATAAATAGGGCATTTAGTGTTTCTTTTAGTGCTTTGCTTCTTCATGGATTAGGCCATTGAGTTGATGCGAGTATCGACAACTTTTTTGGATATGAACCATCGGCATTGTTTCTCGGGCGAGCATTCTCCCCTTTTCTACCTATTTTGCGTTTATGGTCTTTACTTCCTCCTGTTGATCTATTGCTATCCTTGTTGCGATGCTTTAGTTTTCATGCACCATTTATATTCCCTACAGCCTCTATATTGCCTTGGACACATCCTATTGCCTATTGTTTGATAGACAGTCGGCCTTGCGAGTCGTAGTTGCTTGCTCAGGTGCTGCTTTGCGTCATCGATGTTCCATCGTTGTTGGGAGGTTGGCACATGCTTAATGGTGGAGATGATCATGACTTTAAATACAACTTGATATTAAAATGCTGGGAATAGATATAACTAATGCAGAGACACCGGTGTGCAATAGCTAATATTTTGTTTTTAACTGCTCACTTGTGTCCCGTAGGCCCCGAGTACTTGATACATGTTCCTTGACTATCGCACTGTCCGCATGTGGGACCATGAATCCCCTTAGCCAGAGCTTGATTCATTTATTATTTCTTGGGGCCACAAACTAGTTTGGGGCTTTATTACTATCATGTACTTATACCATGCTTTATTGCTTTATTTACGATAGTGTGTGGAGCACTTGTACTGTTTAGGACTTGTGACACGTTTCCATGGTATTGACAAGCCCAGTCACACTTTCGGGTTCCTAGTTGTTTACAGCCGTCTACACAAACCCTGGGTCTGTCTTGGAGCCAGCCAACTTCGTTGCGGGTAGCTTAGTGGGGTGGCCCCCTGAAATATTTTATGAATCTTGTGATTGCTTTGTCGTGAAAGCCTCATTGGGTTTTTATTTGGTTTTTCCGAGGTTGATCATCCGTGTGTTGCTATTTGTGCACCCTGGTAGGGTAAATCTTTCTGAAAGTCGTGTCCGCGGTTATTGACGACTTGGAGCACAGTATCTCAATCATAGACAACTATAACTAAAGTAATCACCTCCACTACAATGTAATGTATAATAAAAGTTTGGCTTTGGCTTTGGCTTGACTAGTAATCACCTCCACTACAATGTAATGTATAATAAAAGTGCCAACAATTGATGGAATTGGAGTGCTCATGCTATCTATATCTGGCTAGTAAGTATTGCAATTACAATGGAATGGTTAACTAAAACGACCCATTGCTTATGATATCAGGATGCCTCATGCTATCTATATCTGACTAGTAAGTGTTACAATTATAATGGAATGAATAAAACTGCCAACCGTGTGAGTTCCTCGGTTTGACTTACTCGCTTGGTCTCAAGGGGGAAATGCTAGGATGGGTATGATTGATGTTAGTATCAGGTTGGTCCCGCGTAGCTCTTTCTTACCTCTCTTTAATAGCCGATAGTTGTATCGAGTCTCTATAGTTTGTTAATATCTTCTTTGCTGCCGCTTCAGTCCACCATACCTATGTAGGCAAGAGCCACCAAATTCTAGACTTGTCGTGTACTGGCCTCAGTACTAACTGCTCTCTTTTTACTTTGCCCTTTGTTGGCACCCCTTTTGTTTTAGCAGGTTTGAGATCGACGACGTTAGCAGGATTACCCTTCTGGATTGGCCTAGGAAGGGTTATGGATGCCATTTATTATTCTTCAGGGCTCTTAGCCCCATTTGCATCTTATCCGTACTCGGATGTTGTATCGTTTTCAAGGTGATTTGGATCTTTGTACTATATATCTATATTATTGACTCGTTGAGTCGTTGTTGTATAAATATGTTCCATGGGTCCCATTATGGACTATTATGTAATGATATCACTTTGTTTTCCACCCGCACACAAGTGCCTGGTGGGCATCTTTGAATCGTTTCTATGCGGTTTGGTGCAAATTGCTAAAACTTGCATAGCTCTTTTTCGAGGGTGTTACAAAGTGGTATCAGAGCTCAGTAGTTGCAATACCCCACTAGTCCAGCCTGTAGGATAACCTAGCTAACAACTGATGTAGAGTGTCAACACTATTTTGTAAAATCAGTTGGATAGATCTGATTAGTTCTGCTTTTACTCCTTACCCCTATGCTATTCTCTTCTTACCTCTACATATTTTGAATCTACTCTTATCTTTTCTTCGAGTCCAGAATTTCTCATGGTTGGGTTTCCATCGTACGTTTAGGGTTTCTCTTCCTCCCTTTTATAACGGTGGAGCTACAATCATCTAATCTGAACCTCGTTTGTTGTACCCTTCGTCCAATCTTTTGACCTTGAACTCTTTATCTATATCTGCACCTTGACGGAAAACATATGAGCATGATGAGAAGTGACGAAGTTGGAGTATACCTTGAGCATGTGTTGTTTATGCCAATGGAACCATCACGGAACCTAATCATTGTGTCTTCTCATACGATTGCTTTTGTATCTTCCGGTGGTTTCCAAAGCAACGACATCATCTACATCAGAAGAGCCTACATCGATCCTTTTGTTCCAAACATTGCTTGTCAAGATCTTTAGTCTAAATTCCGATAGTTGGTTGCATAATTCCCCTATTCATGTGAAGAGTAATGCTTTGATTGTAGGATGGAGTAGCTACCATACCACTACTCTTATCATTCGCTCTTGTACATTGAATTGGTGGATCAAGCAATTTTACTCTTTTCCCGGAAATTAGAGACGGCCTTATCTGTTGAGACCTCTCCCTTCGTCTTTTGTTCCCCGGACTGTTCTCTCGACGAACATGGACAACGACCTCTTGTTGGTGGTGTCTCCATTTTCAACTTGGAGCAAGTATCTTTGTTAGTGGTGTCGCGAGAATCTACACAAAGTGAGAAGATTTAGATCATCAGCCTTATTCCCCGGACCATGAGGCAGATCTCGAGGGCGAGATCCCTTGTTAGTGGTGTCGAATTATAGCACCCCGGGTAAAACCACTACTAGAAAATCACTTGTTGTTTATATTTTTGTGCATCATCATGATCGTATGCTCATGTCATCATGCCACATTCCATTTGAGCATCATCATAACATTATGCATGGTTTGCCTAAAACTATTTTCTAAAAGCCTATCTTTGTTTTCTAAATATTCCCCGTCTTTACTTCGAATCAAAACCCGGGTCTACCTGGATATTTTATTTGTCTAGAAACTATTTGCAAAAGTCTTTTGTATAAAAATAAATGAACAAACAAAATAAAAACTGTTTTTGTTACTAGGGGAGCCAGCCAACCAGGCTAGTGGCCCAGCTAGCCAGCTACTTTCCCGGCCCAACCCAAAACTGATCTAACCCTAACCATCTACCTAACCCTAACCATTCTCTCCTCTACCCCGCCACCACTCCCCTAGGACACCCGCGTGTGCAGCACGCACTCACGCTGTGGAGCACCCACCCATCTGGCCTACCCCACCGACATGCTCCCACCCACAGCGTACACCACCCAACCCCCGCAATGCTCGCCCACCCCCTCATGTCTCCCCGACGGACAAACTCGAACCCCACCCGCACAAGGCCCCACCTCGGCCCCGCACACGCTTCCCGCATCGGTATCCTCGCCACCTACCGCTGGTGTAACACCAATCCTAATTACGGTTTGATATGTGCATCATGAGCATCATCTTTCAAAAGTGCATGCAAAAGAAGAGTAAAAAACCCTAAACCCTAGTTGTTTTCCCCTCTCTCTCTAAAAGCAATTCAAAAGGGGTTTTAAATTTTGAAAACTACCAAAATGTTTGGATCCCAAATAGTATAAAGGGGTCCCTTCAGTATTTTAATATGTATACAAAAGTTTCTGGTATTTTTGAAATGATTCAAAATAGAAAGTATTTGAATATAAAAACAAGAAAATGGAAATAGAAAAAGAAAAAGATTTCTGAAAAGAAAAACAGCTCCTAACCTAATCTGGGCCGAGCCAATCTCTCTACCTGCCGCCCAGCGCAGCCGCCGCGCCCCTGCTTCGCTTGCTCTGCTGCAGCCCGTTTGCAGCCCACGCGCAACCCAGGCCCATTGTACCGTTTCGTCGAGACTATCGTCATCGTCCACCTCTCTCCTCGCTCGAAGCAGGTCGCTAGTGCCATCGTGTCGCTCGCCAGCATGGAGATGCGCGTCACCGATGGTGCCAACATCTACAAGACTCCCCTGGACCCGCGATAAACCCTAGCCTTGCCCAGTTCTTATTCCGCTTCATCTCTCTTTCTCTTCTAGGTGATGAGGATATATATACAGGGATTATAATGATTATGACTGCTTGAACTGGATGGAAATATTGAGTCAAATAAATGATGACTATCAGGTTAATTCATTCCTAGTTCAACATGATGCTTTCATTTATAAGAACTTTATACTGCCTAAGTATTTGTGCTATTGTATGATCATGTACATGGGAGAAAAAGGCGTAGCACGGAGCGAGGAGTTGAAGCATATGGAGCATGGCGTGTGGATCAATGAAGAATGCGCGAGGGAGGATAGGGAGGAAGCGCAAGGAGCTACCAAGAAGAACATCATAACATGGCAGGATCTCTGCCTCGACAGAGAAACGACGCATTTTCCTGCCACGACACAAAAACAGAGTCCTTTTCTACCACGGTAGGCTGCCACGACAAAGAAACAGGCCCAATGTCTGCCATGGTAGAACCCTGAGCTGAACCCAGCTTTGGGTCGGCTTGTATCCTAGTTAGGTGGGACCAAGTCATCCCAAGCTTAGGCCGCTGATGGCTCAATGCACGGCGCTAGAAAAGTCCTGGTGCGGTGTTGATGTAGAGCTCGTTGGAACCCCAAGAGGAAGGTATGATGAGCACAACAGCAAGTTTCCCTCTGTTATGAAACCAAGGTTGAATCGAACCAGTAGGAGCAAGGAAACACCCCAAAGGTGTTGCTAGCTGAGCCTTGACAGGACACACTATCGGTGCTAGTAGCAACATGGAGACCTGCACAACACAACCAAAGAACTTTGTCCCCAACTTGCGATGAGGTTGTCAATCTCGCCGTGTTTTGTGGAAAACAAAGGATTAAACGTATCGAATGGAAAGAAGTAAAAGTTTACAGAAAGTAACACAAAGTAGTAAACAGTTTATAGATTGTATGTAAAGAAAAGGACTGGGATCCATAGTTAACTAGAGGTGGCTCTCCTTAATATAGATAACATGCTAGGTGAACAAATTACAGCGGGGTTATTGACAAACATCGAGAAAGCAATACATTCATATACTAATCATCTTGACTCCTTTGGAACTTGATTGGGCATTACAACATTATACATAGACCGCCATCCAACTGCATCTATGACTAATAATCCACCTTCAGGTTATCATCTGAACCCCCTCCAGTATTAAGTTGCAAGCAACAAATTATTGCTTTACGAACTGTGTGTAAAGTAAACAATACGATTGTTCTATGAACAAAGGATTGTTGTTTTCTCCCTAGTAGAAGAAGCACATCTAGTACCTTAGAGATTTCTGTCACTTCCCCAGATTACCAGAGGCATGAACCCACTATCGAGCATAAATACTAACTCTTGGAGTTGCTAGAATCTACTTGGCCAAGATAGCTAATAACAATGGAAACCATGCAAGATCACAAATAACAAAGACATGATAGAATTAATAATAAATCTAAAATAGCATCTCAATATCCATCGGATCCCCGCAAACACAACATGTAGAATTACAAATAGATGATCTTGATCATGAATGGAGCTCACAAGATCTAAACATGAAAGCACAAAGGAGGAGAACCAGCCATCTAGCTACTACATGGATCCGTAGTCCAAGGATGAACTACTCACGCATCACACCGGAGGCTTGCATGGTGATGAAGAAGGCCTCCAGGGTGAATTCCCCTCTCCGGCAGGGTGGCGGGAAGAGCTTTAGATCCCTCCCGATCTAGGGACGGAGATGACGGCGGCTATAGACTCTTTCGTGGATTTTTGATCGGGTACCTAGGGTTTTCGTCCCTAGGGCATCTTATAGGCGGAAGGGGAGGACGAGGGGGTGCCTGGGCTGGCCACACCACCCCAGGTGCGGGCCAAGCCTGGCCGCGCGGCCAGGTGGTGTGGTGGCACCCTGGCCCCTCTCCGTCTCGTACTCTGGCATCTGATGACTTCCAAAAAATAGGCACTTTGGCTTTTGTCCCGTCCAATTCCGAAAATATTCATTTTCTTACTTTCCTGGAACCAAAAACAGCAGAAAACAGGTACCTGGCACTGTGGCTCTTGTTAATAGGTTAGTCTAAGAAATCATATGAAAAGTACTCCCAAGTGTGGACAAAACACAAGAAAGTGGATAAAACCAAGCATGGACCATCAAAAATTATAGATACATTTGCAATGTATCAACATCCCCAAGCTTAACTCCTGCTCGTCCTCGAGTAGGTATGTGATAAAAAGAAAGAATAATTTTTGAGGTGACATGCACCATCAAAGACTTGATCAAAGTATTTGTAAAACATTGAAAGCTGGGATCATAGTACTTCAATCATAACATGAAAGACAAAGTTCTAGCAATAAGACAAAGAAACTATGATGCAACATGAAAAGGCACAAACAAAAGATTCATGAATAACAATGCTTTGCAAGACGTTTGTTTGTTTCACATAAAGAAAACATAGCATAATAGTATTCAGCTTGTCCCTCATAGAGTAGCAAATATAAATGCATAGGACACCTTCAAAGTTCATAAGAGTGACTAGATACAAATAGTTTAAAACACGCAATATCAAGTTATGCATCAATCAACTAGTCTTGGGACAATGCACATAGAACTAAGAATGGCCACTATGCTCTCGAAGTAGGTGCATAAAGGTAGAAGGTGGAGACTCAACATAAAAGTAAAAGAAAGGCCTTCATAGAAGGAAGTAGGGATTCAAGTCTCATAAAGAGCTTCCAAAAATTATGGTACTTATAGCTTTCAGCTCTCATTGCCCCTATCATAAGCATCTTTAAGGTGATTAAGGTTAAAGTGACACAACTAAGAGGATATGCTTGACAAGTTATAAACCGAAATCTCATGCCCCTTACTTACGAAGACCGAACCTCATGCTACTCAACTTTAGTCACGAGTAAGCTCTTGTCATTGTAAGTACATGTGTATCATTAAGAACCGCCAACGGGGTACCCCTTGCACATGATACAGGAGCTTTCCTATAATCAAAATGACAAGGCAAGCAGACCATGAGCATCTTAGCGATCTTTTTATTTGCTATTTGCATAGGTTTTTATTCAGGATGCTTCATAGAGTGCTCATTATGGTGATGCTGCAAGTTTCCACCATGATTAGGCATGGCTTAGGCTAGCGGCCCAGGCGTTTCTCTAACACACATACAAACTCCATGATCTTAGAAGTTCCACTTTTATTTCACACCGCCGGGATCCGTAAGCAAAAGAACATGATATCAACGGGGTACAAAGTACAAGTGCAATGTTGAAAGCGTTCCCCATGAAACATGGTTCTGCTAATTTCAACTTATAAAGCGCAAGCATATACGCAACAAAGAAGGACCCAATGGTTCAAGTTTATTAGATGGAAAAAGTAAAGTGTGCCATCAAGTTCGTGAGAGCTTTAATCACTAGTTTTCTCATAACAAGTTTAATTTGGAAGGTAAAGAAAAGCATGAATATACTTGGAATAGCATAAACTAGTAGGTAGGTATGGTGGACTCTTTGGAATAACTTGGTTTAGGGAGTTGGATGCATGAGTGGAACTCATACTTTGTTGTGGAGGCTAGCTAAAGACTGGGAGCGACAAACTAAGAGAGCAATCATGGCCATAATCATGCAGAGCGACAAAACATCATTGATCAAAGAATAAAGTGATACTACAAGTTTAAAACTAAAGGATCATAAAGGCTATGGTGACTTGAGATAGTCATAACATGGTGTGAGCATGCGCCAAGTCAACCCAAATAAAGCATCAAAGGAGAATACCACTATACTATGCTTTAATATGCTAAAACAACGCATGATTCATCCAAGGCACATTAAGCAATATCAATTGTTTATAACAAGTCATGCTACAGCAAAGAATACTAAGCATAAAGCCAAAACAATATCAAGCATGGCATGACAGAGCATAGGCCATAGTCAAAAACGAGCTCTTTTTACAACATAAGTATGAACTTTCATACTCTTTTCCAAACCAAACCAAAGTATGAAAGAGGGGGTCCAACCAATTTATTCAGCAAACTAAGCAAACAAAAGAAAACGAAAAACCAAAACAAAAACGAAAAATAAGACGCTCCAAGAACAACACAACTGTGCATGAAACAATAAAAATGAAGCGTTTGGAAGAAACCTGAGATTTTTATTGATGAAGAAGGGGATGCCTTGGGCATCCCCAAGCTTTGACGCTTGTACTTCTTGGATATTTCTTGGGGTGACATGCATGGCATCCGCAAGCTTGAGCTTTAGTCCATTCTTCATCTCATTACTCATTCCTTCCATACACCTGGAATTTTTCCTTCATACAAAACTTCACACAATCTTTATTAGCAACATTAGTGCACTCAAGATAAATAAGTCATAAGGTTCAATTCTACCACCAAATAAACTTCCATTAGAACACTAGCTACTGTAGCACTTCCCTCAAAAAGCTCAATTCCCCAAAAGAACTCAAAAAGGAACCAACAAGAAGCAAATGCAGAAAATGGCAAAAATCTGTCAAAACAGATCAGCAGGTAAAGTCGAAATTTTTCGAAGACCTTCTGTTGCTCAAATCAAAAAGTGTTGAACTAACGGAAGTTAGATAACAACCTGGGGCAGAAGCACAAAAATTCATGCCTCAAAAAGACGTTCAGAGATTTTACACGAAAGTTTACGGTGAAGCATAGAAATCTGTTTCGGGACAGCAACTTTCCCAATCATTACTTCTCTCTCATTAGAGGTTACTCTTGGCACAAAAAGCAAATAAAAATGATAAGGAGCGGTTATTACTTCCAATACTCATCTAAAACTTTTGGGTTATCTCCCAATAAGTACTTTTCTTTAACGCCTTTAAGTTAGGCATAAGAAGCAATAAAAAGAATCAAGTGTTCTCAAATGAAGAAGCATTAAAACCAAATTTTGTTTTCATAGGAGAAGCAAAAGAAATCTTTTATCTATTTTTAGGGAAGTGTTCTATACATTTCTTGAGTGGGAGTTGATATTTAATGGTGCCTTCTTTCATATCAACAATGGCACCAACTGTTCTAAGAAAAAGTCTTCCCAAAGTAATAGGACGAGAAGCATTGGATTCAACATCCAAAACATAGAAATCAACGGGGACATAGGCACTGTTAACCATAATAAGAACATCATTTAGACTCCCCATGAGTTTATTTTTAGCATTATCATCAAGTGGGACATTCAAATAACAATCTTCAAGAGGAGGCAAATCAAGCATATCATAAATCCTTCTAGGCATAATAGAAACACTACTATCAAGATCACATAAAGCTTTGAAATCAAAGTCATTCACTTTCATATTAATGATGGGTTCCCAACCATCTTCTTGTTTTATAGGAATAGAAGCTTTATGTTTCATCTTTTCTTCTTTAATCTTGATGAGAGCATCAGTAATGTGTTTTGTAAAGGCCATGTTCATAGCACTAGGCATTAGGACTTATAGCAAGCTTTTGTAGGAACTTAATAACTTCAGAGATATTGCAACCATCAAGATCAAAATCAAAATTATCATCTAAAGTAGTAGAACTATTATTAGCCTCAGCACAAGTGGTGGTGATAGTAGAAACACTAATGTTTCTAGCAATTTCATCTTCTCTTTCCCATTTAGCATGTAATTCAGCTAATAGTCTAACATTTTCATCAATTCTTACTTGTATAGCATTGGTAGATACAAAGGGCCTATCATTAGTTTCATGTTTAGCAGCCATTTTATTCAAAGAAGATTGAGCTTCAGCCAAAGATGCTATATTTCTTTCAGCATTAGAGAGTTTTTCCTCAATAGTTTTATTGAAAGCAGTTTGTTTACTAATAAACTCTTTAAGCATAACTTCAAGTTCAGAGGGAGCACTCCTATTATTGTTGTAAGAATATCCATAAGCATTACCATTGTTAGGGGGGGTATGGCTTATACTTGTTGTTACCAAAATTACTCCTATAAGCATTATTGCCAAAATTATTATTTCTTATGAAGTTCACATCAACTTGCTCTTCTTGAGAAACCGAAGAGGCTAAAGGAACATTATTTGGATCAATATGGGCTTTCCCATTAACAAGCATAGACATAATAATATCAATCTTATCACTCAAGGAGGAGGTTTCCTCAACAGAATTTACCTTCCTACCTTGTGGAGCTCTCTCGGTATGCCATTCAGAATAATTAACCATCATATTGTCCAGAAGTTTTGTTGCAGCACCCAAAGTGATGGTCATAAAGATACCTCCAGCAGCAGAATTCAATAGGTTCCTTGAAGAATAGTTCAATCCTACATAAAAAGTTTGGATGATCATCCAAGCAGTCAGTCCATGAGTGGGACAATTCTTTACCAAAGATTTCATTCTTTCCCAAGCTTGAGCAACATGTTCATTATCAAGTTGTTTAAACTTCATTATTTCACTTCTCATAGATATAATCTTAGCAGGAGGATAGTATTTTCCAATGAAAGCATCTTTGCACTTAGTCCAAGAATCAATACTATTCCTAGTTAAGGAATTCAACCATTCTTTAGCTTTTCCTCTCAAAGAGAAAGGAAACAATTTCAGTTTAATAATATCACCATCTATATCCCTATGCTTTTGCATCTCACAAAGTTCAACAAAGTTATTTAGATGGGAAGCAACATCTTCATTACCAATACCAGAAACTTGTTCTCTCATAAAAATATTGAGTAAAGAGGGTTTTATTTCAAAGAAAGTATCTTCAGGCACAGGTGGAGCAATGGGTGTGCTCATAAAATCATTATTGTTGGTGCTAGTGAAGTCATACTACTTAGTGTTTTCAAGAGTAGTCATTTTTTTGGGTTTTCAAATAAGAAAGCAAACTAGTAAAACTAATTTTTTGTGTGTTTTTGATAAAGAAACAAGCAAACAAAACAAACATAAACTAAGCGAAACAAAAATAACAAACTAAAGAGATTAGTTGTGAGGGACTCCCCTTGTGAAGATGGCCTTGACTCCCCGGCAACGGCGCAAGAAAAATGCTTGATGGCTCAATGCACGGCGCTAGAAAAGTGTTGGTGCGATGTTGATGTAGAGCTCGTTGGGAACCCCAAGAGGAAGGTATGATGAGCACAGCAGCAAGTTTCCCTCTGTTATGAAACCAAGGTTTAATCGAACCAGTAGGAGCAAGGAAACACCCCAAAGGTGTTGCTAGCTGAGCCTTGGCAGGGCGCACTGATACGTCCAAAACGTATCTACTTTCCTGAACACTTTTGCTATTGTTTCTCCTCTAAACTTGTGTGATTTGGATGCAACTAATGCGGACTGACGTTGTTTTCAGAAGAATTGCCTTGGTGTCCACTTTTGTGCAGAAAACCAACTATCAGGAAAAATCCCGGAAAATATGCCAAAAGTCTTATTTCACCCGAAGACTCCAGGAGCCAGAATACGAGACAGACAAGAGCCCTGGGGTGGCCACACCACCTGGTGGCGCGGGCTAGGCCAGGCCGCGCCAGGGGGTGGTGTGGGCCCCTAGGCACCCCCTCGGCCTCTCTGTTCGCCTATATGGAGCCTTCTGACCTAAAAACTTCGAGGGGTTCGACGTTTTTCCAAAAGGAGTTCCGCTCCGCCGCTACCACCAGATTCCACGAAACAGCACCAGAAACTCCGTTCTGGCACCCTACCACGACGGGGAATTGGAGGAGATCATCGCCATCAGCATCACCATCGCTTCTCCATCGACCATCCATGTTTCCCCCATCTATGAGTGAGTAATCCCCCGCTGTAGGCTATGGGGATGGTAGGGATTGGATGAGATTGTTCATGTAATGGCATCAGATTGTTAGGGCATGGTGCCTAGTATCTTTTATTAGTGCTTTATGACTTTGTTGCGACTTGTTGTGCTTAATGCTTGTCACTAGGGCCCGAGTGCCATGATTTCAGATCTTACCTTATTATTGATTCATTATGATAGTATTGTTTCTGGTCTTATCTATAAGTTGAATACACACGTCGTTGTCCGGAACCTATGGCCCCGAAGTGACAGAAATCGGGATAACCGGAAGGGAATGGCTTTGGTGTGAGGATCACATGTGTTCACGTAGTTTAATGCTTTGCTCTGGTGCTCTATTAAAAGGAACACCTTAATTGCCAGTAGTTCCCTTGTGGCCCTGCTGCAAACGGGCTGGCAGGACAAAAGATGTTGTGCAAGTTCTCATTGCGAGCACGTATGACTATATATGGAACACATGCCTAGGATTGTCTAGTACTTGGATGCTTTATCTTATTTATCTACAATTGCCCTTTGTTCTGATTGCTATGTGAATTGTCTTGTCCATGCAACGCCCGTCCATCCATCCCTATGCCTACCGCACTCGAATCCCACTGTTTACTGCTTTTGTTACTACTGTCTTTACTTTACTACTACGTTTACTTTCCTATTCCTACTACAAAACTGTTGCTACTGATAAACTGTTGTGAGCAAGATTGTTTCCAGGTGCAGCTGAATTGACAACTTAGTTGTTAAGGCTTATAAATATTCTTTGGCTCCCCTTGTGTCGAATCAATAAATTGGGTTTCACTTCCCTCGAAAATACTGCGATACACCCCCTATACTTATGGGTCATCAAGACTATTTTCTGGCGCCATTGTCGGGGAGCATAGCTTTATTTATCAAGTTCACTTCGATTCTCTATTGTTCGCTGCTATCCATCCATCATGGGTAAGTCTCGTGATAGCAAGGTTCCTATTTACCATCGACTACAAGAAGAGGTACGGTTCTTAACACCTCTACCACTCTTGATTCACCGTCTGTTTTGAGTAAGTTCCTTACACCACCACATACACATGCTACACACACTGCTACTACTGCTGAATCTGAAACTTATGATACTTATGATGCTGCTTCTACTGTGCTTGATAAGAGTGGTTCATTAGGTCCTTTCCTAGATGCTACGATTGCTAGAACTATAGCTGGAAATACCAAAACTCCTAACGAAGACACTACCACACATGTTAGCTCACCTGAGTCTAGTGAGAGTTATGATACTGAAGAATATTATGTTGAGATGACCGATGAGTTTATTGAAGAATGTAATAACACCCATGATAGGAGCGCTGCTAAGAGTCTCCTTGAGAGGCGTACTATTAGACCCAAATTATCTCTTGATGCTAAGTTTGCTGCTTCACCCATAAACATTATAGATGAAGATTATGATTTCTCTCTTGATCTATCTTACATAGCTATTGTCGAGAAAGAACCTTTTTGTGGGACTAAGAATGAAAGTGCGGTAGCACATATGAATGAACTTTCTACTATGAGTGGCTTGTTTTCTGATGATATTAAGATGCGTACTTATTTTGTTGCTAAGATTTTCCCTTTTCACTGAAAGGAGAAGATAAAACTTGGTTTAGTAATTTACCTCCTGGATCCATTGATAGCCCTAAGTGCTTGATTAGTACTTTTCTGCAGAAATATTTTCCTCCCAGTGCTAGACATGCTATTTTGCAGGAACTTTTTGATTTTAAACAGGGAGAAAAAAGAGGTATTGCCTGAATCTTGGGCACGGTTTTGTTCTTTGATTCATGCACAGGCTGGAAGTCCATTACCTAAGAATGAGCTTCTTGATATATTTTATAATGGACTAACCAAAGAATCTAGGACATACCTAGATAGTTGTGCTGATTGTGTTTTTAGGAATAGGACTCCTAAGGAAGCTGAGGAATTAATGACTAAAATAAGCAAGAATTATGAAGATTGGACTCCTCCTAAACAAGTTACACCTGAAGTAATTGTACCTGAACCATCTATTCCGGTGCCTATTCCAACATCAAAGAAGAGGGGAGTTATTGAATTAAATGATGAAGTGATGAAGGAAGCTAAGAAATTTTAAACAGGGAGAAAAAGAGGTATTGCCCGAATCTTGGGCAAGGTTTTGTGCTTTGATTCATGCACAGGCTGGAAGTCCATTACCTAAGAATGAGCTTCTTGATATATTTTATAATGGACTAACCAAAGAATCTAGGACATACCTAGATAGTTGTGCTGATTGTGTTTTCAGGAATAGGACTCCTAAGGAAGCTGAGGAATTAATGACTAAAATAAGCAAGAATTATGAAGATTTGACTCCTCCTAAACAAGTTACACCTGAAGTAATTGTACCTGAACCATCTATTCCGGTGCCTATTCCAACATCAAATAAGAGGGGAGTTATTGAATTAAATGACGAGTGATGAAGGAAGCTAAGAAATGTCTTAAGGAGAAGGGAATTAAAGCTACAGATGTCAAGAATTTACCTCCTATAGAAGAATTATGTAAGCCTATTCCCTACTCACCCACTATTGAGGTACACTCTCTCCAACACTTTGATGAAGGTGATATCCCTTACTTGAAACCTCCTGATCAATGCTTAGAAGAATTTGATATCTTTATTGTTAAGCAAGATAACTTTAATAAAAGGGTGCAAAATCATCTAATAGAAAACACTAGAGCTATTGTTGAGTTGAAAGATATTGTGGAAAGAACCTCTAATGATGTTAAAATGATTGTTAAACACTTTCAAATGGTTCAAACTCAAATAGATCAACTCGTTAAAGTGCAAAATGACTTGCTAGTTAATGCTGCTAAAGAAAAACATGCTTATGAAATTAGAACTAGAAGTGGAGCTGCTACCCAGGATCCTCTATATCCTGAGGGGCATCCCAAAAGAATTGAGCAGGATTCTCAACAAGCTGAAAATAGTGGTTCTACTCGTAAGAACAGGAAAAAGAAACATAAAACCGTTGTAGAACCTTCTAAACCTGCTATAGATCCTAATAGTATATCTATCTCTGATGCTGAAACTGAAAGTGGTAATGAAGAAAATGAAGTTCCTAATGAAGAAAAAGTTGAAGAAGAACCTGAAAACCACACTAAGACTACTAAATACACCAAAGAAGATTTTATTGCTAAGAAACATGGTAGTGAAAGAGAACCTTGGGTCCAAAAACCTATGCCTTTCCCTGATAAGAAACACAAGTCAAAGGAAGATGAACACTACAATATGTTTTGTGAGTAGATGAAGCCTTTATTCTTGCAAATTCCTTTGACTGATGCTATTAAATTGCCTCCTTAATCAAAGTATATGAAGGACATTGTCTCGAATAAAAGGAAGATCCCTAATGAAGAAATTTCTACTTTGCTTGCTAATTATTCCTTCAATGGTAAGGTTCCTAAGAAGCTTGGAGACCCAGGGATTCCAACTATCCCTTGCTCTATTAAGAATAGCTATGTTAGAACTGCTTTGTGTGATTTGGGAGCTGGAATTAGTGTTATGCCTTTATCTCTCTATAAGAGGCTTCAGCTTGAAAAATTGATACCGACTGATATATCTTTACAAATGGCTGATAAATCTACCACTATTCCTGTGGGTATATGTGAGGATGTACCTGTTCAGGTGGCTTATAATTGCTTGATATTAACTGATTTTGTTGTGCTTGAAATGCCCGAAGATGATAATATGTCTATTATTCTTGGGAGACCTTTTCTTAATACTGCAGGAGCTGTTCTTAATTGTATTCAAGGAAAGGTGACCTTCAATGTTAATGACAAGGAACATACTGTCTATTTCCCCAAGAAGATTGAAAGGACTTATGGCTTGAATTCAATTGAACATGTGGAAGGCATTCAAGTTGGAGAAACATATTGTCCCATACCAAGAGAAAAATTTGAAACTATTATGATTGGGACCATTGCTATCAAGGTTGAGGCAACACAATCATTAGTGGAGTACAAAGTTTTGTCTCATATGCAATTGTTTTGGTAGCAAGTCTTGATAAACCTTGCTAACAAAAGGATTCCATTGAACAAAACAATGTTTTCATTATGATTATATCCGTTTATTTCTATCCTTTGCATTTTAGTTTTTGCTTTCGTTTAGTTTTATTTTTTGTTGTTAGTTGCTTGCATGCTAGAACTTCTGTAGTACTAGCCTTGTTTTGTCCTTGCATCATGTTTCCAAAAAAGAAAAAAAATCTGTGTGTCAGAAAATTGTTCTTCTATTTCTGAAAAATGCCCAAAAATAAAGTGTCTCGAAAAATTCTAGAAAATTCATATTAAATTTTTACGTGAAAAAGGGGTAGAGGAGTACCTGGTAGGTACCAGGGGGGGCCACCAGGAAGGCACACCATGTGGTGGCGCGGCCAGCCCTGGGTGGCGCCATGCCCTGGTGTGGGCCACCCCTGGCCCTCCACTACCTCTCTCACCTGCCACTTTCTTCTCTCTCCCGAGTAAGCTCCAGTCCATAGCTTAAAATCGCGTTCTTTCTGTGCTTGCTCTCGATTTTTTTGATCTCCTTGCTCAGCCCATCTTTCTTGCTGAAATTTGGAGCATTTGTTCCCTGGTATGTGACTCCTCCCCTTGTCCAAGTAGATTTGTGTTTAGTGGATTATATGTTGAGTATTTTGCTGCTGTAGGTGACTGGTTATGAGAGCTTGTAAGCTTGTTTGATGCTTAGAGATATAGTTTTGATGCATGTTTAGGCCTCTTGCAAGTCCCTATGAGTAGAATCCTTCATTATATTTACTTTGCAATCACTTGTGTAATAGGTGTTTAAATTTCAGAATAGAAGATGAGTGAACACCACCTAAACCAACATGAGCTTTGGGTGCCTGAGGTCATGAAGGTCCACCGGGAGGAGGAAGTTTTTCCCTCCATTTATACATGCTCTGAGTTCATGAGAGCTGCAGGAATTCTACAAGATTTCCACACTTTGGTTTCTAATGCAGGGTTAGAGCACTTTTTGGAAGATGAACCTTGTCAATTTGTGAAGCTAACCATGTCTGTGGTGCAGGACTTCAAATTTAGTCACTCTTTGCCTAACCCCATGGTCCATTACAAAATTTACAATATAGCTGTCGACCTTTCTCTTGATGATTTTTATGCAGCTATTAAGGTACCTCAATGGGGATCATGTAGAAAGATTAAGGAGAGACCTGAACCACTCATGGATTTATATGCAGAAATTTTCCAAGGGAGTAGCTTCTCGAAGGAGAATGGAAAAAACCGTAACATTCATCTTCCCTCCATCCGCTACTTTGCCTACTTTATTGCCAAGTGTGTTCTTGCTAGGAAAACTGCCAATAAGTTATCTTCGTTTGATTTAGCATTTATCTCTGCTGCTCTTATACGAGATAGGTTCTACAACTTGAGTGCTTTGATAGCTTTCTGTCTTGCTGCTAACCGTGAGAAAGGTGGAATTTGTGGAGGCCTCATTGCTTCTCGTTTACTAACATTGCATGGTTTAGTGCCTCATCATCTAGACCTACAGTTTCCTATAGAGAGGCTTGATTTTAATTCCATGATACAACATAAATTTATTTCCTCGTGGGCTAGTTTGAGTGAGTTGTCTTATGAAATAACCTTTCTCAAAGCTGGTTGGAGAAAGAGCAAGTCCGAGCGTGTTGTTCTTTTGCCTGCACCTGTCTTGCTTAACCTTGATAACAGGGAAAGATGGTCCCTCACCGAGGAGGAGCTTGACACGTACTTGGGAGAGCTCTCCCAACAGGAGCAGGACACTAGAAGGGAGGTCACGGATGATTCGGTCCAGCCCTCAAATGAGGGAGAGTCTTCATATCAGCAGCCCGCTTATGATTGGGGAGATTCCTCTTCTTCTCATGGGCCCAGCTACGACCATTCTTACCAAGATCCGCCCGCTTGGAACCCCTATTCGTACATGGATTGATACCCACCTAGGCCAAAATCCAAAGCTTGTGGGGAGGTACGCCGACACCGCACTCATCTCCTTATCATGTTGCGTCGGTACTTTTTATATTCATGTTTTCGTTCTCTTTTTAGTTTTCGTTCTTCTTTGCTTTTGCTTTCTAAAAACACAAAAACACCAAAAATATTTTTGTTGTTTCTCTTTGGTTTGCTTCTTCTTTTTTCCTTGGTTTGTTTTTCCCTTTTGGTTCTTGTTTAAAAATCAAAAACAACAAAAATATTTGTCGTTCTTCTTTGGTTTTTGTGAGTTTGCTACAGGGTTCGGCAGTTCTCAATGGAATATTGGTTTCATATTATTATTCAAGCCACACAAGTGAAGAGCAATAATGAGGATGAATGACAACTTGAGGCGTGGTAAGAGGCTAGTAACGAACTCTATTTGCTTTCATTTTTGTACATATACTCATCACTGTGTGCATGCTTAGTCCTTTCATGTAGAGTGTATGTTTTCTTTGGATACTTAGTAGTTCTTGCTTTCTTATGATTAGCTCCAGCTCGCTAATAGTTTGTAGCATGTCTTATGAATGTTTGCTTGCATTGCTCTATTCATAAATTGGTATGATACCGTGGTATCCTCCTCTGAATGATTCATTTGATTGACTTGGCACATGCTCATGCATGCACATGACTGTAATAATCAGTTAAGCCTCGATGAATTATTTTGCCTCAAGGATCTTGAATCACTCTCATGCCATGAGTAGTCCTGTTTTGTTGCAAGCATGATAATGACAACTATTGCTCTCTCTTTTGTCGCTCCCTTACTATTGCTAGCCTTCACTTCCACTGAGTATGTTTTACTCAAGTTTCCAACTCCCTAAACCAAATATTTCCAAAGTGTTCACCATACCTACCCATTAGCATCATTTGCTACTTCCGTGCATATTCAATATGCCTTGTTTTCTTCCGAATAAAATGTTTGCTTGTTATGAGAAAGTTAGTTAGTAAATCTCTCACGAACTTGATGGCACACTTTATTTTCTTGCACTTAATAAACCTGAACCATTGCGTCCTTCTTTGTTGTGCATATGCTTGCGCTTTATGAGTTGAAGTTAGCAGAACCATGTATCATGGGGACCGCTTTCAACACTTCATAGGTACTTTGTACCTAGTTGATATCATGTTATTTTTCTTATGGATCCCGGCGGTGTGAAATAAAAGTGGAACTTGTAAGATCATGGTGTTTGTATGTATGTTAGAGAAACGCCTGGTCCGCTAGCCTAAGCCATGCCTAATCATGGTGGAAAGTTGCAGCATAACCATAATGAGCATTCTATGAAGCATCCTCAATAAAAATCTATGCACATAGTAAATAAAAAGATCGCCGAGATGCTCATTGTCTGCTTGCCTTGTTATTTTGATTATGGGATAGCTCCTGGGTCATGTGCAAGGGGTACCTCGTTGGCGGTTCTCTATGATACGTATATACTTACAATGACAAGAGCTTACTTGTGACTGAAGTTGAGTAGAATGAGGATCGGTCTTCGTAAGTAAGGGGCATGAGACTTTGATTTATAACTTGTCAAGCATATCCTCTTAGTTGTGTCACTTTCACCTTAACCACATTAAAGATGCTAATGAGTACCATACTTTCAGCATTTGGAAGCCTTTCAAATTACTCAAAACCTTTTTTTCTACTTGTTGAGTCTCCAATTATTCTTTGAGCACTTTATTGAGAGCATAGTTGTCATTCTTTATGTTTGTTCCATTACTTGATTATTTGTGTTATGACATTGATGCTTGTATTCTTGATATCTTTACTTCTAGTCACCACTTGAACTTCAGAGGTGCCTTGGCATTCATAATCAAAGGCAAGCGAGATACCACTCTATCATACCTTTCTACGAGCATTGTAATGTTGCTTATGTTCGTGCTTCATGCTACTTATTATTCTTGAGTTGGAATCTCTTCATAGCTTGCAATGAATATTAAGTAGACTTGGTTGCATACTCTTTATTATGAATTGTCTAGGTAGTTGATCACATTGTTGAGAATATTTACATCATATGAAGCAAATGTGTTCGTGAAAGTTCTTTTATCGCACTCAGATTTCAACTGAATTGCTTGAGGATAAGCAATAAGCTAAGCTTGGGGGGAGTTGATACGTCCAAAACGTAACTACTTTCCCGAACACTTTTGCTATTGTTTCTCCTATAAACTTGTGTGATTTAGATGCAACTAATGCGGATTGACGCTGTTTCCAGCAGAATTGCCTTGGTGTCCACTTTTTGTGCAGAAAACCAACTATCAGGAAAAATCCCGGAAAATATGCCAAAAATCCTATTTCACCCGAAGACTCCAGGAGCCAAAATACGAGACGGAGAAGAGCCCTGGGGTGGCCACACCACCTGGTGGCGCGGGCCAGGCCAAGCCGCGCCAGGGGTGGTGTGGGCCCCCAGGCACCCCCTCGGCCTCTATCTTCACCTATAAGGCGCCTTCTGACCTAAAAACTTCGAGGGGTTCAGCGTTTTTCTAGAAGGAGTTCCGCTCTGCCGCCACCACCAGATTCCACGAAACAGCACCAGAAACTCCGTTCTGGCACCCTGCCGGGACGGGGAATTGGAGGAGATCATCGCCATCATCATCACCATCGCTTCTCCATCGACCATCCATGTTTCCCCCATCTACGAGTGAGTAATCCCCCGCTGTAGGCTATGGGGATGGTAGGGATTGGATGAGATCGTTCATGTAATGGCATTAGATTGTTAGGGCATGGTGCCTTGTATCTTTTATTAGTGCTTTATGACTTTGTTGCGACTTGCTGTGCTTAATGCTTGTCACTAGGGCCCGAGTGCCATGATTTCAGATCTGAACTTATTATTGATTCATTATGATAGTATTGTTTCTGGTATTATCTATAAGTTGTATACACACGTCGTTGTCCGGAACCTATGGCCCCGAAGTGACATAAATCGGGATAACCGGAAGGTAATGGCTTTGATGTGAGGATCACAGGTGTTCATGGAGTGTTAATGCTTTGCTCCGGTGCTCTATTAAAAGGAGCACCTTAATTGTCAGTAGTTCCCTAGAGGCCCCGCTGCAAACGGGCTGGCAGGACAAAAGATGTTGTGCAAGTTCTCATTGCGAGCACGTATGACTATATATGGAACACATGCCTAGGATTGTCTAGTACATGGATGCTTTATCTTATTTATCTGCAATTGCCCTATGTTCTGATTGCTATGTGAATTGTCTTGTCCATGCAACGCCCGTCCATCCACCGCACTCGAATCCCACTATTTACTGCTTTTGTTACTACTGTCTTTACTTTACTACTGCTTTTACTTTGCTATTACTACTACAAAACTGTTGCTACTGATAAACTGCTGTGTGCAAGATTGTTTCCAGGTGCAGCTGAATTGACAACTCAGTTGTTAAGGCTTATAAATATTTTTTGGCTCCCCTTGTGTCGAATCAATAAATTGGGTTTCACTTCCCTCGAAAATACTGCGATACACCCCCTATACTTGTGGGTCATCACGCACTACCAGTGCTAGTAGCAACATGGAGACCTGCACAACACAACCACAGAACTTTGTCCCAAACTTGCGATGAGGTTGTCAATCTCATCGTGTTTTGGGTAAAAAACAGGATTAAACGTATCGAATGGAAAGAAGTAAAAGTTTGCAGAAAGTAAACACAAAGCAGTAAACAGTTTATAGATTGTATGTAAAGAAAAGGACCGGGATCCATAGTTCACTAGAGGTGGCTCTCCTTAAGATAGATAACATGTTGGGTGAACAAATTACAATGAGGGAATTGACAAACATCGAGAAAGCAATACATGTATATACTAATCATCTTGACTCCTTTGGAACTTGATTAAGCATTACAACATTATACATAGACCGCCATCCAACTGCATCTATGACTAATAATCCACCTTCAGGTTATCATCCGAACCCCCTCCAGTATTAAGTTGCAAGCAAGAAATTATTGCTTTACGAACTTCGTGTAAAGTAAACAATACGATTGTTCTATGAACAAAGGATTGTTGTTTTCTCCCTAGTAGCAACAGCACATCTAGTACCTTAGAGATTTCTGTCACTTTCCCAGATTACAAGAGGCATGAACCCACTATCGAGCATAAGTTCTAACTCTTGGATTTGCTAGCATCTACTTGGCCAAGATAGCTACTAACAACGGAAAGCATGCAAGATCAAAAATAACAAAGACATGATATAATCAATAATCAATCTGAAATAGCATGTCAATATGCATCGGATCCCCGCAAACACAACATGTAGAATTACAAATAGGTGATCTTGATCATGAACGGAGCTCACAAGATCTAAACATGAAAGCACAAAGGAGGAGAACCAGCCATCTAGCTACTACATGGATCCGTAGTCCAAGGATGAACTAGTCACGCATCACACCGGAGGCTTGCATGGTGATGAAGAAGGCCTCCAGGGTGAATTCCCCTCTCCGGCAGGGTGCCGGGAAGAGCTTCAGATCGCTCCTGGTCTAGGGATGGTGAAGACGGCGGCTATAGACTCTATTATGGATTTTTGATCGGGTGCCTAGGGTTTTCGTCCCGAGGGCATCTTATAGGCGGAAGGGGAGGCCGAGGGGGTGCCTGGGCTGGCCACACCACCCCTGGCGCGGGCCAAGCCTGGCCGCGCGGCCAGGTGGTGTGGTGGCACCCTGGCCCCTCTCCGTCTCGTACTCTGGCATCTGATGACTTCCGGAAAAATAGGCACTTTGGCTTCTGGAAACATATCGCCAAAATCCTGCAAAAACAGTAGATACACCAAGAGAAGTAGGGGTCATGTCGTTAGAAACCAATACCTCACCCTTATACATGAGCACAAGTGGCATGGCTGTAGGATCCTCATGAAACTCTCTCATATCTTCCTTGGTGGCTAATATCACTAGACCAGGCACTCTCTCACTATGCGATATTGTCATCGTATTCCACACTTAGAGGATATGCTAGATGAATTGAGAGGTATTGCTATTTTCTCTAAGATTGATTTCCGTAGTGGTTATCATCAAATTAGGATGAAAGAAGGGGATTAATGGAAAACTGCTTTCAAAACAAAATTTGGTTTGTATGAGTGGTTAGTTATGTCGTTTGGTCTTACTAATGCACCTAGTACTTTCATGAGATTGATGAATCATGTTTTGAGAGAATTTATTGCTCGTTTTTTGGTTGTTTATTTTGATGATATACTTATCTATAGCCACAAGGAAACTGAACATTGTAATCATATCCAACAAGTTTTGCAAGTGTTGCATGATAATAAATTGTATGCTAATCTTGAGAAGTGCACATTTGCAAAAGATAAGGTCATATTTCCGGGATTTGTTGTATCTAAGCATGGGGTAGAGGTAGATATGTGTAAAATTGAATCAATTCAAAATTGGCATATTCCCATGAATGTTAGTCAAGTGCGTAGTTTACATGGATTAGCTGGTTTCTATAGGCGCTTTGTGAAGGATTTTAGCACTATTGCTGCACCATTGAATGATTTAACTAAGAAAGGTGTGCCATTTGTGTGCAGCGCAGCCCAAGTTAATGCTTTTGATACATTGAAACATTTTCTTAATTTTGCACCATTACTTGCATTACCTGATTTTTTGAAGCAATTTGAAGTTGAATGTGATGTTAGTGGTATAGGTATTGGTGGCGTTTTGATGCAAGAGGGTCGCCCTATAGCATATTTTTCTGAGAAACTTACTGGTGCTAGATTGAACTATCCTATTTATGACAAAGAATTGTATGCACTTGTTAGAGTATTTGAAGTTTGGCAACATTATTTGTGGCCAAAAGAATTTATCATACATTCTGATCATGAAGCATTGAAGTATTTTAAAGCTCAATCAAACTTGCATAGAAGATTATCTAAATGGGTTGAGTTTCTTGAATCTTTTCCGTACATAATTCAGTATAATAAGGACGAAGAACTTGTTAATTGGCGCGAATATGAGGCTTTGAAATCCCACTTGCCACATGTGTTTACTCACACGGTAGATGCCATTGACAAGAATATCCAGGACATGCAAATGACATTGGATCAGAATGTTCGTGCAGTCACTACTATTCAAACACAAGTGACAACAATCAATGTCAATGTCGCAACTTTGCAGTGTTCCATTAAGGCCTTGACAGTAGCAATACAGCAACGGCAGGAACACCCACTTGCTGATGCTTTTGATGACTATGATGAGGGTAGTGTGGCTGATGCGGCCCCACATCTTGTCAGGGACATGCCAATCCCCCTGCACCTGCGCCTACTGCTCCACTTGCATATGGCCGCGGGTTTGCTCCTATTGGGCATGCTCAACGTGTTCAGAACCAAGCTGTTGATGATGGTTTGGGCAAGCCAAAATTCTCAATTCCCAAGTTTGATGGCTCAATTGATCCTGAAGATTACCTCACATGGGAGTTGAAGATTGAGAAACTCTGGCGATTGTTTGACTATCCAGAAGACAATAAGGTCAAGCTTGCAGCGTCAGAATTTGATGGATATGCTTTGCACTGGTGGGATGCTCTGGTGCAGAATCAAAATGATGATAATCAACTTCCTATGATGGATTGGCAGGAGATGAGGAGCATTATGAAGGCTCATTTTATACCCACCAACTACTTGCGATTAGTTTTTGATAAGTTTACACAATTGAAGCAAGGAACCATGACCGTTGATGAGTATTACATGGAGATGGAGATGCTTATGCAGTGTGCTAGAGTTCGTGAATCTCTTGAGATGACCATGTAGCGAATCCTCAACAATTTGAAGTTACCAATCAAGAGCATTGTTCGTCATCACAAGTATTAGACTATGAATGAGCTATTGCACCATGCTATAGAGGCCGAATCGTAGTTGGCTAAAGAAACTAAGTCACGTGCGAGGTTTCCATCTACTAGTCGTTTTTCGGCGAGGTCTACACCGCCACCACCTACGGCGACACCTGCAATTGCTGCTGGCCACCCTTCACCATTGGCCAAGCCTGCTCCCACGTCTTCTTATGGTTCCAATGCTAGGAAGCCCGCTGCTCCTGCTGCTAGCTCGGGTTCCAATGTGTCAACCGCGCGTACGCGCGATGTGGAGTGCCATACTTGTGGAGGTCGAGGACACTACAAGAGAGATTGTCCCAACCGCAAGGTGATATTTGTCAATGAACAAGGAGAGTATGAGAGTGGAGATGATGTTGATACTCATGGCAATGATGGATATGACAATCAGGATGGTATGGATGCCTTCCCTGAGAATGCGCCTACGATAGTGGTCTCTCCAAGTACCCTTAGTGTACAGCCTATTGTTGATTCTCAGCACTACAACTTGTTCCAAACAAAAGCACTCGTTGGCCCTAACAAAGCTTGCAAGGTAATCATTGATGGAGGTAGCTGTAGAAATCTTGCAAGTAAGGAGTTATGTGTCAATCTGAATTTGACTTATTTACCTCATCCCAAGCCCTACTACATACAATGGTTGAGTGACAATGGTGAGATGAAGGTAAACCATATGGTACGTGTGAATTTTGAAATAGGACCATACAAGTATTCTATTCACTTTGATGTGGTTCCTATGACTGTTTACCATCTCTTATTGGGTCGGCCTTGGCTTTATGATCGCCATGTGCAACACAATGGTCGTGCCAATACATATCACTTGGAGTTCAAGGGCAAGAAGAATAATTTGCAACCAATGACACCACAGCAGATTGTGAATGAGTCTCGTTAGAAGATAGAAGTGAACTTGAAGGAAGCATCTATAGATAGGCGAGAGAGTGTTGCAGATGTAAATGATGTAATAGAGCCCAAAAAGAGTGATATCTTTGTGCACCGATAGATTGAGCAATCTTGTGCCTGTTTTACTTTGAGCTTTGCTAGTGTCTCTCCATCATAGTGCAACACCCTTCATAGTTGCATTGCTACATTTATCTCCATGTTTGTGTTTCTTGGGTTGTTGTACGATCAACACTAGGACTTGTTTGCGATGTAGTTAGGATAACATACCTAGAGCTCCACCATAAATAACCTGTGTGCCTTGTGATCGTTCTCCATACCCTTGATATTCACTTCATCACATCAGTGCATAAGTCTTTGATTTTGTTTGGTAAAGCATCTCTATTTACTTTGGAACAGTAAGATCTATTTTCTTGTCAGTTGTGAGTGAGTTATGAGTGTTCCACCAAGCAGATTTTGTTTTGTGCACTAACATACTAATCATGTCTTCTAGTAGTGTTGATGTGATGTAGAAAAAGGATGCAGATGATTATCCCTTTTGATTATAATCTTATTGCAGTAGCACATGTTGGGAAGAGGAGTCAGGAGTGGTGCCTAATTCGGGTTTGTTCCACTTCATCACATAAATTTGTTGTAGACAAGCTGCTACTACCATTGATACTTGTTCTTCCATAAATTTGGTTAGTGCCGAGGTTGTTGAAAAGCTACAATTAAACACAAGTGCATTAAAAAACCCATTTATGTTAGCAACTTATGGTCATGCACTACCAGTTACTCAGATCGCATCTGTTCCACCCACCATTTATGGCCCTAGCAGGACGATTTCTTGTTTTGTCGTTCCTAGAGCGTTTAACTCCTATGATATCATGTTGGGAACAAAGTGGTGTAATCACTTTCAAGTTGTGTTTGGTAGTGATTTTTCTGATCCTTCGATCGTTTGGAATGATAAGCACACTTGGTTATCACATACACATATTAAGCAATTTCAGGAGATTAGGCGTCAAAACCTATGTGCACTTGTAACCACCAACATTAAACCACACGTTGATCATGTCCTAGAAGAACCAAGAGTGATAACTGATGAGAAATATGAGGTTTGTACTAATGTAATCATCTCTACTCCTAGTGTTGTTTCTTGGGATATCTAGGTTACTTTTGAAGAAAAGGAGATGTCTATTTTACAACCTGTATCACTCGACTGTGCATTTTCACTTATGGAGGGTATTTTAGTACCTACCACAACTGAGGAGATTGTTGATGGCATTGGTACTGATTTGGAGCTTCAGCCAACATGTGCGACATATTGTGAGTCTATTCCTTTACTAAAGCCTTCTTGTGACTTGCCTTGCACTACTGTTTCAGCACCATGTGATAGTTTACCAAATTCAAATTTTGATCATGTGGTACTGATTACAGATAAACAAATACTTGCTCGAATACCACCTGCTGATATTGTGTATTCCATCATGCTAAATTTCATGTCTAAATTCTAGCACATATTCTCCTTGTTTCACTTTCAATCTAATTGGTGAATATAGCATGGATGAAAATTTTCTTGTGGATCACATATGCATTACTTGTGATAGAATCGTTGAACTGAAACAAGATGTTTTCAGCCATATATGCAATGTGTCACAAAATGTTTGTTATGGGACAATAGTTCATGTTTGAGATATTATGGAAATACATTCTGGTCTAGTTGATATATTGCAACCAACACAAGTAATTTTACCTATGTTGGATTGTTCTAATATTACTAGAATAGAAATCGAGTTTTCATATTCGTTGTGTTTGTCCCAAAAGTCTTTGTATAGTTATGTTACTACTTTAGACTTCACTGATATTTGCAAATTGAGTTGCATCTTACATACTGGACAACATGATCATGTTCATAAAAATCAGAGTAGCGTAGTTGAAGCATGGCATGAATCAATTTGGTTTTCGCACATATTGAATTGGTTTGATCTTGTTCACAAATTTGATCATAGAGCTTCTTTGAGAAAACTGAATTTAATATTGAAGAACAAGACTATCTATTTAGTTGTTTTTCACCATGATCATGATTCTTTGTACTTCACTTATACCTGCAATTTAAGTTGCTTGATGTATACTGGACTTACTTTTCATGTGAACAACAATAATACAACATGTTATATATTCATACACTTTGTGTACACGTTGTTCTTTTTGTTTCTTCCACTTTTAGCTTACCCAAAGCCGTGGACGGATTTTCATGAAGAAAGGGAGGAGGATGGGGATATATAGAGGGATTATGATGATTCTAACTGCTTGAACTGGAAGGAAATATTGAGTCAAATCAATGATGACTATCAGGTGAATTCATTCCTAGTTGAACATGATGCTTTCATTTATAAGAACTTTATACTGCCTATGTCTTTGTGCTATTGTATGATCAGGTACATGGGAGAATAAGGCGTAGCACAGAGCGAGGAGTTGAAGCATATGGAGGATGGCATGTTGATCAATGAAGAATGTGTGAGGGAGGAGAGGGAGCAAGCGCAAGGAGCTACCAAGAAGAAGATCAACACATGGCAGGATCTCTGCCGCGGCAGAGAAATGATGCGTTTTCCTACGACAACACAAAAACAGAGTCCTTTTCTGCCACGGCAGGCTGCCGTGGCAGAGAAACAGGCCCAATGTCCGCCATGGTAGAACCCTGAGCCGAACCCAACTTTGGTCGGTTTGTATCCTACTTAGATGGGACCAAGTCGTCCCAAGCTTAGGCCCCTGCCCCCAAACCTCTCAAATAGATGGGGCGCACTACTAGTTTGGTTAAGACCATGTTTAAACTATTATGGAGTTGCTTCTTTCAAAGAACCTGTGTAATTACCCTGTGATCGATTTATACTACTACAATTGAGTGTGATATGTTGTTCCATTGGGACTTAGTGGATTGCAAACTACCGTTCATGGTCGAGGGCTGTGTGCACAAGAGCGTGGTGTTGTGAATACCCCACAAGGTTCGGGAGTTGTTGCATTGGCATCAGTGTTCGAGTGGGAGAGTTCACAGCTACAGGCTATTTATCTATCCACCATTATCATCATCGACAAGTGCTTGCTAAGAAGATCGGGCCACCCCATATCACTAGGTGGAGCCTGAAACCCTAGCTTCAGACCTCGCTAGTGTCCCACCACTCCAGGCCAACCCGTGGGGGCTACCGGGCTGCGGTACCAAAGTTCGCGGGCGAGTGCACCGCGGTACCTAAGTTGCCTGAAATTTCCGCGTTTCGAAATGTTGGGCCGCCAACTACCAAGAGGGGCCATTTCGATGCAAACTCATCTCACCCTACCAAATCCAAACATTCCGTGAAACTGCCTCGTGAAGTAGACGGTCGGGACCCTCATGTCAGTAATATTTCCGTGACGCGAGCGCCAACGCGGCAACCACGTAGGCAAAATGAGAGACTAAAGGAGCATGGTGCGTTGGCCACATTCACAAATCCACTACCTCCCTCCTTTCGCATCAACCCTAGCATCGGCGGCGTCGAAATCCCCTCTCCAACCAGAATGATCTCTTCGAGCATTTGACTTCCAGCGCCAAGTTGCTGCACCTACTCGCTGCAACCGACCTCTAATTCTGAATGTCATGCCAGCCGTTGCGACGATCTAGCCTGCCTCTACCGCCGACGAGCTGAGCAGCATGAAGGATGGCAAATCCATTTGCCGAGGAAGAAGTACTTCTAGCTAATTGCGGGTGAGCTACTCTTTTCTTTGCTATTCGCACTACCTATAACTTCTAGATGGCTATTGGCATTACAGAGATATATCGAACATAGAATTGTTTGCTAGCACGACGCTGACACACAATTCTTATCTTTTGTCTCCAATTTTCTGCCAAGTAGGATCTCCGCTGAACCCAAATACACGGTTCTGGTCACCATCGGCGGCTACCTCATTAAATTAGCACATGGGAAGAGAACGTGGAAACAAGCTCAGAATCTGAAGATGGAAGTAGCACCTGTGTAGTTATGCACTATCCCTGGTTTGGTTGCTGATGTGCGTGAACTTGCTAAAATGAGGCCTGAGCAGACTGCACGGTTCAGCATCATTCTTGAACGAGGCTTCAAGGTTCCTATAGCTTGTGACAGTCAGCTAATTGGGTTGATGAAACAGCATGTTAGGCTTCGCGTGGTTATGCTGGTGTGTAACATACTGGATGAGGAAGCTCCTGCTACTGGGAGTCACCCAGCTATTATTGGACAGGGACATCTAACTCGAACCCCTGCTGTTGTTGAGAAAAATGTGGTTCCTCATACGCGACATGCTTCTTTCAGGCAACCTCCTTGTAGGAGTCCCCGTATCGCTGTTGTGGAAAACTCTGCTCTAGAATCTGCAGGTACTGGTCATCCCTGTGGTGTTGTTGCTCTGGCTGCTGTTGAGAAAACTAAGGCTTCCGAAGGCGGCCCCGCTATTGTTACCAAGACCGCTTCCTTGTGTGCTGCTCCTCCTCGAAACTGTCCTCAAGTTGTGCGAACCCGTGCTCTGGAATCTGCTGGTACTTGTCGTCCTCGTGTTGTTGTTGATCTGACCGCTGTTGACCCAATCCCTGCCGATGTTGAGCAAACTAAGGCTTCCGGAGGCTGCCCCACTGTTGTTGCAAAGACTGATGCCATGTGTCCTCCTCGAACCCGTTCTCAGGTTCAGAGAGCTGCTGGTCTAGAGCTAGCTCATGGTCTGGACTCTGCTAGCACTCGAAACACTGTTGTTGTGGGAACTGCTCCTGATCTTCGATGTGGCATGGCAGCAGCTGATCCTATTGTGGCTGCCATTAGAAGGGGCCTTGCCTGTCCACCATGTAATGTAGCTCCGGCTGCTAAGGGCCCTCGTCTTGCTCCTGTTCCTGGTACTTCCACTGAGGTTGATCTAGCTAATGATGACGCTGGTGATGGCGGCGATGGCATTGGGGCTAGGTCTGATGGTGCCGCTCCACCTCTCGAACCTCTCGGAGGTTTCTATCCTGAAGAACCTGATGATGGAAAAGTAATTATCCATATCGTTGTCGCGGATTATATTGCAAAATTAGATGATGGCACAGAAAATTCTATGAAGAGTTTGACGTAATCCTTGGCAGATATGATCCTGAAGTGGTAGAGTTATCTGACCTGATGGCATCGTTACGTGTGAAGGTGTTGTGGGGGTCCTCCTAGGAAGCACGTTTGTTATATTTTGGTTATAGGAGAAAAAAGGGTATCGAAGTGAAAGATACCAGGGATTTAGTCGTACCGTTTACAAGGAAACATTATATGGGTGAAGTGTACTTCCACTTGATAGTGCAAATGGTTGGAGAGGAATTGGAACTCGACAATAGAGATGATGGACTTTTAGAAGGCATGCGTGACCTGATCCATGGCATTACTAGGGCTGGTGTGACTGAGGTTAGCTTCGAACAGAGGAGAGTCTTACAGAGGAGCGTCATAAAGAGGAGCAGGAAGAGCCTCCCCAGAAAGGGCACCCTGAAGAAGAACGTCACCAAGGAGACCATGCCAGAGAAGAGGACGCCCAAGAGTCTAACAAAAAAGGCACCACGCCGCAGAGTACACCCCTGAGATCCAGTCAAAATGCCACACCGAACAGTAGCAGCAAACGCTAAGAGGGCTAGCACGGTGGTGAACACTCCCAGGAGTGGTAGCAAAGAGGCGAAGATGGCCAGCACGGAGGCTACCACACCCAGTCGGAGCAGAAAAAATTCTAATTTGGAGTGGAACATGCCGTTGTCAGGGAATAATGCCAGCACGAAGGAGAACATGCCCAATAGTAGCAGCAAAAGGGCTAATTTGGAGCGGAACACGCCGTTGAGGTCAGGCAATAATGCTAGCACGAACGAGAACATGCCCAATAGTAGCAGCAAAAGGGCTAATTTGGTGTGGAACACGTTGCTGAGGTCAGGCATTAATGCCAGCACGAAGGAGAACACGCCCAATAGTAGCAGCAAAAGGGCTAATTCGAAAACACGCCATAGAGGTCAAGCAATAATGCCAGCACCTTGGAGCCAAAACCCATGAGGGGAGGCAGTAAGGAGATCACACCCAAGAGCGGCAGCAAAAAGCCTAGTTCAATGGGGAATGAAACGCAGATGTCAAGCCCTACTGATACCATCAGGAAAGATTACATCAGGAAGGAGGATGTACACATGAAGAGCAAGATGGTTCTGTAAGGTCAAGATGAAATTGATTCTGACTACTGTTTGTCCACTGAAGTAGCTGGGATGCGTGCAAATGTAAGACCACCCCATGTGGTTGCAGCAGAACCAACCGAGTGTCTTAGAGAAAACAGAGTTGCCGGTGAGGTGGATTGGGGCAATGTTCCGGTCCATCCGGGTGGAGACGATGGTGCAGCCCCACCCATGGGAGTCCATATGATGTGTGCAGTACTAGGCATTAGAGGCGATGGCAAGGATTCTGAATCAGATGAAGAAGAAGGCACTATAGAGGATCAAGAATCTGGTGATGATGAAATAGACGAGGAACTTAATGATGAGGCTGGTATCCCAGTCAATGATTTGGGTGTTGAAGTAGAAACATGACCACGAGTATCCTATAATTTCGGTCGGCACCGAGTTCAGGAGCATGCATGAGTTCAGGATGTCTTTCCGTCATTTTTGTATCAAGGGGGAGTTCGACGTTTATCGACTGAAGAACACTGCCGAGAGGTATGAGGCCGTTTGCAAGTTAACGTGGATGAATGGACGGGTCGAGGTACATTGTCGATGGAGGATCACAGCAAGAGCCTTACCTGCGTCGAATGCAATTAGGGTACTAGGGCAATGAATGCAACAAACCATTAGAACTCTCTCTCTTTTCACTCTATAACTAAAATTGATGTGCGATATATTTATGGCAACTAGTCGACTCCGCTTATTTTTTAAATGAATCTGTCTTGCAGGTGAACAAAATGGGCCCTCCACACATGTGTCCGATAGGAAGCAAACTGAAATCCTCAATGGCTGATACGGAGTGGGTGGCTATGCAATCTATGTCCATACTAAAGGATAACACTAAGGAGACCGCGAAGAATATTTAGACTAGCCTCTGTTCTAAATACAACATTGTCCTTCCGTATTACACGGTTTGGAAAGGTGAAGAGAAAGCTCTAGGGGTCTTGCACGGGGATTGCACCAATAGCTTCAGGATGTTGTACAACTTCAAGGCGGAGGTACAAGCTAGGTGTCCGGGGAGTGTTGTGGAGATTGACACCGAATCAGAAGGTGGTAAAATATATTAAAAGAGATTTTTCATGGCGCTTAAACCTTGCATCCAGGGATTCAAGGATGGTTGTAGGCCGTATCTGAGTGTAGACAACACTGTCCTAACTGGCAAATGGAAAGGTTGCCTGCCATCTGCCACAACACTTGATGGTCACAACTAGATGTTCGTAGTGGCATTCAGGCTGTTTGAAGCAGAAACGGAGGAAAACTGGGTCTGGTCTATGAGGCAGCTTAGGAGATCAATATGCCACATGGATCCATTGGCTATATCCACGGATGCATGCAAAGGGCTGATGAATGCAGTGAAGGCGGTGTTCCCGTGAGCTGAAGGTAGAGAATGTCATGCCCATATGATGCTCAACTTGTACTCACACTACGCAGGCAGCATATTTTGTTACATGTTTCCTGCTGCTAGAGTTTACAAACCTAGTAGCAGCAAATATTTCATGAGCAAGATTTTTGCAGAAGCCCCTAAACTTCTAGAGTACTTAGCCATCCATCATTCGCATCTATGGAAGAGGAGTCAATTCAACCCTAACATCAAAGTTGATTACATAAGCAACAACCTTGCAGAATGCCTGAATAACTGGGTGAAGGACATAAAAGTGTGTCATGTTCATATCTTGATGGATATCATACGTGGTATGATCATGAAGCTGTTAAATATAAGGAGAGAGATTAGTAGGAGACTTAGAGGACATATGCTACCGCCCGTTGTACAACAATTGCACAAGAGAAGCCGAGGACTTGCTCATCTTAAGGTTCTCCCGTCAACCAGCAGAAGCTGTGAGGTGGTCGATATGTCCAAGAGTGGCAAAAGGGATGTTGTGAACATCTAGCTGCGAGAATGCACCTTCTTAGAGTGGCAGCATACCGGGAAACCTTGCGACCACGCCTTGGCCTTCTTGGTGAAGAAAAGAACTCTACCACATTTGGATCAGTATTTGTCAGACTACTACTCTATGGAAAAGTTTAGAGCTGCGTATGCTAGATCCGTCGAGCCATGTACAGTCCCATCTCAGTGGCCTCAAGTCCAACTGTCTTTCGAGCTTTGCCAGCCAGTTACAAAAAGGGGCAGAGGAAGACCTCAGGTGAATAGGTTTAAGAATTTTCTCGAGAAGAAGGGTTCGGCTTTCTATGCTATAAAGAACGGCAAAAACAGATGCAAGACCTGCCATCTTATAGGCCATAGAGCAGCGTACTGTCCCCTTAATGCTCCCAAACCTAGGTATGAGATGGTACATTCACACAAAAAATTGTTTATAGTCTGTAGATATAAGATAGTAATCCATGTACTTTTTTTATAGGAAGCGCAAGGTAAGAAACAAGACAGCCGACTCAGTGATTTTGCTGTGGGAAGAAAACCAAAACGAGTGGAGTGATGATGCTAGACAAGATTCTGATGCTGATTGGCCTGACTTCCCTCGACCCGGAGATGCAGGGTACATGGAGGTACGAAAAATTGGCACCCAGGAAGAGGAAGAAGGCAGGAGATGTAGAAGCTAGTGGACGTGAAGGAAAGAGGAAGAAAGTTGGCACCCAAGCAGAGAAAGAAGGCTAGCAGTGTAGAAGCCTAATGATGTATTGAACTTGAACCTATATATGTAGTTCGGTTAAACTCTGGAGCTGTGTGTGTGGAACTTGTCAGGCGAAACAATCTGCCTCCCGTACTCGGAGTAAAATGTATCGCGACTTTAGGATTGGATAATGCTGAAGCCACTAGTTGAATCCAAAATTGTGACTGTGCCACTACTATCTGAACAATCGCGATAGCTGAACGGTTAAGGGGTCTCCAAAATCGATGGGTGTTAGTGGCACAGACATGAATTATTTATAGGCGCTTAATAAATCCCCGTTATTGGCATTACACTTATGATAAGTATCTGGACTGAAAACCAATTTCTAAGCTGGCTGCTACACTCCACGAAGCAGCAACTTATTTCAGCTGCTAGACAAAGACTTGGCAACATAAACTGCAAATGCAACAGATAATGCCTAGATAATGAGGAAATTGTTTCCACTATCTGGCCTAATCTTGAGCCCGTCTGTCTCACCACCTCCCCGCCCCTACCCTCTCCCCTGCACCTGGCGAAGCTCCCGGATCTCTCGCTCCATCGCATGAATCTCCTCTTTCTTGTCCCACACAGCATCACGTAGATCCTGAACAAGCTCTTTGTGAAAACCTGTCAGTGGTTTTTCGATCCACACAAACTTGTCACAGCCAGTCCCCTTCCCTTCCTGTGAAGTAGATCGAAGGAAACAAAAAAAAGAATTACATTACGCTTTGCGGATCCGGGTTACCATTGTGCCTACAGTACAAACTTACCGCTCTAATGCTGTAGTTGCTGAATTTTCCTATAGTATTTTCGTCGGTCCACAAAATCCATCTCGGACTCTTCTCACCGCACAAACACAACATATCAGGGTAGTAATCGTAGTGTGCCCTCCGGTACCTGATGGGGGCACCCACCTGACGGCGTTGAGCCGACCCTGATTCCGCCCGAGACGAACTACATGAGCTGCGAGCCATGAGCGAGAGGAGCGAGGGCAAATGAAAGAGGATCCTTTTTATGTCAGGGTAGTGGTGAAGCATGATTTATCCCCACCTAATAACTCGGGCAGAATCCTACCGTCCACATTTGGCTGACAGGTGGGGGACCTAGCGTGTGGACTTGTCAACCAAATCTCGCACCTTCGTGGTTCAAAGGCCCTCTCTCGCGCATTGGACGAAATCTTTTGGCACCTTGCCTGTGTACATATCATTGGGAGGCCTTGCTCACGAACCAAACACGCCTGGCCCACAATCTTACTCCCTCTTAGGAACTTGTCATGGCTCACGCCGGCAGATCAATCCGCTGCATCGCTTCTGGTAGGGCTCACCGCGGCGGATCCACCCCAAGATCCTACCGTCGTAGTATCAAATGGCCATGGTTTCTTGAGATGAGCGACGGTGCTACGTATGCAAGCTTGGCCCATCCTACCTATAGAAGGACTGATGCAGCGTCAAGCTCGAGCAGTAGCTGCCAGGCGCGACGGCGCTCAGTTCATGCCAACCCCGTCACCTTCGTCATTGTCGATTCCGATGTGGAGGACGACGGGGACAAAGCTCTGCAGAACGCCATTTTTGCCTTCTTGGCAAAGGGAAAGCCACGGGCTGGAGTGGATGTCGTTGGGAAGGGCACGGCAGTGTCACCAATCGAGGTGGACTCCGACGACAGTGTTGTGATGTGGGTTTAGATGTTGTTAGGATGGTTGCAATTTCGGTTGTGTTTAGCGCGAGTACAATTATTGTAATGGGTTGTCGCGCTATATTGAGAAATATGTGAAATAGCAGCGTGTGAGTGCTTCCACTTTAGAAATTGTGTCTGTGCCATTTGCATGTTGCATTATCAACGTGGATTACATGTAAACAATCCAATGAAAATCAGATTACAACCATCAGACGGGAGTGGCAGGATGGAAGAGAAGTTGGGACAATCGCTTCAAGGGGAAGGAAGAGAAGGGGGCGTGACACTGACAGGTGGGCCCTTGGAACACGTGACACTGACATGCAGGGATGGGAGCACACGGTATTGCCAGTCTGTCCAGAGCAAGTAGACTTTGCAACGTGACAACAGCAAGCTGATTGGACCAATAACTCGTCGAAGTATTAAGGAGTACTAAAAAAACTACAAATGGGGTACATTCGCACAACATGTATGCTCTACGCACCTGAGAAGCATCGCTTAAGTCTAACAGTAATGACATCATAAGTACTACATTTCCCTATCGATCTTCTCGATACAAATGTAGAAATGCATCTGTATGTTCGGTCTAGCACCAACAAGGTACTGAGATGGCACACATAGGATTGACCTTAGGTCCGCATACTCCACCTCCCGCGGCGTCGGGCAGCTCGGCGCCTCGGCTAGCACAAGAATGCTATCTGACGACGGCGGCTAGGCGTTCTCCCACATGCGCACCGTGTATACGGGCCAGGCGCATGAGGCCGACATGACACATACCACACCCACGAAGGTGGGCCCGACTCTGGTTCCCAGAACACCGGCAGTGATTGTCAGGACGAAAACAGAGCCGTCCCCCCTAGAAAATTAGCCGGCGTCATGCCGAGTCAGTGAATGGCACCTGCTCTTGGAGCAGTTAGGCTTGCCCATACAAGTAACTAATCACTTCGATCAAGTGGTCCTCTACAAGGTGTACGAGGAGCTCTGCTGGCGGGCCAGTGTAGTTGCAGCCCGGCTCCATGCAAGAGCACGCGCCGTGCAGGCACGCTAGCTCGTGGAGCGGGAGCTCGTGGTAGGAGTAACGTTGAAAGCATCCTGGGTGGGAACACACGAGCATGAACGCCGCTACGAAGTTGCGTGCGAGAATCTCCAGATTCTCGGGCTGCAGCATCTGCCACATCTGCATTTCATCGAGAAATCGGAAAAAGATCAGCAGTTAAATTGGCGAATAGCATGAATATGTAGGATAAGTTCAAAAGCTTGTAAAATGATTTCTTAGCATGAAGGTAGCGACCCAAGAATTGGCAAATGTCGTCCGGGCACGGCGTACAAAAGCCGGTGGTGTCGTCCGGGCACAGTGACGTGTGGTGGATGAGGGGAGAGGGGGCTACGGAGTAGACGTGCTCACTCACGGGTTCTATGATATTACTAGTAGGCTATAGGGGAGCAGAAATAATAGTAATATAAGTGAAAATGTAAGCGCGGCCAATCATGTCGCGGAACAGCCTACTCGTAGATCGCTCACGAAGAACCATCTTATTCATCCACGCGCCCCAATCGAATGGTCTGCGACAATCGGATCGGACAACTACTTCAGGGAGGCTTCTAGAAGACGAGATCTTATGTGGTTTGTAGAATGAACACACATGCAGTGACATTGGTTGATCCATGTGTGGTTTGTGGAAAGAACAAACATGCAATGCCATTGGTTGATCCATGGGTGGTTTGTGGAAAGAACACACATGCAATGACATTGGTGGATCCATGTGTGGTTTGTGAAAAAAAACACAGGCAGTAAACACTGGTGGATCCATGTGTGGTTTGTGAAAAGAACACACATGCAATGACATTGGTTGATCCATCTATGTTTGTGGAAAGAACACACACACAATGACAATAGTTGATCCATAAGTGGTTTGTGGAAAGAACACACATGCAGTGAACACTGGTGGATCCTTGTGTGGTTTATGAAAAGAACACACACGTGCAATGCCATTGGTTGATCCATGTGTGGTTTGTAGAAAGAAAACACATGCAGTGAACACTGGTGGATCCATGTGTGGTTTGTGGAAAAGAACACACATGCAATGCCATTGGTGGATCCTTTGTGGTTTGTGAAAACACACACATGCAATGACTCTGGTTGATCCATGTGTGGTTTATGAAAAAAAACACATGCAATGAACACTGGTGGATCCATATGTGGTTTGTGGAAATA